>JAKOGI010000291.1:195000-692500 GCA_029747015.1 Carnegiea gigantea
TACCATCCCCCCATATTAACACATTGATTCATTGCCTGAGCTTTCTCAGGTATTTTTCCCCATGGACAGTCAGAAATATAATTTATCAGCATTTGCCTTAATTGTGATTCTCTCTTTGTCTCCGTTGCCCTGTTGCTTATTTGATATCTGGTTATTCTCAGGTTCATTTCATATAGAGCTTATAAAGCCGTCAAGTTTTCAACTTCAGATTATAATAAACTCAAAAATTCTCCCTAGGATTAGAGTAGGGCTATTACATTTGGTCCTTGGCACACCCTATCTATGTGGAACTCTCAAGTAATGTACTTTTGGTTGGAATTTTTAAATCGAGATTTATCACTATATGTCTTCTTGTTCCTACCTACGGTTGGAGCTCAGTGACAATCTTTTTTCAATCAGTGGCCCTTGAAAATCGAGATTTTTATATTTGAGTGTTTAGCGGGGCATTTCTAAATGTTGGGTTAGTGGTATTGTATGGCATAATGGTGTTGTATGCAGTGATTTGCTCATAATATTGCCATCCTTACAGTGTCAACCTGAAGGCCCCTTGGGCACTCATTGCTCCTCGCTCCTCAATAATTGATGTGCACAACATGAGAAACTTCCCCCTTACTTCAACAAATCAATCATTCAATTGTTAATTAGGATGCGTATAATAAAAACAATAAAAAGTGTGGATTTAATTTAAAAGATACAAATAGAAAAATATTAAAATATCTTCAATTTCGAAAATCACTTTTTACGCATTGCTTAGAAGTGAGATCTATGCTTTTCTAAAGAATAAAGAGTGGGATTTTTAACTAATTTCTCATCAAATAGCTGATATATAACTTGCTTTAGTGAATCATATTCAACATTACACTCTTACATTAATTACAACCAAAAAAAAAAAAAAAATGCATTGAAGCAAGATCAAGCCCTGCTTTATCCCTGGCCTTGCGAATTACTACCACCAAACCTAACAAAATTGCCAAAGGCTTTTCATACAATATATATATATATATATATATATCAATTCCCTTATTTCTGACTTATACTAAAATATCAAGAATCATTTTCCTTGAAGAGAAAGAACAGCTGCCAAAAGTCCAACCCTAACTCCAACCTTGCTCGCAAAATCATCACCCCTGCAATAACTATAACGAGAAACTCTAACTAAATCGGACTCGAATCCAATCATTGACTGCTTCTTAGCTAGTCCCCCTCTCTCCCCCTTGGTGGTCTTACCACTGGGTTCACGGTTGGTGGTCCTCTTGTAGGGACTGAAATACTTAGCCTCCAAGTAACCTTGGCGGTGCCATGGTGGCACGTGCATGCTCACGTGCTTCAGGGACTCCCTTATGGCTCCACTCACGAGCCTCATTATTTGCTTAAGCACTTGGGGCTTCTCTATGACTAGTACCGGGAGGATCATCCCTAGGAGGGCCGTGTATCGGGCTGTGGGCCGGGCCACTTTCACATCGATATACTCATAGGATTCGGATGGGATCCGACCCGTCTTCTCCCACCGTGATTTACGGTGAAGAAAGTTCATACCTTGAAGAATCCTGTAGATATGCTCACCAAGTCTCTTCCTGTTGCTAAGTTCCAGCATTGCCTGGACTTAGTTGACCTTCAGTGCCTTTGATTACCCTTCGGGGTCCCTTAGATGATGTGGTTGTCTCAGAGTTGGTGAAAATTGGTCCAAGGTGGAGATTGTTGGGTTTTGGCCCAATTTACACTCAACGGCCCATGGTGGGCGGCGGCTGTTTAGCTGTGACGGTTAGGATTTCTAGCGGGTTCCTCGCTCATCCTACCCCTTTATAAAGAGCATGCCTTTTACTTTCTCAACACACCAACAGAAATACCACTTGAGTATTCAGTTCCACTTTCCCATATTTGTGAGAGAGCACTATAGAGAGTTTTGTAATCTCTAATTGATCTTCCTGTTAGAACATATCGTTTTAAGATCGATCCTATACTCCTCTTCTCTATAGTGGATTTGCGACTCATTGTCGTCCATGGTTTTTCCCACATTTGGTTTTCCACATAATCCTTGGTGCTGTTTTGTTCTAGTTTTCCTTATCTTGCTTTCATTATCGTTCTTGTGATTACTTTGTTCTTCATTCAATTCTAACCGATCTTAACACAGAATATGCCATAAACTCTCAGACGGGGGTTGGAAATTTATCGGAGAAATTTTGAAATTGCTTTACAAAAAAGTTCTGATTTTTAATTGAGTGCTGTATATATTAGCTATGGTAAATATATATAGTAGATATTTCATGTCGATCTCATGTAAAACTGGAAGGTAAAGAATAACTTTTTAAATTGTTGCAAGGTATAAGGGTGCTTTGTTTTTTGGGATGCATAGTAGGTTTAAAGTGGTGCTTATATAGGATTATAGGAGGTATCTGAACCCAAATCTTTAATAAATAATAATTTTGAAGATTTTAATACTGAACATATAATTTATTGAGCTTATTTTATAAAAATCAGCCTATTAGTTCATTGTCTAAAGATAAGCCTATTATATCCAATCACCTATATTCGCTTAAGTGAAATTTTCACATTATGAATAATTTGTTTTAATTAAGCACATTTTTCATCTTGTGTAACATAAAGCAAAGCTTCTTTTTTTTCCCTTTTTTTTGGGGGGGGGGGGGGGGTTGAGCCACTAGTTGTAGTGCAGCATGCGATGTGGAAAATAGACGTCGTTGCAGTAGCCAGAAGTAAATAGCAAGATGGATTTTGTGTTTAAATTAGAGAAAGTGTCTACGTTCATTGAATCTCAAGAAATTGTCCACATACATTTTAAACAGTCTCGATCTTCCGTTGCCACTCGTTCACTTAAGCTGGGCAAGCTCAGTGGACGGTGATTACCTCTAAATTAACAGTAAATTAGACAGCCATAAAGTCTTCATATATAATTAAATTAAAGAAAAAAAAATTGATGGTTTTCTTTGGCTCATTAACCCGATTAAAGATTTAGAGTGGCGTTGAATGAGCAGTCCTATTCTAGTGAGTAGAGACATAGACTTTGAGAGACACAAATTTATTTATTTATTTTTTTAGCCGAAAATTTTTTGCTTTATTAAAAGCTTTTATGAGAGGAAGCACATTTAAAAATAAGGGCAAGTATCATTGAAAATTAGGGGTGGCCAATGGATCGAATATTTATTGGGTTTAGCAGTAGGTCCATTTAAAATAGAACTAATAAAGGACCCAGTTAATCATGAATTGGGTCAATAATGGGCCAGCCTATTAAGGCATATTAATGAGCTAGATTAGACTAGCCCATTAACAGTCCGTTTAATGATCCATTATCTTTTTCAACCTAATTGACACATTAGTTTACATGTTCAATTAGTTAAGCTCATCACCAACACTTTGTACATAACAATAATTATTATACACCGTTGTTTTGTACAAGTTTGTTTCGTTATTAAACGGGCCCAAAGTAGGCCGCCAGTGCGCCGACCTAACCTGACTCGTTTATTAGCTTAGTTGTATATTTTCTAACTTTGAATTTGGACTAGTTTTATTTGGTTGAAAAATTACAAAGACATTAGTTGAAATTTAACTTAGCAAACACATTCATTAAGTGTTAATGGGCGGGTCGAGTTTATTTGATCCATAACCCAGACCGATCCATTAACAAATGTACTGGACCCGGCCAGGCCCGTTCAATTAATAGGCCGGTCAAATTCGGCCCGACTCAGTCCATTACCCACCCCTACTAGAAATTATTCCTTAAAAGAGCCAACCAAAGTTCTTTAACCATAAGTACAAACGTCTACACACTCCTACAAATTAAATATAGGTTGTGTTCTAGTGGTTTGACACTTATTTTCTTAAGTAAGGTCTCAGATTTGAGTCTTGTAAATGAAAAAAATCTGTAATAAGAGAGCTCTACTCCTTACTAGGCCAATAATAGCTTGATTCCAATAATATGGAGAATCTAATACTCCCCCCCAAAAAAAAAAAACACCCCTCTAAACACTCCTCTTTTCTACTCAATCTTATATGGCCACATATCCTTCAAATTGTTCCCCAGCCATCTCATACTAATGCCTCACCTAGGACTAGGCAAACATGACATGCGCTTCACTTTTTTTTTTTTTTTTTCCCCCTTTGGTATATAATGAAAGGCAAAAAAGTCTATGAATCCACCCATTTATTAGACCACGGCAATTGCTAGGCCTACATAGTGCAAAAGCGACCATATGTTGTTATGATGAACACCCCCCCGCGCAAGTACCGTATACATTTTTTTTGGCTTCATATGTAAATCTTCAGTAAGCCTTGTATGAGGTCTTCTCATATAAGACATATTATTCATGGGATAGATACTTCTATGGTAATTTTTAATAATAATTAGGAGTGACTAATAGTTTACTTATGAGCGATTCTAATAGATATCATTGCTAGATGAAGTATTAGTTGGCCTGAATTAAAAAGCCACTCCAAAGATTAGTCATTTCAACATCTCAAAAAAGTTTCCCTTAAATGAGTCTGTCTTATAATAACTCTTATGTGAGACGGTCTTATCCGATCTTAATATCGGGAAACAAAATGATAAAAGTCTTACTGCAAGACACATTTTAAGTGCCTTGTTCTGCCTAAAAATCAAATTAATTATAATATTTTCAAATTGAAAAAAAAATAATATGATCGAACTATAAAAGCATGTTACAAATTATAAATAGTGTAAAATCATCTTTTATCTATAAATTTACTACATTTCTAAAATACGCATATCATATGTCCTTGCATATAGAGCTGATTCGATTAGGGAGTCATTTGCTAACTTGTCGGGTAGTTGACACATATTTAAGCTTAACCATTTAGTATTAAGTGTAATCATTGAGAATTTGGTAATTTAAAATTATAAAATAAATTAATTTAAAACGAGACAAGATATTTAAAGATGTCTTGTAGTGATTAAAACACATATCATCACTCTATGGGGAAATGGGTGCTCTTTTTCTCTTCCCGGAGAGATGCGCCCCTGCTCTATCTCACATCCTCTCATAAATGCGGCCCGTTCATCTTCAATCAGGTTCCGCATCACTTTGGAATTTCTTAATCAATGGCATTCCTTGGATCATAGTACATAGTTTGCATCTACGTTATCTGTGGATTCTTCAAATTCAACCCTAATTTCTTCGTTGACTGAACTTCTAGTGAAAATCTGACTTGTAAACTCCACCTATACATTGGAAGGCTTCAAGGGTCGAATACTAGCTCTAAATTTTTAAATTTTATATATCAATTGAGCCTTCAACAAAGCAGCATGCATGCACATAAGCGTAAACCCTTTAATTATATCAATTTGTGACAATAACCACTTTCATACTCCAACCTAACTCTCAAGTTGCAGGACTACGATTTTGCTTTGTGTGATTGAGTTGGAGCAATTTGAATGCGTAATTGCTCTTGGGAATGGAGTGACAAAGTGGTAAATAGTGGTTAGTTTGCTTTATCTGCTGATTGGGGCAATGTTGCTTTCATTGTTCACGGGCAATGTGACGTACATTCATAGTTACCCATTGAACTATAAATTTCATTATAGCTTCTGCAGTTTCAAGTCCAAAAACTTGAGAGTAGCCTGTTGAAATTTGCTTTGATAATTTTGCAGACAACAGCAACGTGATGAAAACTCCTATGGTTTAGGAAATGCTTCTTTACATCCATAACCTCTATTCAGCTGATTGGCACTACAAAAGCAAAATGCCCGCATTCATCTTCTTCTACGGCGCCTTTTTGCCGCTATGCGGGCATTAGTTTCAAAGTACATTATGCAGTTGTGTTTTCTGCCTCAATGCCTCCTTTGCATCTCACGGATGTACAAGTACTACATCCACATGGACGATGCCGCAGCCAAGCATCTAGCAAAGCTCTATGTGGCGACTTTATTCCTAGGTAGGGGTGGGCAACAAATCGGGTTGGGCCGGATTAGGCCAACCCATTAACTAAAAGGGTTGGGCTGGCTTATGTGCCAAATGAGCCCGACCCGTCTATTACCATCTAAGGAGTGTTCTTGATGAGTTAATTTTCCAACTGATGTATCTATAATTTCCCAACCAAACTAAACTGGTCCAAATTCAAAATTAGAAAATACACAGCTAAGCTAATAAACAAGTCGGGTCGGGTTGGCGCATGGGCGGCCCGATTTGGGCCCGTTTAAAAACGGAATAAACTTGCACAAAAAACGGTGTATAATAATTATTGTTATGGACAAAGTGTTGGTAATAAGTTTAACGAATTGGAACATGTAAACTAGTGTATCAAGTAGGTTGAAAAAATAATGGGTCATTAAACAGGTCGTTCATGGGTCAGCCCAGTCCGCCCCATTAATATGTCTTAATGGGCTGGCCCATTATTGACCCAGTCCAGTATTAACCCGATCCTTTATTGGTCTTATTTTAAACGGACCGACCCCTTAATCCGCTGTCCACCCAGTCCGTTGTCCACCAGGAATCCTAGGAAGTCCCTGCTGCCTGTGTGACCGTGTCTTCCGCGATCAGATACCTTGAAAGCCCGTGAATCTAGAGGGCCATGCCTTGTCGCACATCTTCATGGGGTTTTAACTCCTGCCATGCAGATGCTTTCCTGATGTTTTGCCGTGCAGAGCAATGACATTTGAACATACTTCTCGCCACAAACCAAGCCGGATTCAAAAACATTCATGTCGAAGGTAACAACTTGATTTTAATCCAGGAACTCAAGATTCTTATTGATCCTCCGTAACATATTCAAACCGTTATTTTAGATATCAGGGCTTTCTTACTTAGCTGCGACAAAGATTATCATTTATCACATCTTTAAAGAAGGAAATATAGACAGTTGATTGGATGACTTAAGTGATCTATACATTTTGCATCCAATTTTTGGTATCCATCGCCTTTCCTTATATCGAGCTTCATGCCATAGTTGCTGAGGACGACAATGATAGAACTCATGAAACAAGGGTTATCTAACGTTTCTGTATGCTTACCTATTTTATTTTTTAAAAAAAATAGACATATGAGATTGATTAGAGGTTAGCGCTTATGTTTTGATATAATATATATATATATATATATATATATATATACTATATATATATATATATATATAATATATATATATATATATATATATATATATATATAATATATAGATTTGGTATATCGTTACACTCAAATAAGTCACTGCTTTCCATCAAGTGATAATGATGTTAGGAATTTTTTTTTTCATCTTGTGACATGGTGAAATGTTTATTATCGATATTCAAAAGCCTATATTATGTATGCCCATGAGACCCTCAGAGCATGCAAGTATATATTTATACTAAGAAAAGAATTATAGGACTGATTCATACAACAACAATAACTGTTAAATTTTGCATATCAATTGGGCCTTAAACAAAGAGTCATGCATATAAGCTTAAATAAAGTTCCTATCTAAAATCAGTTGGCAATGAATGGAGTAACTCACAAGTTTATATACATATTCAAACCCTTTAATTCTATCACTGTGGGACAACACCCACTTTTATATTATTTCGTTTTTATTAATATGGGCTAACATTCACTTTCACACTCCAACACACCCCTCACGTGTGAGCAACTTAGAAAGCCTAACAAGTGCACTCAATTTTAATCAAACGGGGATGGTGGCAAATCAAGATCAAACGATCCACTCCGATACCATTTTAAATTTTATATGTCAATTGGGCCCTAAATAAAGAATTATATATATAAACTTAAATAAGATTCCAACCTAAAACTAATTGACAATAGATGGAATAATTCATAAGTTTATATACATACTCAAACCCTTTAATTCTATCACTGTGGGACAACACTCACTTTTATGTTCTTTCATTTATATTAATATGGGACAACACCTACTTTTATACTCTAACGACAACTTTTAGTGTAGGTTTCGTTTTTACGGGGTTTAGAGAGATTCAGATATAAACAACTTTACCTTCGCAGGTCTCATTACTTACAAAGAGGCCGGTTCCAATAGATAAATATAAGACTGATACATGTCAAAAAAGAAAAAATATATATGTACTATTCGAGAGCTCCTACGCCTAATTCACCATAAATATCGATGTGGGGCAAGATCTACCCTAAATCTGCACAAGAATTTTTTTCCCCCCTGTGAAAAGAAGGAAAATAATATTACAATCTGGACAATTTTGCTCGAATCATCACACCACAGCCAGGCCTTTTGTTACATTGTTATCACCTAAAGGAAAATATAAAAGGAAAACATAATTCTACCGCTGTAGGATAACACGCACTTTTACATTCTTTTGTTTTTATCAGTATAGGACAACACCCACTTTCATACTCTAACGACAACTTTTAGTGTAGGTTCCGTTTTTATGGGGTTTAGAGAGATTCAGATGCAAGTGACTTTACCTTTGCAGATATCACTACATATAAAGAGGTCGGGTTCAATATACAAATATAAGACTGATACATGTCAAAAAAGAGAGGGAAAAAAAAAAAGTATGTCTAGCCGAGAGTTCCCAGTACTCCTAATTTGTAATAAATATCAATGTGGGCCAGGATCTACCCTAAATCTGCGCAAGAATTTCCTTTTTTCTGTGAAAAGAAGGAAAATATATTCTCATCTGGACAATTTTGCTCGAATCATCACACCACAGCCAAGCCTTTTGTTATTTTGTTACTTTGTTATCACTTAAAGGAAAATATAATTCTATCAGTGCGGAACAACACTCATTTTTATATTCTTTCATTTTTATCAATATGGGACTGTAACGGTCCGACCATAATATTCTTATTAATTACACTAAATCATCTTAATTACAAATTAATCAAGTTGGGCCTCGCATTTCACTCTAGCATTTTCCATTCCAAATCAGCATTTCAAATCAGCATTTCCTTCACATACATATATTTCATACTATTGCAGGTTGAATCGGCAGAATGGCCTCGGAATGAATTTTAATTATTCTTAAAACAATTCGTTAACATTCTAAATGTGTTTTTCAAAATTTTACATCTCAATCCCCCCAAAAAAAAAGTCAACGCCGGTCAAACCGACTTTGACTGGTCAAAGTCGGTTAAGGCAAAAAAAAAAAATCTTAGATTTTTTTTACTTTATATATATATGTGCATGGGGGAGGGGGGGTTTTGACACACCCACACACACGGCAGGAGAGGGGGAAAGAAAGGGAGAGAGAGAGAGGAGAGGAGAGGAGAGAGAAAGAAGAGAAAGAGAGAGAGAGAAAGGAGGAGAGAGAAAGAGAAGGAGCCGAAAAAGGAGATTAAGGTTTTGGATTTTGGAGCAAATTTCAGGTGAGTAATTTTGGATTTCTGGGTCTGAAGATTTACGTTTACAATTTAGTATATTAATGATATTAATATCAGTTGGTCGAAGTCAATCGTATAATTTCATGTTGCAATGTTTAAATGTGATTAATTGAGGTATCGTGATTTGTCAATTATGATATCATTAAATGTGGTTCAAAGTTATAAATTTGAAGGAAAATTTACCTCATGATTTTATACTGAAGTAGGGTTAATATTTTGAGTATCGTAAGCCATTGGGTTGAATGACATTGTGATAATTTTACTGAAAAATATATACAGACTATTATTGAGGAATTTGTGATAAAAAGTCATGAATTTGGGGATACACTTTGCAAGTTAGGAGTTCCAAGCGTGTATTTTCTGATTATGGATTTTTCAGTAAGATATTATGTTTGGAAAAATGTGATTATATGAGTTCATTACTTTACATCATTTGGAAGAAAAGCTCATGTCTTGGCCAAGGCTATTACAGAAAATTCTAGAGTGATGATCATAGTAGGAACTGACTCTATGCAATGACAAAAGCACTAATAAGCATTAATAACAAAGGCCCATAATGAGAATAGTTTAATAGAGCAAGGATCAGTCTCGCACTTATACCAATTATTAGGACAAAATAGCGATAACACCATTGTCTCATTTCATGTTTGCAACGTTCATTAAGCAAACGATTAGCAGTGTACAGAAACGGAAACAAAAACAAGAAAACATCGAGTCAATAGCTTTTTACGTGCTAACAATTAGTATATAGCTCAAAGGATTCCATAGTTATTAGACCAAGAGATCCAAGCAAATCTCATAATCCTGCACTAATCAAAAACAGAATCACGTATGTAAAACAGGAATGAGGCTACATCTGTCGATTCAAGCTGCCAACGCCATTTTTCGTTACAAAGGAGAGAAAATCTTAAGGACCAGGTACGTACATTGCCTGTGCTCTTCAAAACTCACAGTGTTCACAGCAATGCAAAATTAATATAAGATTCATTTAATGAATCAATTTCTCAATATTTTTATCACATAAACAAGTGACCCTGCCAATCATCATCAGGGCTGATGCCCAGCAATTATCAAGGCTTATGCCGACCAATATACCCGCGCGCGACGTCAACTCAGGCTTCTCGATCGGCCTGGGGGGTGAGCACCCAAAGTATGATCGTTTCAAGATGTACATCGACCAAGGGGTTCACTTTCAAATAATAATCAGCAAATCAATTTTACTGACATGTTCTCTCTCTCCTGTTTGCAAAGTAAAGTATTTTGAAATGCGGCCGGCCCAACTAATTTCACATCAAATTTATTTTACTACATGGGAATGTACGTATTGAGCTTCGGCTCATCATTCGCATGTTTTCATGTTTTCTGTTTTAGATATGAGGCCCATGAACCTCTCACCATCCTAGCAGGCCAGAAGGCATCAAGAAATAAAAAGAGTTGCAGGGTTAAATGGATGGTAGCTCGCCAAATGCTCACAGTGATGGTAGGTAGCATCTTGGAAACTATTTTTACGTTGAACTCTTGGGGGCAGTAGAACTTATGATAAATTTGCTAAGCCACCAGGCGTAGTAGGAATTGCATAAGGAACAAAGAATACTTATTTCATCCTAAAGTTAGTAAGTCAGTTAGCTTTGTTCCATCATGAAACGGCGGTAACGCCTTCATTCAAATCAAAGGGCTTCCGCTGCAAATTAATAAAATCATGTTTAATTAGAGCAACCAGCATTAGTCAGTGGGGGCGTTACAGGGACAACACTCACTTTCATACTCTAACGATAACTTTTAGTGTAGGTTCTGTTTTTATAGGGTTTAGAGATATTCATATATGAGCGACTTTACCTTTGCACGTATCATTACTTACAAAGAGTTCGGTTCCAATAGACAAACATAAGACCAATACATGTCAAAAAATAAAAAGGCATATACGCACTATCCGAGAATGCCTACTCCTAATTCGCAATCAATATCGACGTGGGGCAAGATCTACCCTAAATCTGCACAAGAATTTCCTTTTTTCTGCGAAAAGAAGGAAAATATATTCTCATCTGGACAATTTTGCTGGAATCATCACACCACAGCCAAGCCTTTTTTACTTTGTTATCACCTAAAGGAAAATATAATTCTATCACTGTGGAACAACACTTACTTTTATATTCTTTCATTTTTATCGATATGAGACAACACCCACTTTCATACTCTAACGATAACTTTTAGTGTATATTCCTTTTTAGAGAGATTCAGATGTAAACAACTTTACCTTTGCAGATATCATTACTTACAAAGAGGCCGGTTCCAATAGACAAATATAAGACTGATACATGTCAAAAAAGAAGAAAAAAACATATACTATCCGAGAGCGCCTACTCCTAATTCACAATAAATATTGATTTGGGGCAAGATCTACCCTAAATTTGCACAAGAATTTCCTTTTTTCTGCGAAAAGAAGGAAAATATATTCTCATTTGGACAATTTTGCTTGAATCATCACGCCACAGTCAAGCCTTTTGTTACTCTATTACTTTGTTATCACCTAAAGGAAAATATAATTCTATTATTGTGGGACAACACTCATTCTTATATTCTGTCATTTTAATCAATATAGGACAACACCCACTTTTGTACTTTAATGATAACTTTTAGTGTAGGTTCTATTTTTACGGGGTTTAGAGAGATTCAAATGTAAGTGACTTTACCTTTGCAGATACTATTACTTACAAAGAGGCCGATTCTAATAGACAAATATAAGATTGATATATGTCAAAAAAAGGAAAAAAAAATACACACTACTATCCGAGAGCACCTACTCCTAATTCGCAATAAATATCGATGTGGGGCAAGATCTACCCTAAATCTGCACAAGAATTTCCTTTTTTCTGCGAATCTCGACAATTTTGCTCGAATCATCACACTACAACCAAGCCTTTTGTTACTTTGTTATCACCTAAAGGGATTACCAATAGGCGAAAGCCAGGCTCTTCATCTTCAGTATCTTCTTTCTTTTTTTCTTTCTTTTTTTGAAGGGGGGGGGGTAAGGCTCATGTGAGTGTTTTTGAGAGGCACAGGTTAAAAAATTATGCCCACACGAGTTTCACTTACTGTTCTCGTGGTTAAAGTGGAACACATAACACGAGTTGAAGATGACATGATCCGATTTGATGTGAAATTAACGTACTTGAGCATTTATTCCTAAGGTAGGCTCAAAAGTAACACTATAGCATAGTTTAGCAGATGCCACAATTGACACGAAACTTAGATTTAGAAAACGTTTGTCCTAGGAAAATGGAAAGAAATAAATAAAACTATATTTTTTCCTCGCAAGGGTTACTTCTTAAATGTCATGTTTTGGCTTAAAAGCTATACTAGCATATTTTAAATTTTAAATTTAAAGAAATGTATGATTGAATAGTGGAAGCATGTTACAACCTATAAATAGTGAACAATTATATTCTATCTATAATTTTTCACATTTATGAAGTTACGCGCATCATACATGTTCGTGGATGATATTGACCTGATTAGGGTACGTACCGTTATACCTAGTGGCATAGCTGATAAATATTTGACTTTGGCAATTTAAATTTTAAGGTAATTATTGAAAAGTGATTTGAAATCATAAAACACATTAATTTAAGTTGAGTCACGACATTAAAGTGTCTCTTGAAGCAGAACATATATTATTACTTTTTTTAAAACAAAATTTTCACTCTATATATACCCTTTATCCACTTGAACTGCCTGCTTTACTCAAGGAGCGCAAACGTTAATTAGTCCCTTGGTTCTTACGGGTCGCATAGAGAAGCATTGGAGTACCACATACAGTCGAGGTAATTTTTTGTTTAAGTGTTCAAATATTTTCTCCTACGAATTTTGTAATTTTGAGGATCAATGGTTTGGATATGTATGAACTGCACTTTTCCTCTGGCCTACAAGGCTAAAGTTTCGTTTTGTTTGAGGTTTTTGATAGGCTGCCAAGGGTCTAATTGTTTAATTTATGGTCGGCTAAGTCTCATTTGGCCACCCTAGGAGTAAGAGTTCGTGATCATTATGGAAAAGTCATTTTTGATCGATTGTGTATGTATAGGTGACCCATATTTAAGGATGATATGTTTTACCAGTGAAGGAATAACAAAAGGAATGATATAAGACAAATATTTTTAGAGGTAATTTTTTTTGCATGATTAATTATTCATTTAGAAGTGACGGTCTATTTGAAATCAAAAGTCATATCAAATATATCACCCTTTAATAAAGGAAAAAAATGATTGGCAGGAAAGCAAGCATCAGAAAGGGCAAGAGAAGTGGACAAGTGGTTCAACCGAAGGTAAATCAAACACGTAAAATAAAAATGTTGAGAACAACAATCAAGCCGCTAATCCTAACCTGACATCACTCAAGAACACCATGTCGCGCGCCAACGCACCCCAACCGAATACTCTTTTGGCATCTTAGCCGCTTGAACATTATCCATTGAATTAAATAATAATTAACGGCCGACCAGGCAACAGTTTGATCTTTCCGCGCGCGTAAACCAATCAAGGGCGTCTCACGAAACTAGATTGTGAGACGGTCCTATACTAAGGGCTTTTTTTTTTGGGGGGTTAATTTTAAAATATTAATTTTAATACACTTTAATTTACTTTAACTTACTTTTATTATTTTAGCTAAGTTTAATTTATTATGTTAAAAAAATTCTACTGATTTCAACCTACTTCAATTCACTTTAACAGTTCAACCTACCTCAACTTACTTCAACCCACTTCACCCTTTTATCTGCCTCAATTTACCTACGAAAAAAAGGCCCTAAGATTACATGTTACTCGATATGATACTTGACCAAATACAGTACATAATTTTACATCAAATCAGGTTCAATTTATCTTGGACTCATTAAATTCTCATCTCGAGATGATGAAATCTATCTCATTTATTCATTTTTAGGTTCACGTATGAGATTTACTTGGAACCATTATCCATATGAGTTCGAAATTCTGTGACGGATAGCAATCCTAATTATATTTGCAACACTGAAACTCATTGGATTAATATAGGGCGTGTTTGGTCAAAGTGAAAACTGTTTTTCTGTAACATAATTTTTAGATTTTTGAGTGATGTCCAAAAAAAATTTGGTAGAAGAATTTTCACCAAAAATGATTTTCCTTCCAAGGAAAATATTTTCTTGGATTTTTGGACGTAAATCAATTTTCCCTTGTTCAAGTAAGGAAGTGACAATTCAACAGTTTTGCTTGAAACTTGGTTAACCATTGGGAAAGATCAAAACAAGTCTAATGTGAATTTTCAGCACAAAATTCTTTCATGTAGTCAACATTGATCTTCACCATGACAATTTGGTCGATATTTTTGCAATATAAATAATTTAGTTGATATTTTCTATCACTAGAATAACTTGAAGAGACTACAGCGAAATTTGATTATCTGGTGGGAAAGATTATATTATAAGAGGCTTAAATATGAATTTGCAGCTCAAACATCCAAGATTTGGTCAATATTTATCTCCACTGTTCATTCAATTAATGTTTTTCACCACTTAAATAATTCAGTTGATATTATCACTTTTTCCATACAAATTGATTTACATTGCACTAAATTATGAAAAATTTGAGATGTAAATCAATTTTTGTTGGAAAGCATTTTCCATGAGAAAATAATTTTTTGAAAAAAATCATTTTCCCCGAACCAAATGCACCCATAATATAACATCTTGGAACGCAACCCAAACTCGAAACTGATGGATCATGGATGGATGTTTATCCAATGAAATATCCATTGAAAGTGCTCTAATTAATTTATTCAGCTACTGAACTCAACCCAATCCTAATTCTGCGACAGGTCTTGAATATAAATTATGTCGATCCAACCAGGGGAGCCTGGTAGGGGAGCGGCATCAGTCTATTCCCAACCGTTGTCAAGGGCTGAAATGTATGGAGCTCAATGTCTAGAAGAGACCGTGTATTACTACAACTGCAGGTGTCCGCCTGAAGGCATTCCTCCTTTGGCTGACATTGAGTACAGAAGTAGTGATGGCGCAAGGGACATCCTTGGCCGTGTCTTCCGCTGGGACCGTGCTCCGTATGACCACGTGTTTCAGAATGGGTTCGTGTGTAGGCGCCAGGGCGGGGTCGACGATGGCACTTACTACAATCTAGATCTCTATGTCAATTGCGGGGGCAGGCCTCTCGACACTCGTCGTGAGACCACCCATGCCTTTGTCAGCACTACCATGAGCAGCCGTTGGCGTCCTTCTCTTAACGCCAGAAAACCGCAATGCCGTCTCTATCGATATGAGATATATGCTCCTGGTGGCATTCTGGTTCCCGACACCCTGGGGAGTCGATACCGCCACCCTGCTCAAGAATGTTGGAGTAGGGAAATAAAGCTGAGAATAATACACAGTTGCTCTTAATTTTCCTCACACTTGAAACTGGAAAATTAAGCCAAATAAATAGGCTTACAAGAAACAAATTTTCCTGAAAATAAGCAACTAAGAGAAAAACATGACCCACTAAAAACATGGCCTACTAACTGAAAATAATGCCTAATATGAAGCAAATAATTCTAACAGATTTAACAAATCACTACTCAACTAATAGCTGAAAAATAGGGAGTCATCCCATTGACATTTTGAAACATCATTCAATACTCCCCCTTGCTTCAAAATCACATATTCCAAGCTTCAGTCTGAAATAATCATGCTTGACTTGTGGGAGTGCCTTTGTGAGAATATCTGCAACTTGTTCATTGGTGCCACAAAACTTCAGCGTTACTTCTCCTTTGGCTACAAGGCTTCGAATAAAATGATACCGGATGTCAATGTGCTTAGTTCGGCTATGATATGCTGGATTCTTTGTCATTGCAATAGTAGCCTTGTTATCACAAAGTACCATTGTTGCTTCCTGCTTCAAGTTCTACTGACAGAGGTCAGCCAACAATCTTCTCAACCACACAGCCTGACATGTTGCTGAAGTTGTAGCAATGTACTCAGCTTCTGATGATGAAAGAGCTACTACTTCCTGCTTCTTTGAACTCCAAGAGATTGCTCCAGAACCCATGCTAAAAATATGCCCAGACGTGCTCTTTCTGTCATCTATACAACCAGCCCAATCACTGTCACAGTACCCAAACAACTTGAAATCTGATTTACTAGAGTACCAAATTCCGAAATCAGTAGTTCCAGCAATATATCGTAACACTCTTTTGGCTGCTCCAAGATGTTGCTTGGTGGGATTATGCATGAACCTGGACAATACACTCACAGAGAACATGATATCTGGGCGAGTATGCGTCAAATAATTCAATCCACCAATCAACCTCCTGTACAGACTTGGTTCAGCAACCCCTGTACCATCTCCAAGCTGTAGTTTTTCATTTGTGTTCGTGGGAGTGGCTGCTGCCTTGCAGTTATGCATCCCAAACCTGAAGAGAAGATCTCTGGCATATTTTCTTTGAGACACAAAAATGCCATCTTCAACTTGCTTCACCTCAAGTCCAAGAAAATACTGTAACATACCCAAGTCTGTCATTTCAAACTCCTTTTCCATGCACAGTTTAAATTCAGCCACCAGAATTTCCGAGGATCCAAAATAAATCATATCATCCACATAAATGCACACAATACAGAAATCACCATTTTCATGTCGTTTTACATACAAAGTTGGTTCATTTTCACTTCTCTCGAAACCATTTTGCAGAAAGTACGAGTCAATCCTTTTGTACCATGCTCGTGGTGCTTGTTTAAGCCCATAAAGAGCTTTTTTTAGCCTGTAAACTTTGGTTTCACTGCCCTGAATGACAAACCCCTCAGGCTGCGTCACATAAACTTCTTCTTCTAACTCACCATTGAGAAATGCAGATTTCACGTCAAATTGATAAATTGGCAACTTTAATGATGCAGCAAGACATAGAACAGTTCTCACTGTTTCAAAGCGAGCAACAGGAGAAAATGTTTCATCAAAGTCAATACCTTGATGCTGTGCATAGCCTTTAGCCACAAGCCTTGCTTTATACTTTTGTATGCTCTCGTCTGCATGGTACTTCAATCTAAACACCCATTTGAGTCCAATAGGATATTTGTCTTCAGGTAGATCCACTAACTCCCATGTCTGGTTATGTTCAATTGCCCTCATTTCTTCAATCATTGCTTCCCGCCATTCTGGTACTTCTGCTGCTCCTTCATAACTTGTGGGTTCTGTCACATACATAGCAAACGAACAAGAGTTATATATGTTAGCAGCATATTTGGGATTTGGCTTCCTGTCTCTTGTTGATCTTCTTAATGGAATTTGCACATCTGAAGGCTGCTCATCACTGGATGACGACACATCGTTGGATGAATTTGCTATTGAACCTGTTGGAGTACTCGGAGCTGAGCCTGTGGGTGAATATGCAGGTGATCTTGTTGGAAAATTTGTGGCTGCGCTTACTGGTGAGCCTAGAGGTGAATTTGCAGCACTTGCAGGGGCTGAATCAACTTTAACAAATGCAGGGTCTTCCACAAGAGTACCCTGTTTTACATGTTCTTCACCCCAACTCCAACTTGCAGCCTCGTCAAAAATTACATCTCTGCTAATCAACACCTTGCCACTTATAGGATTATATAACTTATAAGCCTTGGACTGGGTACTGTACCCAACAAAGATACATTTTTCAGATTTCTCATCCAACTTACGACGTAACTGTGAGTGCACCAGAGCATAAGCTATACATCCAAAACTCGTAAGTGGCTTACCTTGGGCTTGTTACCCATCCAAGCTTCATATGGAGTCCGATCATACACAGCCTTTGTGGGTGAAATGTTCAACAAATATACTGCTGTAGCTACTGCCTCTGCCCAGAACCTCTTAGGAACAGCCCTTGCATTCATCATGCTTCTTCCCATCTCCACAACAGTCCGATTCTTTCGCTCTGCAACCCCATTTTGCTCAGGTGTATAGGGTGCTGTGAGCTCTCTATGAATACCATGCTCTTCACAAAAAATGTTAAATTCTTTTGAGGTAAATTCACCGCCCCTGTCTGTGCGAAGAATTTTAATCTGACAATCACTCTGTTTCTCCACAAAAACCTTGAATCTCTTGAAGTTTTCAAATGCTTCCGATTTATATTTCAAGAAATACACCCAACTCATACGACTATAATCATCAGTGAAAAGCAAAAAATAACGACTTCCACCCAGCGACTCCACTGACATAGGACCACACAGATCAGCATGAACCAACTCCAAACAAGTAGAAGCTCTCCAAGCTTTGCCTACTGGAAACGATGGTCTGCATTGCTTACCATAGACACATCCCTCACAAAAACGAAGTCCACTGATCTTAGGCAACCCAACAACCATGTTTTTGTTGCCTAATAGTTGCAACCCTTTAATATTCAAATGACTATATCGCAAGTGCCACAAATCTGCTGCTTCACTTGTCTGAGCAACTAAGACACAATTTTCACTTGCCACATGAAAGAGGAACATTCTGTTTTTGGTCATTTGAACACCAAAAAATTCTTGTCCCGTCTTTTTGTCATGTACAGTGCAATAGTTATCATCAAACACTACTGAATATCCATTCTCCATCAATTGACCAACACTCAGCAGATTATATGCAAGACACGGGACATATTGCACATCATAAATATGCTGAACACTACCATCAGCGGAATTGATAGCAACAGTACCTTGGCCTTCAATGTTAATTGAGGTGCCATTTGGAAGTGTAACATCTGATTTTCGTGACTCATCAAGCTCCTTGAACAAAGACCTTGTGCCAGACATGTGATTCGAGCACCCGCTATCAACGAACCAAACATCACCAAATGCAGCCTCCATAGAAGATTTAGCCATAAACAAGTGGTTATCCTCCTGTAACGTCTCAGTCAAATTGGCATGCTTCTGCTCATTCTTCTGTTTAGTCCAACATTCAAATTCCTTATGCCCAAATTTCTTGCAATAACGGCACTGGATATTGCTCTTTCCAGTAAGTGAGCCTCGTCCTCGTCCACGACCACGACCACGACCGAGGTAGCCTCCCCTGCCTTGGTTTTTCACTACTGAATTTTCTTGCTTGATCTTGTTGGTCTCCCCCTTCATCTGAAAAACCTTTTCTTCTGTTTTATCAGAAGGCCTATTAATCCTGACCTCATGGGCTAAGAGTGAACCCATAAGCTCATCAAAACTATATTGAGAGAGATCCTTGGACTCCTCAATGGCAGCAACAACATGATCAAAATCACTTGTCAAGCTTCTCAGGACCTTACTGACAACAATTTCATTGCTGAGACTCTCACCATACGTTTTCATGTGACTAACAATGCCAGATACTCTAGAGAGGTATGTTTGCACAGATTCTTTTGGTTTCATGGCTAGGGTCTGAAATTCACGTCTCAAAGTTTGCAATTTGACAGTAAGTACCTTCTTTTCACCCAAAAATTCTTTCTGGAGTGTCTCCCATGCCTCATGAGAAGTTGTTGCTGCGGCTATTCGAGGGAAAATTTCATCATCCAAGGCTGACTGGATGAGAAATAGGGCCTTTGCATCCTTCTTTCGTGTCTCCCTTAACTGTTGACTCGGTTGTACCGGTGCCGGCTCTGGCTCTGTATAGCCACTTTCCACCAAATCCCATAGTTCCTGGGATTTGAACATGGTTTTCATTTTCAAACTCCAAAGATGGTAATTTTCACCTTTAAACATAGGTATTAGAGGTTGAGAGGAAGAATTGGTGTTGTTGTTGTTGGTCATGGCTTTCTCACAATTGGATAGCCTGAGTGTTTGGGCGCTCTCTCTCTCTGTGTATTTCAGTTATCTCCCTCTTTGTTTGGGGCTGGAGGACTTTTCCCTCTCTCACTTTACTCTAACTCCCAGTGAAGACCTCACCTGGCTACTTTGAGGATTACTCTTTTTTTTTTTTAGGTCAATATGTGGGGCTGCTCGTGCTTTTTTTGGGTCAATATGTGGGGCTGCTCGTGCCCTTTTACTCCCTCAAAGTTTCTGCTCTGATACCAAGAAATTGTTGGAGTAGGGAAATAAAGCTGAGAATAATACACAATTGCTCTTAATTTTCCTCACACTTGAAACTGGAAAACTAAGCCAAATAAATAGGCTTACAAGAAACAAATTTTCCTGAAAATAAGCAACTAAGAGACAAACATGACCCACTAAAAAACATGGCCTACTAACTGAAAATAATGCCTAATATGAAGCAAATAATTCTAACAGATTTAACAAATCACTACTCAACTAATAGCTAAAAAATAGGGAGTCATCCCATTGACATTTTGAAACATCATTCAATAAAGAAGAGGTCAGCTTTGTAGCTGGCATTGCCCCTCAATATATTCGATCCGCCCAACTCTTTGAGCTCACATTCTCTACAATGTAAGCATCTAACTAACTATCATCTGAGTCTGATAATTCGTACATGTATCATGTACTAGCTTTGATTGGGATGTTTTTGCGTGTATGTACATGCATACATACATGTATATATGCATGTATACACGCATATATGTTTTACGTCAAGGAGTATATATATATATATATATATATATATTCTCACAAGGTAATCTATGTATTTGTGATTTGAAAAAGTTTTAGTTCACGTGTACTTACATTGCTTGAAGGGCTGAGTACATGCTCTTAGGAGTCTATAGTATTTACTCTTTGTCTTCTCTCATCTCATGCATTTTCCTTTCAATCCAAACACAATATGCAGGGATAGAAGAACCACCCTTTCAAGAGTCAACAACATTTTATTCAGGAATAGAAACTTCAACCCTCAATCGCATCCTGAGATGCTCCTTAGAATCAGGCGGCCTGTAATTGATTACTTTGATGGGAGTACAAGGAGGCCGTTGGAAGTTAAGATATACCCATCTGACGAGACAAAAGCCAAACTGACTGCCAAGCAGTCACCTCATTCCGTCGTACAATATTATACGTATGGTGTGACTGAGGAACACAACTATCTCGATTCTGCATTTCGCTCCTCGACTTATGGAGAGGTCTTTCTCTTTATACAAGAAGAGTATGTCATAGTGAACCAAGATCCTGGTTCAACTGAAGACTTTGTGGTGGATGGGCCAGGTTTTATACCTTACAAGTTCCAGTATCTCCACGACACAGCCTTATCTAATCATGGGATAGATTGTGCTTTCGGTTACTCAGGAGTAAGCGAAGCTTTCCTGTTTTATGGGAAACAATGTGTGAAGATAGACTATGGTGGAAGGAAAATATTAGAAGGGCCAAAGACAATCGCCCAAATGTTCCCCTTTCTAAAGTATACTCCGCTAATGTTTGACAAGGGCTTAGATGCTGCATTCGAGGTGACTGGGAAATTCGCTGCTTACTTCTTCAAAAGAGATTACTGTGCCTTGGTTCAGTATGGTCCTGATAGAAAGCTGTTATCCATGCGACCAATAATTGACGAGTTCCCTTGCTTGGAAGGCACTCCATTTGAAAGCGATATTGGTGCTGCATTTGCTTCACACATACAATATGAATACTACATCTTCAAAGGCCAATACTATGCGCTTCTCAAGTACGATCTTGACGCTGGTACTCATAAACTACCTAATGGGGTACGAGAAATCCGTCCCAACTGGAAATCTTTACGCAACATCCTGCCTGCTAACAACCGTGGTGTTGACGTTCACGAGGAGCCTCAACCTGTACCAAATCGTGACCAAGATGATGATCTCTGATCTCCGACCAAGTGAACTTTTGGTCTCTAGCTTGTACAACATAACACGTTCATACAAGCCGCGGTTTGACTACTTAAGCTTGTCTGGTGTGCTACTTAGTATAACTACTATGCAACAATAAGGTAGCAAGCTGTTTCATCAGGACTGCATATCTTGCTTCCTTGGTTTCTGTGTCACCGTCAGCATGTCTGTCTCGGTCATGTATAATACTTTAATTTGCTCACGTATGATGCAGTCTACCTTACTGTATCATGTTGTACTGGTTGATCTTCTAGTTGGTCATCACCCTACGGCCAGTTTGGCTTTCCTGTTTGATCCAGGAATGAAACTCTCTCAGTCCACAAGTGCAAGAAGATGGCTTTGTAAATCCGGATAGATAAAAACATAGGGTGATGATATATGTCTTGCAAGAAGACATCTATCAAATGTCTTGCCTTAATCAAAACTAGCATCTTGAATGATTTAAAATTACCAAACTTATGCATAACATTACTACCGTAGTAGAGGGATTTGAAAATTCTATCTGCTAAAATTGCTTCATTTTGATAAATTATCGCCCGCAGCCAGCCCAACAAATGAAACCTATGCATGCAATTTGTGAGAAATAGGGTGGCAATCGGCTCAAGTGGCCGGGTTCGGATTTACCGATACAAGTTTGGGTTATTACGGATTGCATTAAGTAGCAGGTCAAATTAGGTTCACGTTAACCCGTTCTGATCGGGTTGATCTTGGGTATTGGATATTATCGGGTCATGATGGATTTGGGTCGAGTCATTTTGGATTTAGCTAGAATGTGGGTTAATTATCAATTCTCAATATTGTTTTGTTTTCAAAGCTTACAACCTATGATCAATCAGCGTGTGTGTCCATCTCAACTATATGAACCAGTATGATTCCTCCTTTTTAAGCCTACGTTAATAAGTTTTGCCAACAAAACACGACAACAAAAAAAGCCTTTTGCAACACCCATCATGGCAACACTTGTAAAAATTGTGGGTGTAGAGTACCTTTGACAACGACTCACAATATTGATGCATAAGGTCTAACCTAATGCAACACTTTCTCAAAATTGCCGCCATAGCCACCCTGTGGCAACGTTGTTTTTTTAGAAAATTAAAAAAAAGGACGAAAAGGGGAAAAAGGGGCCGGAACACGCTTTTAGAGCATTCCCAACCGTGAGCCCAATTTTTGGCTCACGGGTGGGGGCCTACCATTGCCACGTCAACCTTCTCTCCAACTTTTTATCTCACATTCCTCACTCTCTCCAATGCAAGGCTCACCACTTTGGCTCACCAAATAAAATAATACTAATGGACCCCACACCTAACCATATTTAATTGTTTTAAGTTTATATATTTTGGTTGGGTGTTTGGGCTTATTGTGTTCGGAAAAAAGAACTTGTGCAATATTTTTTTTTTAAACGTAACATATGGTCGCCCCATTTTTTATTTTTTGTTGTTTCGGTTGGTTATTGGAGGTGATTATTTTTTCGTATTTTTGTGGGTTGGTTGGATTGAGTTTTAATTTGGAAAAAATAATGAACACATAATAATTAGGTTGTCTACTCAATTACGTTTTCGTTTGAAAATTACAACACTTGCGATATTTAAAAATTGACACGTGGATGGATGTAAAAATTACATGAATTGAACCTTGAATAAATGAAGATACATTGGTTAACTTTAGACCCGGGAAAAAAATTACAATTGTAACCTGGCCCAGCAGCAGCTTTTTTTTTTTTTTTCCCCTCCTCTCCTCGGCCCAGACAGCCCAAAAAAAAAAAAGCCTGGCCCGGAATCAAAACGACGTCGTTTTGATCCGGTACCAGACCAAAAAAAAAGAGGCGGGCCTCTCGCGTGCACGGGCAGCTCGTCGAGCCCAGTCTCGCGGGCCACACGCTGCAGGCCCATGGGCCACCTCCCCCCTCCCGCCCGCCTTTTTCCATGGCCCGCGCGCCTGCGCTGGGCCTGCTCTTAACTTCTAAGCCATCCGCCTATTTTGCCTTCCCAACAAAATTCGAAACCCTCATCCCCTCCCCCCTGCTAACATATTCTATCTTTTGGGTAGAAAAACAATATTGAACAAAGCGGCCAATTCTAGTTCGTTCCACAACTGCTGATGGAAATATCTTTTGGAAAATCCAGAGTTTGGTTCTCTATCTCCTTCTTTTTATCTTTTTTTTCTCATAGTTAGATTGCGTTTTAGAAATTTTACCGATCGATTCTGTGTCTGAAGCCCTAAATTTTTGTATGTACTTTCTTTAATGTTCATATAGAAAGGCGAATTTTGTCAATGATTTGCTTTTTCTGCTGAAATTTGCAAAATTTGGTCAATTTTTCCCAAAATTGCGATTTACTTTGTAAATTTTCATGTAAGTTCCTATATGGGTTTTAATTCTGTCGATTGTTTGCTTTTAGGATTCGGATTATTTGAATTACAAGCCCAAGCGTACTTATTGTGTTGAATTACTGTTCCCCAATCCTGAGACTCAAGCCTTGCATCAAGAGTGGAATCATGATACAGTAAGTTCACTTGCGCCCACTTCCTTCTCTCTTCTTGTTGGTCTCCAATCCAAAGCCTAAACTAGTAAACTCTGCTTTGAATATTGAAGAATAAGAAGCTTATGAGCTTCTTTGTCACCTTTGGGGAAGGTAGAAAATTATAGCTTGGAAATTTGTGAAACTGCTTTGGTGTAATGTAGCTCTTCAGTTTCTGCAATGTGTTTGTATGATTGTGTCTAACAGTAAGTATTAGTCATTCAATTTTATTTTAATTCTTATTATTGGTATTGTTTGCAAAAGTCTGGACAAGGGGTGTCGAGTGTGTTGTACTTTGTTGGAATCCTTCATTTGGTTCTATCTTTTGCTATCTTGGTGATTAGTTGGTCAATACACAGTGTTGAAAAATAGGAAATTGGATTATTGTTAAAAGTTATGGTTGTGCCTATAGTGGAATGTAATCAAGGAGTCAGTAGTGCGCTGTTAAGTGGTGCTAGGCTACCGTAGTTTTATGAGCTTGTTTGGACAGGATTAGACTTGTCTTTTCTTGTCCTTTTATCAGCAACAAATCAATACTCTTGTTACTAGTATGGAAATGCTTAATTTTTTTTTTTTTTTTGCGTTGGTTACAAAATATTTATTATAGGTCACCAAAGTGTGGATGGATGTTGCTGTATATGTAACATATTTATTTTTCGTTCATCGCAAATTTGTAATTTGGGGTCAAATTTTGCAAATGTTTTTTCCGACATAATGAAGGAACGTGTAAATTTTTTTGCCGTTGTTTCCATTATAATTCGTGACAGGAAGTATAAATTTATTTTACGTGTATTTTGAGCAGATATTTTTTTTCCGTACGCATTAGTAAACAAAATATTGAAAGTTCTTCATCCAAGTTGCAGATGATTGTTATCCATGTACTGAGAGTTTGTTCTTTTCTTTGGGAAATATGGGTTGGTAAATGAGTGAAAGTGGTTGATATTGATAGAAGTGTGTTAAAGTAGATTGAATTGGATATTTTTTTATTAAAATGGATTGAAGTAAGTTGAAGTGAGTATTTTTTTTGTTGAAGTGGGTTGAAATTTGTTGAAGTAGGTTGAATTGGATTGAATTGGGTTGAATTTTCTTTTTTTTGTACAATGGGTAGAAGTTGGTTAAAATAGTGGGAAATGGGTTGAAGTTGGTGGAAGTGGGCTGAAGTGTGTTGAAGTTGGTTGAAATTAGTTGAAATGGGTATTTTTTAATTGAAGTTTATTAAATTTGTTGACGTTGGTTGAGGTTGATAAATTTAGGTTTACCAACGAAAAGAACAAGGCCTGAACATATGTGCATTTTTTTCGTTGTTCGTACTTGATTAATAGATAAAAAAAAATACATCCGTAATTCATTTTACGAATAACGAAATTACTATTTTTTAAGGGTAACAACGATCACGAAACAATATTTCGTACCTGAGTCAACACAAAAAAATATTTTTTTAGTCTAAAAATTTTTTTAACCCTGGGTAGTTACTATTACAATTAAAAGATTATATTAAAAAATAAAATACGTAACTTACATCAATTCTCCTACTTCATTCAACTTCTTCCCACTCCTTCCCCCCTTTCCCACTCCCACCTATCCCACACCTGCAATTTTCCAGCGAAAAGAACAGGGCCGTAGTGTTTGAACTTGGTGGACAAAATTTGATATTATTTGGTTTGTTTTCACCACATATCAAGTTTGTTCCCTTCACTTGTATAAGGTAGAAGGCTCCCAAACTTCTAAAATATGAAGGATGAATGAGTTTTTATGCGATGTATAAGTGTTTTTTTCCCCTCTTAATACATAGAGTGAGTTATCCTATGTTTTGGTCTTTTGGACATGATGTATATAAGGAAGGCCATCGACTAACACCAACTTGCTGGAGTGACTAGGAGATATTTGCATAGTGGTAGCTTGATAAGACAAGTTAGCCATTGTCAAAGTGAGGCTTATGAGGTAATGTATGCTTGTTAAACTCCTCTATTAGTTTCATAATACACTACGTGCTATGTTTTTCATTAGATGTCAATAGCTTATTGACATCTACTCTTTGAACTCATACTCATTGGCTATAGTTAAACTAGTATTCATTATCTTTAGTTCTGTATTGGTTTTGTTCAGCTTCCAGGTAGTCAGATAGTCATATTTAATTTGGGCAACTTCATCTGAGCAAATCATATTTTATAGTTCTAAAGCTATCCTTTTAGGACTTAGTGATTCATTGCTTACGGATTCTATTGATCGCTTTTAGTTGGTCTTCTTTGAAATCCTACAGTATATTGTCGTTAACTTTATATAATTGATTGTTTTTCTCATGTATACTTATTCTTTTTTTTTTCCGCTCATTTTTCACGTGCAATACTCCTACACCCTTGGGAAGTTGTTGTATCCAACATGATGGAATTCGTGTCGAGGAGAGTTTCTAATGATGTTTGATTCTCAATGAGCGTGTTTTTATATTTTCTAGCATGTCACCAGTGTTGGGATCCAAAGTCATATGTATGTGTTGGATATAATTATAGAGCAATAGTTAGATATGGAAGAAGCTCGATCATCGGTGTATTTTGTTTGCAGGTCACTCAGACAACTTCTTGTGATTATATATATTGAAGTTTGAAAGATTTATATTCCTTTTCGAGTGTAATCGAGTTAAATATAAAATATGTACAATAACTAAAAGCCTTTTTCTTGATTAGTGATTTTGGTTTGATTGTTTGAAATGATTTTCAAACAGGTGGCATTTGATTTGGATGCACCAACAATAAATCAAGAAATATATAAAAAAATTTCGCTTCACAAATTGTTGCCATAAGTCTAAAAATTGTCGCATAGTGTAAGAGAAAAACTGTTGCCTCCAATATTCTCTTTCAGCAACGTTTTTTTTAAGGAACCGTTGTCATAGAGTAAAACCCGTTGCCATAAACGTATTGCAGTACATGCCAAATGTAGCAGTTCAAAAAATGTTGCCATAGATATATTGTAGCAGTTTTTGTATCTATTGCAACACTTTTGGTGCGTTGCTAAAAGGCTTTTTTCTTGTAGTTAAAAAATACAAAATAAAAGTATTATTGATTTGCTCCTTGTGTTCAATGTTTCATGTTTTTTACCACTTTTGTTCAGTACTGAATTAACTTTATCAATTAATGCAACCTCGAGTTAATGAGACCTTAGATCGGGTCACTTTCGAATATTGGGTCACTATTGGGTCAGGCATAAATTAGTTTAGGTTGGGCCATTTCCAGTACGGATTCAAAAGTTGGTTCAATAGTTAGTTAAAGACAAGTCAGGTGTTGGGCTTTTCAGGTCGGATTTGTGGGTTAGATCCACTTTTATCAGCTGAGGTGATAAATTTGATCTTTAAGTCATTAATTTAATTTAACAATCCTACTTTGTTTTTTTTTTTAAACAGTGGTAAATAAAACCAAAAAGATGTTAATCGTCTCTTCTCACAAGAGTGCGCCCAACTATATCATCTGCCAAAATAGCCCTAAGAGCAGGAGAAAAACAAGTATTTGAAGAGAAGGACGTTGTAACCGAGTGTCCAAACTTGGAAAGCCAATCAGCTGCCATATTTGCTTACCAAAAAATGTGGGTGATGAGTAAATTGATACCTTGAGTCTGCCAGATATGTATGTCTTTGATAATATTTGATATTTGCCAAGAAATTTGGATCTTTTCTTTCAGTGTTTGAATCAGTATCTTATTATCACCTTCAATAGCTATCTTCCTGAGCCCTGCCTGAATTGCTGCTCGTAATCCATCTCGTAATGCTCTCGCTTATGCAACTAAAATAGATGTATCACCGTAATAGCTCGCTCCGGCCTTTACAAGTTTTTTCGTCCAATTCCAAATGATGAAACCTCCTGCTGCTGATGAGTTGATGAGAGATCAATCAAAGTTGAGTTTGACGAATCCTGCTGATGAGGGATGCCACCTTACCATATGAAGTAAGGGAGTACGGGAAGAAGAAGGTCCCCTAAAAAAAAAATCAACCGACATATAAGTTCGGATTCTGCACTCAGCATTTGCTTTTTTTGCTCGAATTAGGCATGCAACGGGATTGAAAATTTCATTATTGAAAACTGTTGCATTCCTAGATTTCCAAATACTCTTCAAGATAAATGAGAATTTCTATTCTAATTTTGGATTGTGGGAAGAATGTATCTTGTTCATATAATGTGAAAAATCATGGCATCCTGTAGGAGAAAAGACAGATGGAAGCCATTGATGTTGTGATGCTAGATCCCAAATTTTTTTGACTATTTGACAATCTTTGAAGAGATATTCTATAGACTCGATATCATCTAGACAGAGGGGGCAAGTTGGGTTGATATTAAATCCCCTTGTAAGAAGAGTACCTCTTACAGGTAGGGATTTATGGCAAAGCTGCCAAAGGAAGACTTTGATTTTAGGCAAGATACCAATATTCCAAATCCATTTGCATGACCAAGGTGATAAGTAATGCGCTTGTATGTCATGAGCTGCCCATGTAGCTGATTTTGCGGTAAAGTTACCTGTGCTATTTAACCCCCAACAAAAGGAGTCACTAGTTTCATGGAAGGTATGGTGATACCCTAAATCTTTTGTATAATATGATGATTATTGAGGAATTATCTTAGTTTGGGAACATCCCATTCTAAGTTATCTCGAATTCGCAAACTTTGGTTTCAAGGTAGGCAATACTGTCTTCGGACACACCCAAGATCTCAACTAAATTCCTATTTTCAATCTAGTTATCAAACCAAAAGGAGATCTTATACCCTTTACCTATTTTTCAGATAAATACCCTTTTGTAGAAGATCCCTACATTTCAGTAAGCTTTTCCAAACTGGTGAATCCGTAATTTTTTCATGTACAACAAAATAGATTTGTAGAACGTAGGTACTTGGCTCTCATGGATTGTATCTAAAGACTAGAAACATTAGTAAGTATTTTCCACGTCAATTTACACCGGAAGGCTTTATTGATAGCTTCTATTTTTCGTAACCCCAACCCACCTCTGCTTTTAGGCCTACAAACCTTATCCCAAGATATAAGTGGCATACCTTTTTCTGTATTGGGCTTTTTTCAGAAGAAATCTCTATTACACTTGTCTAAATATTTACTAGTACTTCATGGTAACTCAAAACATTGCATTGTGTGTGCTGGGAGTGACTCTAAATGTGATTGTATGAGCATTGTTCTACCTACTTTAGACAAGCAGTTTGCTTTCCATCCTTCTAATTTATAGTTGCTTTATTGATAATATCCTGGAAAGTTGAGTAGGAAGGCCGACACTAGAAAACAAGGCATCCTAGATATTTGCCCAACGACTCTCCATGCGGAATATTGAAATTTGCAGTCACTAGTTGCTTTTGTATATTAGTCGCATTACGCGAGAAAGTCAATGCAGATTTATGATAATTGACTAATTATCCTGAAGTTGAACAGAAGAATTCAAGGATGCTTTTTAGTTTAGTACAACTCCGTAAATTAGTTTTGCAAAACCATAGGCAATCGTCAGCAAAAAGTAGGCATGGAATTTTGACAGAGATTGGCAGATCTTAACTATATGCCAGTCCTTGGAGCATTAGCTTCTTTTAGAAGCATATTGTTTAAGGCTTCCATACATAGAATAAACAAATAAGGGGAAAGAGGATCCCCTTGTCTAATCCCTCTTGTCGGGATAAAAAAGCCATTAGGTTCATCATTAACAATGATTGAGTACGAAACTGAAGAGATGCATTGTTTAATCCATGAGTTCCAAGTGGGATGAAAACCTAACTCTTGTAGACATTTTAATATAAAATCCCATTCAATTCTATTGTATACTTTCTCCATGTCTAATTTAATAGCTGTCCAAGCAGTCTTAGTTTTAAGGTTCTTAAATTTATGCATAATGTCATGCGTTAGCAGAATATTTTCATGAATAGATCTACCAGGTACAAAGCCACTTTGGAAAGGAGAAATTATACAGTCTAGCAGAGGTCTCAATCTGTTAATAATAATTTTCGAAATAATTTTATAAATCGTAGAACACAGCCTTATGGGTCTGTAATAACTAGTCTGTGAGGGAGTATTTTATTTCGGAATAAGAGTGATAAAGGTATGGTTAATCTCTTTAAGGATTTTGCCGTTTATGAAGAATTCAAGAATACAGTTAAAAAGATCCTTCTTGATGATTTTCCAGTAGTTCTTAAAGAAACCTGCACTAAAATCATCTGGTCCTGATGTCTTATTAGAATCAATGCTGAACAAGGCAGTTTTAACCTCTTCTAAATTTGGAAGTTTAATAAGCTCATTATTATCAAGGTCTGATATTAATTTCGATAACCCTAAATTTGGTAATCGTCTGACATTGTGATACGTGGATTTGAATCTCTGCTTATAATTTGAAATGAATTTCTCAGCATTCATCTTGTGGTCATCAATCCAAATACCACAATGATCCCGCAATTTCATAACTAGCTTTCTCTTCCATCTAGTATTGGTTTTATTGTGAAAGAATTTAGAATTTCTATCACCGTTTATTAGCCATTCTTTCCGCGCTAACTTCCCCAAATATTTCTGGTTAAACAACATCATTTTCTCTCTTTGTTTTAATAATCGTTGCATCCAGGAGTTAAGTCTATGACTATTAGGATTAGCTATCAGTCTCTCCCGCACATAATTGATTTTAATCGCATTCTTGCTGAGTTTATCATTGAAATTCCCAAAGTATCTTGTGGACCAATCTTTGACATCATGCTTAAGAAATCTTAGTTTCTGCATTAATCTATACATATTTGTTCCATTGTGGCTATATCGCCAATTTCTAGAGACAATAACATCAATATCTTGATATTTCATCTAGAAATTTTGAAATCGAAAGGGAAAAGTCTTAGCTTGTGGTAACTGAGCTTGAGTAGACATAACAATAGGACAATGATCAGAGCAAGAGAAGGTACCATGTGTTTCGTAAGCATTGGGGTACAAGGTACTCCAGTCTTTTCTAATCATAGTTCTATCCAATCTTTCATAAATAAGGTGAGTGTGGATCCTTTTTTTCCAAGTAAATAAACAGCCTGATACTTGAACACATTCAGCATTAATAGCAGATAAAAAGTCATTTAAACGATGAAATCTAGTAATAGCAGGAGGTTGGCCTCCTAATTTTTCATTAGGTCACAATATTTCATTGAAATCTCGTATTAGGCACCAAGGTAAATCAATAACATTATTAAGCTCAACTAAATGATTCCATAAATCATTTTTATCTCTAGGTTGCGTCGGTGCATAAATTCCTGAAATAACAGAATTTTGCACCTTATCTGGGTCATGAATTAACATATAAATAGCTCTAGTTTCTTTTAGTAAGACTAAAGCATGGATATTGCCGTTATTCCAAAGAACTGCTATACCTCCAGAGTGATTAACTGGTGATACAAAATCATAATATTCAAATCCCATTAAGGGAAGAATCCTACAGATATTTGATTCATTAACCATAGTTTCAAGTAGAAACATCATATCAGGGTTGTGAGCTCTTGACAAGAACTTCACTTCTTGTACAACCTGCGTTTTTTTAACGCCTTGGACATTCCAACACACAACTTTCATGAAAAAACTAATATGAAAATATCCCCCTCCATCGGGAACCTGGCCGTATGTGAATTCATTAATGACATACGTCGTGCAAGTAGCCTGCATAACTAATTCTGGGACCACGTTCGGTCATTCTTAAGCCTTAGAAGGCTGGGCCGCGGGAAAAACCAAAAAGGATTTTCCACATTCCCCCATAACTCAGAGCTACATAGAAAACACAAACAAAAGCAGTGAAAAATACAAGTACTAAAGTACAAAGTCGGCCATAATTCAATGTCAGTTGAAACTAAGCCAAAATGCCAAAATTGCGTATGGGCATTACAACCAAGAGCAGATGTGTTGGTATCTTTGTCCAACAAATAGGAGCGCAATGACATTCGAAAGCAAGTAATGTATGTCCACCGCATGATACTATCTGGAGTAAAATAATAAGGTGACCTCGTTAGCGAAGCAGAAGAAATAATCCACTTATTGCTAACTACACAACGTAAAGTTAAGCAAGAATACGCATATGAGATAATGCTATTTTAGGCAACTACAATTGGAGAGAAGCAGCAGAAAAACGTCTCAGAATGAGTCAAATTCATCATCGACAAATACCACGGTGCGGGACAACGTCTTGAGTGTGTCCCATTATGCTGATCAGCCTGGAAGGGAGCAACAACAATGATCTTACAACACTCCGGCATTATTCCATCAACACCTTTATCAAGACAATAGAGGCAAAGGGAAATCTCTGCGCAAGGAGGGTTCATAACAATTAAGAAATGCAGCAAGATAAATACATACAATTGTCTGGGCCCGAAGGTAATATGAACAAAGGTCTTGGAAATGCAAGGGAGATTAATCTCAGCGAGCATTTCTCTCACCATTACAGCTTGAATAGCATATAGCAAAACCACAAAGAGAGGTTTAAGTTCAGAATATTGTACCTCCAACTTGCTACTGAACAATTTAAATTTGTAGCAGACTTGGTGAAGATGCATAATGGAGGAGAGTACTTGAAGAGTATCATGAGGGTAAGTTTCCGACGTAGACCAGAGACCTTTTGGAGAACGATGATTACTCCTTATATGACTCTTTCTTTTAAGTATGCCTCATCTTGCCAGTGTTAATCAAAGTTTTGGTAAGTACTGTTGACAATGGTGCTAATAGGATCACTTTTCTGTTGAAGGATATATTTTTCTGGGATTTTGATCCATGTGGCTTCTCCTTCTCCATCCCTTGTCTTTGATTCAACCAAATTGTAATGCCCCAAGATATGATGTCTGACTAATCTAACTTAAGCACTTACTCTCATCCCCATGATCTTCCAACGAGTTTGGTGTTGAAGGGGGTCCGACCGGCTTCGGCCGGCATGGTGTCGTCTTCATTGGAGCAGGCTGGTGGTTTGACGTTGGAACCGACGATTCAGACGGCGGCTTGGGACATCGGCGATTGGAATTTCGCCGGCGATGTAGATGACGGCTTGACTGTGGACTAGATAGACGCGGGAAATTCGAGGGTGGTGTTTGGACCGGTGCTGAGTCTCCATGAGGCCAAGGGTGCTACTTCTGAACTGAAGGATGCACTTAAAAGTAATTTCTCTCCCTAACTATCTGAATATCTTTTTTTGTTTAATTGATTGGAGACATTAAATTATTAATTGTCGTTTGTTTTTTTATTGTTCACCGTTTAGTCATTTGTTCGAAAGTTGTAATTCTGATTTCCGATTATGTTTATGATACGCTACATGATTATTACTATATGGGTAAAAAAGTACCGGTTTATTTTATTAGGCATCGAGAAAGGGCTATGTGATATATTTTAATTTTCTTTCTCAATATTGTAGTACCTACATAATGGAAGTTTACTTACAGTAGAAATTTAGATTGTATTATTCTAAATCATAATTACTAATGGTGTATAGTGTTGAAATGAGCAACAACATTTTATATGTTTTGTTATTAAAATGAGCATCAATATTTTACACGTTTTGGTGTTGAAATGAGCAAGCATATTCTACATTTAATCAATTTTCAATAATTAATGTATTTCATTTTTTCAAAAAAAGGACAGATTTGAAAAATATTGATTTCCTATTTGGAATTTATAATTCGAATTCTATGCAAAGAAATATACTTTTCAATGTTAAGTAAAACTTTAATTTTGAAAAACTTAAATTAAAGCATAATAAGCATCTGACTTTCAATAAGAATAAATTTGATAAATATTGATTAGTACACAATATTAATTTCTAAATTTTTAATTTATTTTTTAAAAAAATATATCTTAAATTTAAATTCTTTGTACACAGCACAAATCTATACTAGTACATCAAAATTTGAAATACCTAAGAATCATCGTTCGTAATATTTTCTGTGCCCTCCAGTTAGAAGAGGGTGGGGGGGCGGGGAGGCGTGCGACACTTGTCTTTGTTTTTTTCGACGTGGGCCCCAATTACGGAAAATAACAGAGGGTTGGGGGGGGGGGGGCTACCCGTTGTTTTTGTATTTTTCGAGTTGGACCCCAATTTGTGGAAAATAACTACACATCATAGTAGCCTTCAGTTAGGAGGGGGCTCGTGCTGCACATTGTGTTTGTTTGTTTCAGACTATAGTGGTATACGATATGATATATACAAGAACATCGTGAAACGTTGACGGATTTTTTAACGGAAGTTTGGACTGACTTTGGCATAAAAAGATTCTTGTAACAGATCTTTTGACGGAATTTATGACTGTTAAAAAACACTGTTGAAATGGACATTTCGATCAACCCATCACTATTACTAAAGGACTAATTTTGACGGGCTGACAACTGATCAAAATTATATTGACGAAAAATTTTAACGGACTGACAGTCCGTCAGTACACATTGTTTTGTGCTGTCTTACGTTCAAGACATTCGACTTGCTCAACGTTGCAAATGCCTCCTATCCTCCCCCTTTCTCTCTCCTCTGCTCACTCTTTCTCTCTGCAGGTCTTTGACTATTGCTCCAATGTTCTTCACGTTGAATGAGGTGGGTTGTGATTCAAGGCTTCTAGGCGAGTTTAGACATTAGACTAAAGACAAGGAATAAGATAAAGTTTTTCGTTTTTTGGTTTCTGAGAGGGGATTTCCCTGGGAAAAAAAGGCCACACCAATGAATTTGACAGAAAAATCAACAAGGTCACGGTTCATATGTTGTTAAGATAGAATGATACTATTTGAATTTTAACATTATTATGTTTATTGAATGAAATCTGTAAAAAGACAGCGATACCATAATAAAATTTTTTACTTTTTACACATCTAACCTTACACTAGTATAACATATAATGGTCATGATTGGTTTCTCTTAGTTTTTTTTTCTTTATGCATAGCTTTTTCAAAAGACCTCTCTACAGTTGTAACTATTTTTTGACATAAATGATATTTAATTTTTCAAAAGACTGATACTATGCGCTTCTCTACTTCAGAATGCGTGTTCGTTTATTATCTGCGATTGCGTACATGTTCGATCTAGCCTATTTATGTGTATTTGTTGCAGTATATTTTTGGGTTTAAAAGCTAATTTGAGTTGCTTTTGGGCCATTTTTAGTGCCTCATAGTAAGACGTGTTAATGAATATAGGTATGGCTGGTTTTGGCGTTTCTGTTTTGTTGGTTTTACTAGGCTAGCTTATCAAGTACATGTGGGGCGGATTTGTCTTGGGACTCTCCTTTAAGTGGATATTTACAATGGAAAGATGAATTGCCTTAACTTTAGATCACATATTATTTTAATTTTTACTTTTTTAATAAAGTCTGAATGGACTGAATGAATGTTTGAGAAACACATGTTGCTATTACACCATTTGCACATATATATATATATATATATATATATATATATATATATATATATATATTTGTGTATGTGTGTGTATGCAGATACACGCATATATGTATATGTATGTGTGTATGATTTGCTTCAATTTTTCATCGTTTCATACTTACAAGTTGTATCATAGATATAATGATGGTTTTTCAACCATACGAAAGATAAAGAAAATCAAAGTCATCCATAGCCATATTGGCGTCATGATTTTGGTTTTTTTTTTAAAAAAAAAGGACTAAATTTTGTACCAATTAAGATTAAATTTAAAATATTTGATATCGTTGTCTTATGTAGTAGGTAAAAATACACACATGCATGTAGCAGAACTCTACTATAATTAGAATTTCTGTGAGGTACTGTTTCGGTCAATAACTGTAGTGCATAAAAAGTACAGGTCGTTCAAAACGTGCATTTCCCAGAAGGGGGAAAAAAAACAAAGGCTTGTGAGTTGTGATAGCCGGCCCCCCCAAATCTGGGCCCATTGAAGCTATGGTTGAGCCGAAAGTTCACAATTTATATACCCCATGTCCCAACTGCAATTCCAGGAGCATCAAGAGTCGATCGAACGGTAATTCAACGTTGTTGAGCCGCAATCAAGGTGATGTATGCTTTGGCACAATGTTCTTTCTTTTTCCAATTCGCATTAAGTGCTTTGAGCCAAAAGTTCACAATTTATATACCCGATTAAGTACTTTGAATTCTCAGATCTTGCTTTACTTTGAATTGAAGTTTATATACCATGTTACAAATGATCATATTACTTATATGAAGGAACAACATAATGCTCAAGAAACCCTTTTTGGGCATGGGACATGTTTAATTGAATTTAATGTTAAGAGAACCGATCTGGCGGTCAACATGCATGAAAGAGTAGGTGAATGACTCAACTGATTAGATCGGTTAACTCGAGTTAAATCGGTTGACCTGATTTGCTTTTGAACCGGACTGGACTAGTATGACCCGGTAGATCTTATTGTTAATTATCTATATTTTCGTAAAGTTAAGTAAATAAATTATTGAAAACAAAGTAATAAATTAGTAACACAACTATCTATATTTTCTTACATTTAAATAATAAACTAGTATTTTTCCTCCATCTGCTGTAGGGAATGGTTTAATAAAATTTTCCTACATATCATATATTAATAAAATTTAATGCATGATTCCTTATATATTATTACAATTTGTAGTTTAATAGTAAGACAAACCATAAAATTATCACACACTTTTGTAGGTCCTGAAAACTTTCATATATCATAATAAGTATAAGAATATGTGTTAAAATTGTTAATATTGAGTTGGACTATTGTTATTTTACAATTGAAATCATTGGTAAGCTTTGACATATCACAATAGGAATATGTAGTAAAGGGAAGATAATCTTACTAACGTTAATATTTAATACTAGCTTGGACTCTTGTGCTCCGAAAATTAAATGCAATTTAGTACCTTATGGTGGTAATCTATTGGTGTTATTGTGTTATATATATAGGATTTATAACTGTGATTATATTACATGAAAAATTACTAATGTTTCATATTTATATTTATATATTTTTTTAAAAAGATACGTTAAAAATCAGTGCATTTATTTTTTATAATAAAATAAATTACTTTTGGTAATATTGCTAGTGTGGAAGTTTAATATAATTTGTTATCATAATGCTTACAATATATTACATGTAAACATCATTTTAATTATGTGGATGTCCTCGGCAATCATGTATATTCAGCAGAGATAGACTATCTTAGTACTGATTAGCTGTCTCTTAATAGTATTTGGTGGTTAGCTATTCAACTAGTGATATAAAATAAATATATTCAATAAAGTTAGTTGTTCAGGTAGGGGTTGTGTGTGTGTATATATATATATATATATATATATATATAGATATATATATATATATATATATATATTATATATATATATATATGTATATACATAACAATTTAACTAGTACAAACCAAAAACTTTTACTTCAACCTCTATTGTCGAATAGAAGCAAAAGCTAGACCTATATTAAATATAATGTTGTTTTATCTAAATCAAATCAGACCCAAACCCAAAATAATTTTGACATCTCAGTGAAAGAATTGAACAAGTACAGCTTAAATGGAAGGCTTGGCTTCACTATGCTCCCATTCCTTCAATGTACATAATAGCCATCGCAGCATTAGTTTTATACAAGGAGGAAAGCACTACTCCTGGCAAGACCATTGGGGTATAAGTATAACACATCAATCTGACTAAGGTGATTTTTAGCGTTTAAATTAGTATATGTCCTTGGGTCCATTATTTGTCTGTTTGATCAACATACATGAAGCACTCATATATACACATGACATGTTGCATATCATTCTATATATCATTTAGTTAGAACACATGACATTTTGAATGAAGGAAGAGAAAAAAGGGAATGTATCTTTTAATTAGTGTTCCGGTCCTCATTTTGAATGGAACGGAAGCACTCATATATTTACTGATTGTGATAAGACCAGAGAAGTATATATACATCTAGCATGGCTGCTAAGGAAGGCTGGATTGACGCTGCATTCCGGTCCTCGAGGGTAAACGAAGCTTATTTGTTCATGAAGAATGAGTACATCCTAGAGAATTATGCTCCTGGTACGACTGATGATCATGTGGTGCATGGGCCGCTCCCAATATCGAGTGGTTTCCCATCTCTCGCTGGTACAGTTTTTGGAGACGTTGGAATAGACTGCGCTTTTGGTGTCCCGGGCACAAACGACGCCTTCATCTTCTCGGGTGACCTGTGTGCAAAGATAGACTACGCACCAGGCACCACGGATGACCGCATACTTCAAGGCCCAATGACCATTGCTCAAATGTTCCCTTTCTTCAAAAACACGGTCTTTGATAAGGGACTCGATGCCGCGTTCGAGTCGACCAGAGAAAATGAAGCTTACGTTTTCAGAGGCAAGTATTATTCCCTCATCAATTATGCCGAGGGACGCCTTATAGCAACCCGTCCCATAACCGATGGGTTTCCTGCCTTGGCAAGCACTATATTTGAGAGTGGCATCGGTGCTGCCTTTGCTTCCCACCGAAACAACGAAGCCTATCTTTTCAAAGAACAACACTATGCGCTTCTCTACTTCACCCCTGGCGCCACGAATGATAAAATCATTGGCGGGGTCAAGGAGATCCTTGCCAACTGGCCTTCTTTGCGCGGCATTTTGCCTCGTAAAAATTAACAGTGGACTTACCACTCGTCTGAACGGCCCCAAGGCGACCGTCTGTTACAAATGACTTAAGCCTATCTTCCCTCAATGCAGGGAAACAAATATAATATATACATATATATGTGTGCTATCTGTAGTGTGTGGTTTGAATAAACTAGCGAATCATATGGCTAGTACTTGGAGGCTAGTCCTTCACTACTGTTGGCTTGCTTTCTGATTTATGTTTTTGTTTATCTCTAATTATCTCAGCATGCATGCGTCCATGTACTGGTACGGTGATCGACTGTATGGTCACCCAACCATTACATTCTGGCCCTTTGTTGTGTGTTTGTATCAGTCATGTCTGTTGTATCATCACCCAGGCCTTCTGTGCGAATGAATAAAACTCAAGGGTGCATGTTGTTCTTGTTTAGTACTACTTATTTCTACTCATTTTGTTTGTCTTTTAATCCTTACGAGTTGTACGTAACACATATACAGTACAGAGGCATTAATTTCCACAAAGAAACTACAGTATTAAGTAGAATGTTCTTGGGTGCTTGATCTTGTGTTTTTGAAGATTCCAATTGATAAACGATCAACAAAATGCAATTTTCATATAATATCCTTTCATTCATTTTGAGAATGTCCTAATAATATCCCTTTGTACGCTCATTCGCGCCATTAATTAAAAACTAATTGAAGTTATCAAATTGCCCGGCCTTATGTTTCCCTATTTAACCTTCTTCCTTGTCCCTCATCCCTATTTCTAATCCTCTTCACCTGAACCCACCCATTACCTCTATCTGTCTAAACATAGTAAATTTTAACTGTCCTTAATTAGAAAACTTTAAAGAATAAGTGCGATAATCTGTCTTCTCGAACATTTTCCATGACTCCTTCAACGGTTGAGCTTCTAGAGAAATTTTTGCCATGTTTGACAACTTGATCTTCAAAGCATAGGTTTTTTTGTTTTTTTTTAAAGAATTTGTATACCTGTAAAAACCGGTAATGGGACTAGCATAAAAAGCACAACTAATCTTACAATACTCCATAAAAACACATCAAGTCAAAACTAACTCTTAATAAGCCATAGGTCTCCTTCAACGAAAAGCTAAACTAAAAATATACCTAAGATAATTTAATCATATCATACGATCATAACGACAAGAGAATAGTCACATGTTGACGGATTTTTTGACGGAAGCTTGGACCGATTTTGGCAGAAGAAGATGCTTGTGACGGATATTTGGACGAAATTTATGATTGTAAAAAAAAGGGTACAAATGGACATTTCGATCGACTCGTCACTATCACTGACGGATAAATTTTGACGGATTGACAACTGATCAAAACTATTTGGACGGAAAATTTTGACAGGCTGACAGTCCGTTAGTGCACATTGTTCTGTGAGCTGTCTTCCGTTCAAGACAATCGACGTGCTCAACGTTGCAAATGTCTCCTCTCCTCAGTCTCTCTCTCCTCTACTTACTCTTTCTCTCTCCAGGTCTTTGACTATTGCTCCAATGTTCTTTGAGTTGAACGAGGTGGGTTGTGATATTCAAGGCGTCAAGGTAAGTTTAGACTTTAGACTAAAGACAAGGAATAAGATAAAGTTTTTAGTTTTCTTTTCTGAGAGGGGATTTCCCTAGGACAAAAAAGCCACACCAATGAATTTGACAGAAAAAATCAACAAGAAGGTCACGGTTCATATGTTGTTAAGATAGAATGATACTATTTGAATTTTAACATTATTATGCTTATTGAATGAAAACTGTAAAAAGACAGCGATACTATAATGAAATTTACAAATTGATAAAGAGGCCGAAGCTGCGTTGAAGTTTAAGCTAAGGGAAAAAATCAACAGAAGGTTGTACAAAATTTGGGAAGCTAAATAAAACCTCCAACAATTAATTTTCTATTAATTTGTCACAAATTTATTAGTTTATGAAAATAGATTTTTGGTTGAGAGCCGGATAGTGGTTGATATGGTTGCCATCTTATGACAACAATTGTGCCGTACTCATTGAGAAAAGAAGAAAAAACAATAAAAAAGGCCAATGTTTTTTAATTTATGCCATAATTCATCATTCAATATGCCTTCCATGTGTCTATCCCAGTAAAGGAAAATGTTAAGTTTTCGCTCTGAGCACTGCATCATCATCAACACTTCGTGTGGATCCCATTTTGATAGGATTTGGGGTCATAATATAGGCAGTCTGTCCCAGTGTATCATTGCTATAGCAGAGATACTGATTCCTAGAGAAAATCTGAGCACTGCATCATCGAGTATCTTGATACTTGATGGGGCCATATGTATGATTGATGATGAATTCTTTTAAATGATAAAATAAATTATGAAATAGCAGGGTGATTGATATAGAGATCTTTTTAGCGAGATGGAGTTAACCAAATAATTATTAAGTTTAAAATTCTAACTTATATAAAGATAAAAATAATTGATATATCTATTAACTTCTTTTTTGAAAATTTAAAATTAAAATTAAGTTAAAATTGTGATGGCGTGTAGCATTTTGATGGAAATAGATGACAACCTTGGCTTGAGGATGGGAAGACTTTTCAAACACATCAATAAAAAAAATAGAAAAATAGGATAATAATAATCAAAGGAAAAAAGAGGGGACAACAAGTACTGACAGTCACAATGAAGTATGGATGTCAAATGTTCAATTTGTTAGCATAAAGGCACCCTTGGGGATCAAAACTGTCACTAATGAAATGACCACACCAGTCCAAACAATGGAGCACCTCCTTTTCATTATGTCAAGGAAAGATACCCGAGTTACCCCCAACAAACGGCAGATTTAATATGTTTTGTGTGTTGAATTATTGCTTTACGACGACCATCAGGGGTGCTGCTGCTATCATCATAGACATTGTTCTCATTTGTTCCACCCTGTGCTTCTTCACAATAGTTCCTAGACTCCTAAATATATATGTATGTATATACTATAACCCCAATGTCACACGTCTCTCATTAATCTTTCCCAATAGAAATATAGACAAGATAAAACATTATGATTTATTCTTATTTATACTCCCAATCAAGGGTTAAGAAAAATACACTCCTCTCTGCCCCCGTGATGGAAGGTGTGATAGGTAGCTTAGATTTTATGTATGTATGCATGCATGCAAGTATTTGTAAATAAATCAAAACTGCCATCACCGCCATAAGTGATGCAAAATTCCTGGGCAAAACGAATGAACTGAGGTGCAATGCCATCAAGGAAAGCGACCTCGTCTTGAGCACGAAAGCGGTAGTGGCGGCCCAGGGTCACACTAACATGTATGCCACCGGGGGCGTAAATCTCATATCGATAGACTGTTCCGCCGCCAGCTGGGGGAGAAGGACGCCAACGAGTGCTGATCGTAGTGCTGACAAACACACAAATGAAGTTGGGCCGAGTTCCAGCCCCTCCTGTGGCTCCCATTGCCTAAACCCAACCTGAAAGGCAACTTCAGGTCGAACTGGATCCCAATGAAACACATGGTTGGCGACGGTATGTAACACCCCGAAATTTTTAGTTACTATTTTTGATTCAAGTGTAAATTCTTGATTAATATGTATGTATTTTATGTGGTTTATTTTAGATATATATGTGTTTTAAGTTAATATGATTGTGTTTTGGGAATAATTTGTTGAGTGAGTATATTACTAAGGCTTTGTTTCCAAAAAAAAAGGGAAAAGGAAAAAGGGGGAGGGGGATTTTTTTTTTTTTAAATCACGTGAAATAAGCAAAAGGGGGTAGGGCTTTGTTGCTTTCTTCCCCAAACCCCAACCCCAACCCACACACAGAGGAGAGAAAGAGAAGAAGAAGAAGAAAAGGAGAAGAAGAAGGAGAAAAAGGAAAAGGAAAAGAGGATTACAGTTTTTGATTTTGATTTCAATTCAATGTGAGTAATTTTTACTTTCTCTAACCCTAAAATTGATTAGGGGAAGATTACTTTGAGATTTATGTTCGAATTTGCAAAATTGAATTCGAATTGAAGTTTTGAATCTGAGGTTTTAGGGTTTATTGGATTTGAATCCTAAATCAATTTGTTAGAAACCTACTACTAAAATTTTCATGTTTATTTGTGATTTGTGAGTTATGTGGATGTTATGAATTGATGGGTATGTTCTGAATTCAGCCAAACACATGTTATACTATGGATTTTGGGCTGGTTACTTGTATTTGGTTGAATAATATGGTAGACAAATAGGGTGGATTTTCGGATTTTGCTAATAACGTGCTACTGTCAGATTTTCTGGGAATTTTTGGATGCTCAAAAAATCCTAAAATTTTTACTGTAAGTTACTCATGGTATTAGGCAACTTTTTGTAAATTTTCATGAATTTTAGATATGTTGTTTGTAAGTTATGAATTTTTATTTGAAGCTACCCTGTTTTCAGTATGTAAATTCAGATGGTGTTTGGAATTACTGTGAGCTATTGGGTTGGATAAAAATTATGAAATTTTTACTGTAAACTACTGAGATGTCTGGAATGTTTCTGTAAATTTTGATGAATTTTGGATGTGTATTTTAGGAGTTATGAATTTTCTATTGAGACAACCCTGTTTTGGGTGCATGGTTTTCGGTTACTGTTTTAATTATTTTGAAGGATTTGTTTGGATAAAAACTCTCAAAATATTACTGTAGATTTCTCATGATATGGGGTGGTTGTTTGCAAACTTTTGTGAATTTTGGTTGTGTATGTTATAAGTTATGAATTTTTGGGTTTAATTCTCAGATTTTTGATTATTTTGGCTGACTTTTTGAATTTCTGGGAACGATGGGCTTGGAGAAAAGTCATGAAATTTATATGTTAGAATTTATATGTTATTTGTCAATTTCCTATAAAGTTTGGTGAAGATTGGATGTGTATGCTGTGAGTTATGAATTTTTGAGTTAAAGTACCTTGTTTAGTGTAATTATGGATTATTTGGATGTTTAATCCGTAAATTAGATATGAAAAGGCAATTGTTGAGCTTTCTAGGAATTCTGATTGTGTGAGGAAGTTTAGGAAAATTATGAAAAGCATTTTGAGTTGAATTATGCTCTGTTTTAATTATGTTTTTGTTACAATTGTGGAATTAAGCTTCTTTGAAAATAAAAATGTGATTATATGGATTATACAATTTTAATAAGCTGTGTTTCAGGGGAAAGAGGTCCAAGTCTTGTATGAGGCTATTACAGAGCGTTCTAGAGCTATGGCCATAGAAGTAGTTGTCTTTGTGTTTGGAGCTGTGTGAGTCGTTGGTAGGTACCTTGAGTGGGCACTGCCCGACTCGCCAATTGACTCTTCAGTTTGTGTTATGTGGGAGCTGCATGGGTCTCTGGTACTTCGGGATATGAATGTAACTTATCAGTTTGTGATTTGAGGACCGCTACATACTTTAGAGTGTTGGGTGCCTAGTTGATACCATATGAATGAGTTGCGGCTGGTCCACAATCGGTTGGTACCATATGTTTGAGTCATAGCTGGGCCACCAGGATGTGTTTGTCATCCCTACATTGTGATGGTTCTTTGTGTGGGCCATGAGTTGATTTCCCCTAAACTAAAAAAGGGTGCATTTATGAATATGTGATATGCTATGAATTTTGTTTTGGCTTGGATGTGAACTTGGGATATGCTATGAATTTGGTTTGGCTTGGATTTGAACTTTGGATATGGATTTGAACTTTGGATATGTTATGAAAAATGGTAATTGCATTGGGTTTGGACTTTGGTTATGTGATGAAATTGGTTTTGGATTGAATGTGGACTTTAGTTATGATGTGGAAATCCTTTTGGATTTAAATTGGGCTTTGGATTTGGAGGTGAAGGTTCATTCAAAACACCTATGAGCTTGTGATTGATTTTAAAATACATTTACGTGTTGATGTGAATTTTTGTGATAAAGTTGATTTGATGTATGTACCAATTATGGTTATGGGCTAGCCGTTAGGTTGTTTAGCAGATTTTGTTTTTTTTTGGACTCTAGTGAGGACTATGAGCCCAAATGACATGATTAGTATGGTATAATCATAGTTAGTTTAGTGAATAGACTAACAGCAGAGTCTGTTGAGGGACTTAAGTGAAAATGAGAGTCCTTGAATTGTACTTGGTATGGGACAAGTACGACTAAGCTATGCTAATTGTTCCTTCCATGACATAAAGATGTTGTGTGTATTTGTGACATTTGTGAACATATTAGATATGGAAGGTATGAATTTATTTTGGTTCTTGAAGCATATGAATGTTCTTATGTTACCTTGTACATGCCATATGATATGTTATGTCCATGTGTCATGAGTTACCTATACTGTGTGATTATGTGTTAACCGGTTAATCTGCAAAGTGTAACAGCGGGGAAGGTAAGGGTTATTCACTGCGCTCGAGGAGCTCATGACCTCACCATTTTTCAGGTTCTGGAAACCAAAAGGGACCACAGGAGCATTAAGAGAACCTATTTGGACCTGGAGGGCTCGTTATATGTATATGTTATGGATTATATTTAGTAAATACAGTTTTGTATTTTGATTCGGATATATGTAAGAATATTTTATATATGGTTTAAGTATATATGCAATGTATGTTTTAGAACTACCGGCCCAAACTTTCGTTAGACTGTAATTAGAGTTTCCGCTGCTATCAATAAGTTACTTAAGATCATAGAGCCTTGTGGATGCTCCTAATCGAGTGTCCACGGCGGTAACGCACCCGTCCCCTTTCAGGCGGGGCGTTACACGTTCTATCCAGGAGGTCTGTATACGATTTTGGGTACATTTGGAACACCATCAGGTGGATAAACACGATTGTAATGCTACACATTCCCCACCAGGCCTCAGAGTTCAGACAAATCTTCTTCAGTCACAGGCATGCGGCGTACTGCAGCCACCCTCAGTGGTGAGCGCGCCGGTATAATTCCATTCGTAATGTTAATGGGATTGCCTACTGGGTTTGGTGTTGTCGACATGATCGATTACTTCACCTGTTGGAGTTAAATGGAACATATCTATCTTCAATTTTATCAATGCTTGCCAACGAGATTGTAGGCACAGAAAATTTAATAATAAATACCATGTTATAAAAATAAATATAAATTGATTATTTGGATCAACCCATTTAATTAATTTAATTTAATTTAATAAATTGGGTCGAATCAACTATTAAGTCATGACTAAAACGACTAGCAAGTCAAAGGTCAAATTGAATATTAAATTATCAGTCAAATGGACTAACAAGTCAAAGGCCCAATGAACGGCCCAAGAAGGCGAATAAGTCGCAAAACCTAGTAAGGGGAGGGGATTCTTTCTCCCCCCTACTCGGGGAGTCGAAGATTCATTCACTCTGAAGGCGTTCTGAAGACTCAAGGGGCTAATTTCTCTGAAGGAAGATAACAAGCACAATCAAAGTACGTGCCGTCTACCATCGAAGATCAAATAAAGCTCATCTTGATTGAGATCAAGCCTCTTAGGCCCTCTCTCAAGATCAAATCTATTGAAATTCATTCAAAGGAAGTCAAATCAATTAACTTGATCGGGATTCAAGTCAACCGACCTTCCTTCAAGTACAAATTGGAGATCGAATCAGAGGACTTTTTATTTGTTTACTTGTAACAAATATACAGAGATTGTGCTCATATCTTCTGAAATTAATACAAATTAATTTGTTCATATTTATTGTCTTAATTTATTTAGACTCGAAATTTGTGTTTATAAATTTGGCATGCTCGGTGCGACCCCTCTGCCTCTCATCTCCTTCTCCAAGCAAACAAGTTCAACACTCCTTTGAAGAAGAAATGGCTTCTGAACACGTCATCCTTCAATCTTCGAAGAAGGAAACTATCAGATCTACATCCGAAGTATCTGTAAAGGCTAGTATTGCATCTGGCAATCGAAACACTAAAATGATAACTTGGAGTATGACCAAAGTTGCTACCTCCATCACCCCAAAACAACAAGCTGTGACTCCAACTTTGCAATCATGCAAAACTCAAGAATTTGGCTCCAACTTGCCTGCTAATGGAGTCAATCAAACTATTTTCCTCCTTAATTTAAAGTAAAACCTTTTGGTGTCATCCATATGAGGAAGACTCTACCCTGTGCACTGGATAGCAATAATATCTTCCAACCTTTCGATCAGAAGGATGATGACTATGGTAGTGGCAATTCTTTACCAATATCTCCAAAGGATTCACTTTTCTCACAAGTTGAAGCTGAATCCTTTGACACTATCATCATGCCAGTCATGGTGACAGAGGCTATCAACTTGGAGGAAGAATTGGCAAACATGAAGGTAACTCTGGAAAGACTCTCTAAGGAGAGTAAAGAAAAGGATGCTCAAATTAAGTGTCAAAATAAGCAGATTGCTGATTTGAAAAAGAAACTGGAAAAGCGGTCATCTGAAACCTCAAACAAAGGCTCTACCAGTGAAGATTCTGACAAAGAGTCCAACCGCAACAAGGAGTCTGACGAAGAGCCCAGTCTAAAGAATGATTCAATGTCAATTGAGCAAATTCAAAACTTGATAGCGGATGCGGTAAAGACCCATCTACAAGGAGGTTCTCACAAAACTCATCGTTACAGCAAGCCTTATACGAAAAGGATTGATGCACCGCGGATGCCTCAGGGATTCCAACCTCTAAAATTTCATCCATTTGATGGCAAAGGGAACCCGAAGCAGCATATAGCGCACTTCATCGAGACTTGCAATAACGCTGGCACGAGTGGTGACCTCTTAGTAAAGCAATTCGTGCGGTCTCTTAAAGGTCTTACGTTTGACTGGTATGCAGACCTCGCTTCTGTATCCATTGATAGCTGGGGGCAAATAGAAAATGAATTCTTGAATCGCTTCTATAGCACACGCCGTGTGATCAGTATAAGCGAGTTGACTAATACTAGGCAAGGGGATGAAGAACCAGTCATAGATTATATCAATCGTTGGCGTGCCCTCTCGCTAAAGTGCAAGGATTACTTACCTGAATCTTCTGCTATTGAAATGTGTGCTCAAGGAATGGAGTGAGATATCTTATACGCTTACAATCGCCTACTATAGAAGACAAGTCGATGATTGTGAATTAATGGCATCGTCAAGAAATAGAAGCTCCATGCTAAGAGATCTGAAAAGAACGAATATTCTTATTCTGAGTATGATGCACCAAAAATGCTTGACAAACTTCTTGAGAAAGGACTTGTAGAACTCCCAGAGTCGAGGCGTCCCGAAGAAATTAGAAGAATTAATAACCCCAAATATTGCAAGTATCATAGGATCATCAGTCATCCTATAGAGAAGTGCAAGGCATTCAGGGAACAAGTCCTGCAACTTACAAATGAAGGAAAGATCACATTAGACGAAGAAAACACTGAAGAATCTGATTGATCGCTTATTAGGATCATATTGAAAAATGCTTTGCAAGAGGAGCAACCCAAAATCAACATTAAAGACTCTTAAGTCTCCCAAGTTTAAGACTTACAAGTCATCGAAGATAAAAACTCTCAAGTCATCAACATGAAAGACTCATAAGTCTCCCAAATTCAAGACTCACAAGTCATCAAAGACAATGACTCTCGAGTCATCAAAATCAAGACTCTTAAGTCTCCAAAGTTCAAAACTCACAAGTAATCAAAGATAAAGACTCTCAAGTCATCAAAATCAAGACTCTTAATCTCCAAAGTTCAAGACTCATAAGTCATTGAAGGCAAAGACTCTTAAGTCATCAACATTAAAGACACTTAAGTCTCTCCAATTCAAGACTCACAAGTCATCAAAGACAAAGACTCTTAAGTCATCAAAATTAAGACTCTTAAGTCTCCAAAGTTCAAGACTCACAAGTCATTGAGGGCAAAGACTCTCAAGTCATCAACATTAAAGACACTTAAGTCTCCCCAATTCAAGACTCACAAGTCACCAAAGACAAGGACTCTTAAGTCATCAACATTAAAGACTCTTAAGTCTCCCAAGTTCATGACTCTCAAGTCATCAAAAACAAAAACTCTCAAGTCATCAAAATTGAAGACAACTAAGTTTCCCAAATTCAAGACTCTCAAAACTCCAAGGCACTGAAGATAAAGACTCTTAGGTCTTCAAAGTTCAAGATGGCAAAATCATCAAAATTCATCCAAAGCAAGACTCCTAAGTTCCCAAAGGTAAAGACTCTGAAGTCATCAAAGTTTAGAACTATCAAGTTATCAAAAGCTTAAGACTCCTAAGTCTTTGAAGTTTAAGAAGGGCCTAAGTCCTCAAAGTTCAGGATGCCAAAGTCATCAAAATTCATCCAAAGTAGGACTCCTAAATCCGCAAAGGTAAAGAGTCTGAAGTCATCAAAGTTTAGAACTATCAAGTTATCAAAAACTTAAGACTCCTAAGTCTTTGAAGTTTAAGAATGGCCTAAGTCTTCAAAATTCAAGACCCACAAATCATCAAAGTTGCTGACTCTCAAGTCGTGGAGCAAATATTTATGTGATCTAAGCAGACGTTAAATTGTCACAAAAGTGTTGTAGATTCTTGGAACTCATTCAAATTGGGGGCAATGGTAACATATGTCTTTTTCTTTGACTTGGATATAATAACGCTAGAGCCTCCTTGTTCAATATGTCCACCTCCTCTTCCAGTTAGCATCAATGACAACATAGGTCTCTTTCTTCATGTTGGCAACACATGGATCTTCCCTCAAGTTGGTAGAAACATCGCCATAACCTCCTCCTTTGTGTTGTCGACTACGTCCCCTTTGAGTGGGTGGCGACAACAACGTGACCTTCATCTTTATAATAGGTAAAGTCACCTCGAGGCGGATTCGTACGGGTAAGCCATCCAAGGGTCAGAAAAAATAGGGAAAGTCACTCAAGGTGGACCTATTCAAAAAAAAAAAAACTTTCATATGGCAAGTCATAGACAAATGATCCATTTAGTCCAAAGTTTTAAGCATCTGACATTTCAAATGACAAACCTGCAAAAGCCAAAGGAGGAAAAAAAAAAAAAAAGGAGGAAGAAAGGAGCAAATGCAAGCAGAGGCTCTTCAGCAAACATGAGAAATTTTCGCCTTTGGGAAGTTCGCCTTAGGAGGAAATTCAAGGTTAACCCGTTGATGCACCCAAAAGGGTTAAACACTCAAAGGTTAACCGATGCTGAAACAAATTCGCCTCTTGAGAACCTTCGCTCTTGGAATGTCGCCCTAAGAGAAAATTCAAGGTTAACCCGTTGATGTACGCAAAAGGGTCAGACATTCAAAAGCTAACTAATAATCAAGTCAAATTTACCTTTGGAGGGTTTTCGCCTTTGGAGGATTCATGGTTAACCCGTTGATGTACCCAAAGGGGCCAAACATTTAAAGGTTAATCGATAATCAAGGCAAATTCGCCTTTGAGGATTTTCACCTTTGGATGATTCAAGGTTAACTCGTTGATGTACCCAAAAGGGTCAGACATTGAAAGGTTAACCAATAATCAAGTCAAATTACCTTTGAAGGATTTTCGCCTTTGGAGGATTTAAGGTTAACCCGTTGATACACCAAAAAGGGCTATACATTCAAACGTTAACTGATATTAAATCAAAATTCGCCTTGTGGAGGATTTTCATATTTGGAAGTTCGTCTTATGAGGAAATTTAAGGTTAACTCGTTGATGCACCCAAAAGGGTTATGCATTCAAAGGTTAACCGATGTTAAATCAAATTCGTCTCTGGAGAAATCTCGTCTTTGGGAATGTCCGCCTTAATAGGATCAAAGGTTAACCTGTTGATGCACCCAAAAGGGTTATACATTCAAAGATTAACTGATAATTAAGTCGAATTCGACTTTGGAGAGCTCTCGTCTTTGGAAATGTTCGCCTTTGAAGAATTATTAAGTAGTGATGTGCTTTGTTTCGAAAATATTAATCCAACTATTGGGGTCTCGCATAGTCTTGAAAATCATATGAGTCTCTAATGATTCAAGTGGTCTATTGATGTACTCTTTGTTGTAGGCCTTGACCAAATATAATCTCCATGATTCAATGTTGATATGTTTTTCAATTCGAATAATGAACCTGGGGACACCAAAAAAAAAAAAAAAAAAACTGGAAAGAAGGATTCGTCAAAAATAAATAACTAAATAAACAAAAAATAAAACCAGCTCAACGCAGCGGTGCCGCGAACGCAGTGGGCGACGGCAAGTAGAGCACCAGACGGCAATTAAGTACAATTTCAACGAGGTGTTAGTTCCTTTGGGATCAACACTTGGAAGCAATTTGCTTCAAATTATCATACGTGGCTGGTTGAAGACGCCATGGGAACCTCTATCCTTTTTCCAACCACCGGAAAAAAAAAAAAAAGAATTCTTGCTTACCAGAAGATCTAAATGTAGCTGGTGAAATCAATTTACAGTAATATTGCTTCAAGCTATCCCTCTCGTAGGTTAATTACAAAGAAGATTCCTGTATCATTCACAGCAATGCCTCTACTTTTTTACATCCGCATTCATCAGTCCTAAGGAGCACTCGTAGCCTTCTTCAATGCACCTTGGGCGTCCGATGTAAAAGGGTAAAGACAAATTGAAGCATCGCGGCACATCTCCATCCACCACCAAGGAGGATAGCGTCTTGAGTGTTTTATCAACTTATGTGGCTGGCGCACCGAGAGTTCAATACATTTTTTTTCGCTGTTTATTGACGGTGATGCAAACCCTTAGGTTTTCTCCGGAACGAAAGTGGTGAAAAGTTCCTCAGAAATGATCACAGTTTGACCCAAATTTAATCGGCTCAATCTAATCAAGTCCACATTCTGACCCAAACACCCAACAAGCCAAGTTGTGCGCAAGTAGTTGTGGTGGCCTCCAATATTACTTCCCCCCCCCCCCCCACTCAAGGACGGAAGAAATTGGATCGTTTGATAATTTTTGTCAAACCTTACTAAATCAAAGAGATTGCCATGTGTGGCCGTCAACACACCCCTATCGACTTTCAAGTTTCGAGACCTGACCGCCTCAAGACTCCAAAGTCGTTATGCGGCCAGCTCTCAAGGGGGCAATTTGTAGGCACAGAAAATTCAGTAATAAATACCATGTTATAAAAATAAATATAAATTGATTATTTGGATCAACCCATTTAATTAGTTTAATTTATTTTAATAAATTGGATCGAATCGACTATTAAGTCATGACTCAAATGACTAGCAAGTCAAAGGTCAAACAGACTATTAAATCATCAGTCAAATGGACTAACAAGTCAAAGGTCCAATGAACGGCCCCAGAAGGCGAATAAGTCGCAAACCATAGTAAGGGGAGGGGATTATTTCTCTATAAATAGAGCACTACTTCCTCCTACTCGGGGAGTCGAAGATTCATTCACTCTGAAAACGTTCTGAAGACTCAAGGGGCTAATTTCTCTGAAGGAAGACAGCAAGCACAATCAAAGCACGTGCCGTCTACTATCGAAGATCAAATAAAACTCGTCTTGATTGAGATCAAGCCTCTTAGGCCCTCTCTCAAGATCAAATCCATTGAAGTTCATTCCAAGGAAGTCAAATCAACTAACTTGATCGGGATTCAAGTCAACCGACCCTCCTTCAAATACAAATTGGAGATCGAATCAGAGGACTTTTTATTTGTTTACTTGTAACAAATACACAGAGATTGTACTCATATCTTTTGAAATCAATACAAATTAATTTGCCCATATTTCTTGTCTTAATTTATTTAGATTCAAAATTTGTGTTTACAGATATGTATATATATTATATAGAGAGGGTAATATTGCTTATGTATACATCACTTTGTTCGGATGTCTCTTTATGCGTTTTCAAGATCAAAAATAAGTGTGCAGGGTATACATACACACGAAATGATCATATATAGCCACAAAAAGCTAAGGTGGTTTGGCAAGAGGAATCCCACCGAGGGAGGTGCGTTCAGTTAGGGCTGAAGTGGTTAAAACATTAGGGGCCACTATTTGTAAGTAGTAGATGGGGTAGTGGTTACACTTTTATATAGTGTTTTACAAAAGCGATTCAAAATAACTTATAAGAACCTTTACGTAAATGTTGCATTGCAAATGATAAAATTTGTTCTTTTTATTTGCTAAAAACCTTCATTTATTGTATCATCTTTAGTCATTTTATATAAATACTAAACGCTAGTAAGTCACAATTACTCACTAATAAAATAGCCAATTATTACTAAAACAATTGATTTGATAGTACACGTCCTAAGAACTGGGATATTTTTTTTTTTTTTGGCCCTTCTCTTTATCTACTTCGTTCATGCCTTTCCCACTAAGATAGTAATCCATAAGATTCTTCTTTCCTTTTAAGGGCATGTTCTTTTCGTGGGTAAATTGGGGTGGGTAAAAAGGTGAAGTGGATTGAGGTTGGTTGAGGTGTGCTGAGGTGGGTTGAAGTTGATTTTTTTTAGACAGGTTGAAGTAAGATGAAGTAGGTTGAAGTGGATTGAAGTTAGTATATTTTTTTGTGGTGAGTTGAAGTGTGTTTAAATAATAAGAATGTAATTGTGAAGGGGTGGGTTGAAGTGGTTGAGGTTGGTTGAGGTTGGTTGATATGGGTTGAGGTTGATATTTTTTTTTCAGGTGGGTTGAAGTTGGTTGAAGTGGGTTGAGATTGGTAAATCTAAAAAGACCTATAAAAAGAACAGGGCCTAAACCTTGCCCTTGGGATGAGGATATTATGCATATATTTTATCATATATGATTTTTGAATAAATCAATTCCATTTGTCTATAGTTAATACTTAATCACATACTCAAGAAATATATTGATCTCCCCAACAAAAAAAAAGTCTCAATCCTAACTTGGTTCACATTTTATAACGTAATGCACTGTGATTCTTTTAGGCCATATTCGGCAAAATTAGTTATTTAGGTAGCGGATAGTGGTTTAGGTAGCGGATAGCTGTTTAGATCGCGGATAGCGTTCCTAACTTAACTGTTAGCGGATAGCTGTTTAAATGAGCAGTTTAAACTAATGTGTTCGGTAAATTTAGCTGTTAGGCTAGCTGGTTAATATAAATTGACATAAAAGGATTAATATAGATAATTTCTAAAGATAAAATTTTTAAAGGATATTTTTTGACTAAAAAATATGAAATGCTACTTTTAAATGTCAAACGTTAACACTATTAGTTTTTCAAAAACGCTGCTTAAAATGCTAAACATTATGTGAAATGCTCCTCAAATACTAGTTTACCGAATACTAAAAATTAACTAATTAGTGTATTCACTTAGGCCCTGTTTGGTAAACAGCTGTTAGCTGTTGGCTGTTTGTATTAGCTGTTAGCTGTTAGCTGTTTGAATTAGCTGTTTATATTAGCTGTTTGAATTAGCTATTTTTAGAAAAAGTGTTTGATAAAAATTAGCTGTTTCTAAAAAATATGTTGGTAAAATTTCATTTATGCCCTTATTTATGAATTAGTTTTCAATGAGATGTGTGTAATTTTTCCAAAACTTATGGCATTTCTACAAAAAGCTCTTCCCAAAAGGCTAATGGGAATAGCTTTTTCAAAAAGAGCTTTTTGGAGCCAAACAGCTATTGCAAACAGCTCTTTACCAAACACCCTTTAGCTATTTGACTTGGTCAAAACAGCCAAAATCCTCCCAAACAGCTATTTTTTCCCAAAAAGCTGTTATTACCAAACACCCCCTTAGTCAAACACTAAACACTACCCAAAATACTATTATCGAACACGGCCTTAGTCATATGTATGTGTAAATGCTGCCTTGTCCCATCTTTTTTCTTTTGATTATTATTATCCTATTTATTTTATTTTTTGTTATTGAAGGGGTTTGAGAAGTCTTCCCAACGTCAATCCAATCCAATCTTATCATCTAACTCCAGAAGACTCGAAGCAATCAGACTTTTCATTTAATTTTAAATTTTAGATTTTAAAGAATTAAAAGAAATGAATGGATATATCAGCTATCTTTATTTTCATATCAGTTAAAATTTTAAACTTAATAAGTAGAAACAAGGAAGGCATCTTGGATAATGGATTGTAGTTCCATGCTTTATGGCATAAATAAACAGCATTGACCTTTTGTGTTGTTGTCCCCCATTTTTCAATGACCACAGATGCAACAATGGTTCGCGTAAGATGGTAACTACGTCAACCACTATCCGGTTTGCAATCATAGACTTAATTAGTATTGATTGATATCCATTGGTGATTCTTGTACATCTTAAAATAGATTAAAAATCTATTTTTATGAACTTATAAATTTGTGACAAATTAATGGAAAATTAATTGTTGGCCGTTTAATTTAGCTTCCGAAATTTGTACAAAAAATGAAAGGCAACGTGAACAAACACGAATAATTCTAAACTATTAAATTTATTATTTTTTCCTGCTATAAAATTAATTATTGATGTATAGTATTATTTATTGAAAATTAAAACACCTGTACAAAAGTGCAAATGCAAACTAATGCTAAAGGAAGGAAACAAGGATAGTTTCACCTTCACTGCGGTACGCAATCGCCGTATGTGGGCAACGAGTTAACACCCTTGAGAGGAACTCTTTTTTTTTTTTTTTTTGGTTGGGTTTTTTTTGTTTGGGGGGGGGGGGAAACAGGGTCTGAAGAGGACTTGTGTTTTGCCTTTTGAATTAAAGACGGGTTGGCATTTATAAACATGTAGACATATACTGGGATGTAGGGGCAATAAAACTCGTACCCGTTTAAAACCCGCAAAACCCGCCCCGATGGGTATGGGTATGGGTACGAATTTTTTTTTGAAAATGGGTATGGGGCGGATATTGCTAAACGGGTATGGGTATGGGTATGGGTATGGGTATAGGTTCCACCCGCCCCGTACCCGCCCCATACCCATTTTACTAGTACCCGCCCCGTATATCCATACCCATTTTCATTTTTTATAAAATTAAAATTGGCCCGAGCCCAAAAATAAAACCCTAAGTATAAATTTCTCTCTTACTCAGTCACTCCTGACTCTACTCGTCTCACTCCCTCCTTTCATCCTCCCCAACTCTCGGATTCTCCTAGCTAGTTACATTGTGGTTTCTCACAAAGGCCGTGTGTTAGCTTGGTTTTTCTTAAAGTTTTACATGAGTTCTTGAGTGTATTGGCATATACACCACGAAGCTTCTAGTTGTAGATGTTCTAAGAATAATCATAATCTTATACTTTTATGTGATATGATGTATTGTTGGAAATCAGAAGTCTAATATGAATGTAGCGTGTTTCCTTCTTTGGTTGAATATGGGTATAAAATGGATTCAATTTTTTTATCTATATGTACTCGAATAAAACCCGCAAATACCCGCAATACCCGATGGGTATGGGTATGGGTATGATTTTATAATACCCGGTGGGTATGGGTATGGGTATGGGTATGGGTATGGGTATGGGTATGGGTACTGATTTTCCAAATGGGTATGGGTAAGGGTATGACAAAACCCGCCCCGTACCCGCCCCATTGCCAGCCCTACTGGGATGCTCATGAAGCTATCATGTGCAGTTATTTAGTTCTGAAAAATAAGACTCAAATGCAAATCTTATGACGGATTCACGGATTCTAAATGGGTCCTGAAAATATTATTTTTCCAACATTTCAACTTGAATTACCATATTTTATAGACAAATAATTCACAATTAGGCATTCTTATTTACGTCTTACACAGCAAAGTAATATTTTAATAGAAGCCACAAAGATGAAGCCAATCAAATTTTAAACAAATATAACAAAATGGTTTTTCTGCTATTATCGATAGTAAGCAAATTGACTTTAGGGTTTACTGATTTAAAGTTACTTTAACCAATTGACTTTGCCACAAAGAAATTTAATTGATATATGTAGGTGGGGTGGGGGTCATGAGCACTTTAAGTTTACAGTCTAAAATATCATAAAGTATTGTGAAATATAGTCTTATTTTAAGATTGTAACTCACCTCAAGATAGTTAATTGACTTATTTCAATGACTACAAAACAAGCCTTTCTACGTCCAAAGGGTAAATAGTATTGCCATCAAACTAGGAATGAATAAGCTCAAATTGCGATTTATGGTGTTTTACAATGGGAACACTATCTTGTTTTACTTACGATACATCATATTGCAGGACTTATGGGAATATTCATCTCATAATATAAGAAATTAAAAACTTCTACTCCATGTAATTCTTTGATTGCCAAAAGACTATATTTCACAATACAAAAAGACAAGGAAAGTAGAGTACAAAAGGCTAGCTAAAGCTATAAAATAATGCACTGATACACTGCCGCCTCCATTTAAGAAAGGGAATCGAATCGAAATAAAGTTTCTAGCCGATAATATGCTTATAGTTTTATTTTTTGACATGCATCAGTTAAGTTAACACTCTAAAAAGATTATATAAATTATTGTGAAATATAGTATTATGTTGAGATTACACCTCACCTCAAAACAATTAATTGACGTATTTCAATGACCCCAAACAAGTCTTTCTATGTTCACATGGTAAATAGTAATGGTATCTATTAAGGGTGGGTAACGGATCGAGCCAACCCATTAACTAAACAGGTCGGGTTGGGCCCAGTACATTTGTTAATGGGTAGGGTTATGGGCTAGGTTATGGCTAAATGAATCCGACCCGCCCATTACCACCTAAGGAGTGTTTTTGGTGAGTTAATTTTCCAACATACTAATATCTCTGTAATTTTTCAACAAAACTAGACTAGTCCAAATTCAAAGTTAGAAAATACACAACCAAACTAATAAACGGGTTGGGTCGAGTCGGATCATGGGAAGCCCACTTTGGGCCCGTTTAAAAACGGAACAAACTTGCGTAAAAAAAAAGATGTATATAATTATTATTATGTACAAAGTATTGGTAATAAGCTTAACTAATTGGAACATATAAACTAGTGCATCAAGTAGGTTGAAAAAAATAATGGGTCACTAAATGGACCGTTAATGGGCCAGTCCAATCCGACCCGTTAATATGCCTTAATGGGCTGACCCTTTATTGGCCCAGTCATTATTGACCCGGCCCTCTATTAGTCCTATTTTAAACGGGTCGATCGCTTAACCTAATGAGTATCCGATCTGTTGTCCACCTCTAGTATCCAGGTAGGAATGGATAAACGCAAATTGCGTTAATGGAGTTCTATCGAATGCTATCTTGTTTAATTATGACACATCGTACCATGATGACGCTCACCTCATAACACATAAAAAACATTAATATGCGCTTCAATAGTTGTTCGATTGTGGGGACACCCACCTCATAAGCACATCGTATCACTCACCTCATAGCACATAAAAAACGTTTGCTTCAATAATTGTTCAGTTGTGAAAAGACGATATTTGACAATACAAAAAGACAAGGAAAGCAAAACACAAAGGCTAGCTAAAGCAATAAAATAATACATCAAAATACTACCGCCTCCATTTGAGAAAGGGGAACCCTGATTAAAGTTTCCAGTTAACTACGTGAAACTCTTTTCCCCATATATATATCAGTTAAATTTACGCTCTAAAAGACCATAAAGTATTGTGAAACATAGTCTTATTTTAATATTGCAACTCACCTCAAGACAGTTGATTGACTTATTTCAATGACCACAACACAAGTCTTTTTACATTCAATTAAAGGGTAAATAATATTGCCATCAAAGTAGGAATGGATAAGCTCAAATTACGATTTATGGCATTTTACAATGGGAACTCTATCTTGTTTTACTTACGAGACATCTTATTGCATGAGTTATGAGAACAATCATCTCATAATATATGAAATTAAAAACTTATGCTTCATGTAATTCTTTGATTGCAAAAAGACTATATCTCACAATACAAAAAGACAAGGAAAGTAGAGTACAAAAGGTTAGCTAAAGTTATAAAATAATTCACCGATATACTGCCACCTTCATTTAAAAAAAGGAATTGAATTAAAGTTTCTAACTGACAATATGCTCATGATTTTTTTTTTATTACATACATCAGTTAAGTTAACACTCTAAAAAGATTATATAAATTATTGTGAAATATAGTCTTATGTTGAAATTACTACTCGCTTCAAAACAATTAATTGACTAATTTCAATGACCACAAAACAAATCTTTCTACGTTCAAATGGTAAACAGTAATGGTATCTAGGTAGGAATGGATAAACGCAAATTGCGATTAATGGTATCCTACAATGCGAATGCTATCTTGTTTTAATTATGACAATATAGGCACCAAAAACATTTACGTGCCGTACCAAAAAAAAATGAAATTAATTAGCTGGGTCAACCGTTTTAATTAATTTAATAAGACCCAAAAGACTCTTAAATCAGGCCCAAAAGACTCTCAAGTCAAACCCAAAACGAAGCCCAAATGACTTGCTAGTCAAGGCTCAATCAAAACTCAAATCAAAGCCCAAATCGAGACTCAAGACGACTGGCAAGTCAAGTCACGACCTAAAGTCCAAATGACTTCCAAGTCAAGGTGCAGTCGAAATTAAGTCAAAGTTAAAGGTTAAAGTCTAAGCCAACTGCCAAGTCTAAGGTCAAGGCCTAAATCGACTCCCAAGTCAAACGTCAAATGACTCTCAAGTTAACATCCGGTCAAAGCTCGAGGCGACTTCCAAGTCAATGCCCGGCCCAAGGCCGAAAGACTCCCAAATCAAAGTCAAAATCAAAGTCAAAACAAATTACTTCTAAGTCAAAGCGGTCTAAGATGAGGGCCGCCTAAAGGCTCAAAATTTAAGTCAAGGCCCATATTGACTTTCAAGGGAGAGGGGAAAGTTTTCTTATAAATAGGCGCCTACCCCCCTTGATTCAAATGTTGGAAAAAAGGTTGGAAAAAGGTTGAAAACTTTGAAAAATCCATCCAACACTCAAATACTCTCTCCTTCAAGGAAGACAACAAGTACATCGAGCACGTGCCATCCTCCCTTGAAGATCAAAGACTTGTCTTGATTGAGATCAAACCTTCAAGGCCCTCTCTCAAGCTAAAGTTCATTAATTTGAAGAATCCATTCAAAGATCAAATACTTTCTCTCTCAAGGAAGACATCAAGCACGTGCCGTTTTCCCTTAAAGATCAAAGACTTGCCTTGATTGAGATCAAGCCTTCAAGGCCATCTCTCAAGCTAAAGTTCATTCAAATTCAACAAGGAGATCGAATCAAAGGATCATACTCATTGCATTCGATAGAAATTGTACCCACACATTCAAATCAATATAAAGATTTAATCTTATACCCAAATTCCTGTCTAATATATTTTAGACATTGAAATTTGTGTTTACAAATTTGGCATGCTCGGTGGGACATCTCTACCTCTCATCTCTTTCTCCTAAAGATCAAGACGTTCAAGTTGCAACAACTTCATCTTCAACTAAGGTATAGCCACGAAGAACGTTGCCGCACAAGCTTTGAAGAAGAAGAGCACGGGGTCTCTCTCTCGTAGATCCTGTGAAGCGAGCGTCACTTCTAGCAGGCGAGCTCACACAATGGAGGCAATGAACATGGCGAAAGGCTTATGGATGCAACAAAAGGCGCCATCTTGGATGGATGAAGCTCAAAACCCCCAACTTCAATCTCCAATCTGCGAGGTAGAAGACTAATACAGCAGTAATTCTTTATCGCCCTCACCAAAGGACGCGTGCCCGTTAGAAACTGAAGCTGAGTCCTCAAAAACTGTTGTCATGCTAGCCATGATGACAGGCTCAATCACTCTGGAAGAGGAGGTGGCTAACATGAAGGCCATCCTAGAAAAACTCACCAGGGACAGTGCAGAAAAGGAAGCGCGCATCAGGCTTCAATAGGAAAAGATTGCTAAGCTGACTAAGAAGTTAAAAATACGGTCAGCTCAATCTTCTACAAAAGACTCAGAAAGTGAGGACTGAAGAAAAATGTCCATCGACACTGACGTTTCTGACAATGAGAAACAACCAAAGAAAAGCGTTACGCCTAAAAATGTCAAGTCATCTGGATCAATGACTATTGAGCAAATCCAAGACTTGATAGCAAATGTCGTCAAGGCGCAGCTAGGTGAAGGTTCGCGCAGAACTCACCTATACATTACGCCTTACACTAAGAGGGTTGATGTTCTCTGCATGCTCCATGGTTACCAACCTCCCAAGTTCCAACAATTTAATGGGAAAGGTAACCCAAAACAACATATCGCACATTTCATTGAGACATGCAATAATGCTAGGACTGACGGCGACCTTATGGTGAAACAGTTCGTCAGGACGTTGAAGTTTGCATTTGCTTAGTATTCCGACCTAGAGCCTGAGTCCATCGACAGCTTGGAACAAATGGAGCTTGAGTTCCTTAGCCGATTCTACAGCACTCAGTGCAGTATCAGCATGACTGAGCTGACAAACACAAAACAATCGAAAGACGAGTCAGTTCTTGACTACATCAACCGTTGGCGCGCATTTACCCTTGAATACAAAGATCGGCTATTTGAAACTTTTGCCATTGAAATGTACACCCAAGGCATGCATTGGAACTTGCTGTATATCTTACAAATGAGCAAACCTAGGACTTTCCAAAAATTAGTGACCAAAGCACATGACATGTATGTGACGAGATAGCTAGCATTTGCGCTTATCTAGGGTAATGCTAATGGGAATGCTAATCCTATCACTTTCGTGTTGTATGTGTAAATTGTAACCATTGGTTTGAACCCACTGATCGAGTTTTCAACACCCGGACCCTCAAAATGTTTGCTGTTGTGGAGTCTTTCTGCATAAATCGATTCAGTCCACACCCTAAAAGATTACAAATGATTAGCTTGCAGCATGATTGACGGAGAGAACTTTTCCACACTCTATTACGTTCACACCCTAGAATGACTTACCAAGTTCCCATCATTCATTTCTCCTCGTTCCAATGGAAGGAATATTTATACATACCTTTTAAAACAAAGTCTCAAATTCAAGCTATGTAAATAAAGACACTTACAATATAAAAACCCTACTGCGCGCTTATGAATAGACAGTTAAATTGACTCCAGCTAATGAAGGATCAAGAACCAAAAAGGAAAATAATAAAATCGAGTATATTGAGTTAAATTGATTCATACTTAATAGTGCTGCAAGTATTTGACCCTGTTCTGCTTTTAGGTATTGGATATGATTCGTCTAACTTTTTTATTTTCTTTTTTTGGTAGTCAAAATTGAAAATATAATGTTAAGACTCCATGCTGCCAGATCTCTCTATATACGGGGATCAGCCATATGATTTGTGGGTGGACATAATCACTGTAATAACAAATACGAATCCCTAGAAACAGAAGTACTCTTTTGATTATGCAATTCCAAGGGGATTGTGATGGTTTTGGGGGCCAAGAAAGCGAGACTCATATTGGCAGGAATAATTGTTGTAGGCCAGGATTGCTTGGTAGTTTCCGATCTGGGATTGTGTTATTTTCTGAATTTGGGTCATCATGCTCTGAGTTTAAATAAGCAAGCAGAGCAAGGAAATAAGGGAATGACAGCCAAGTTTCAGAGCAAAAAGGGCCTTTGCCAAATGCACAAAGCAAGAGTTTGAAGTCTGCAAGCCAAGCAATGCAGAAAGAAACCATTCTTTCTTGGTGCAAAGACTACAGAAACACATGCAAGCATGACTCAATTCATCATAGAGCAGGCATACAGATATAGACAAATTATTCACCAATTGTCCCAGTCTTGTATCCTTCTCAAACGAAATTTCATCTTGAAATAAAATGATGCACCTTAGGGTAAAACGTTACTTGATTATTCATTACAATACTTCCAGGCTACTAACATCATTATAATAACAACATTACAGACTTATGTATTAGGCTTTAAATAGAATGTGTCATGAGATCTGATGAGTTAACGAACCCAAGCTTCTGAGCGACGTGCCGGCCACTTTGTACTCGTGAACACCCTTTGTACCTATCCCGGCCCTAAGCAATGGCGGCAACAACAGCCAGCATGCAGTGACCACCACCCACCCCAGAGTAGCCGGACAAGAGACCCACCATGGGACCTGCCACCTCTTGCCCACATAATCCTTGACAGTAATCTCGAGGCAGACAGAGACTCCCTGGAGTAGGAAGAACCATGTGACTTCGAATGTGGGCCTCACACGGCCAAGGTAAAAGAACAAGAGCTCGTGCATGACAGCTGAGACAACAAATGCAGCCGTAACTGCCAAGTGTGTGGCCAGCACAGGGCCTAGAGGCCGGAGGGTGAGACCACGTATGGGCTGGAACACCGTGGGCCTCATGATGCTGGTCACCATCAGGTTCCATCTCCTGCCCCAGAAGTCTCGGAGAGAGGTTGACAGCAAGGGCTCATTAAATTGGGGCTCCAAATGCAATCCTAGGAAGAATTTGGTTAGTTTTGCAAGTAAAGCTGAGACAATCTCTAATACGAAAAATATGTGGAGAAAATAAATTATCCATAAGATCATTTGGGGTATTTGTTGGCTGTGATCATAGATTTGCAAAAAGATGGCTACAACGATGGCTTTGACAATGTAATTCCAGAGTGATTTTTCTGATGGATTTTTCAGATATTTAGGAGATGGGTATGATTTATTCGGTGTTTTCCGATATGCATTTTGGTTGTTTGGGGATTTTTGTAAGTTTTTATGAGGTGGGTAGTATTTGTTCTGGGGTTTTTGTTCAGTGTTTGTGCCATCTTTTGATTTTGGGGAGGTTTGGATGCTGATGGGCAAGCAAGCGACTGCGAGGAAATGGGCAAAGGAGATGGGAGGATCACAGCAAAGGGGGGGTTCATTGAAGGCGAAAAGCAACAGCTTGAAGTTTGCAAGCCAAGTGATTAAGAAGGCTGTAAAGCCGCAGAGGTGAATAGAAGTCAGGTTCAGAGGGAGAGCTAGGAAGAGAGAAATTATTGGCAGTACAGCCACAAGCCTTACGAATCCCTTTGGAGTAATCTTCCCTATGATAAAACTGTAGCTTAGAGACACTATGACTAATGCCCACACCATGCCAAAGTTCTTCATCTCATCGGCTGCTAGCTCCACCATTCTCTCTCTCTGTCTCCCCCCGTGCACGGATGCTACAAAGGAGGAAGAGAACAAATATTTTGAACTGATTATGCAGCTTAATTTCTTTCGAGTTTGAATATTCCAGTTCGAGCCGCAATGGGAGGTCTTACAGTTTTGCAATAAGATAGTGCATAATTCTCAGTCAAACTTTAGAAAGCCATAGAGCAATGCGGAAAACAGATATCTTTTTTTCTCTTTTATTTATTTTTTTTTTCCTTGGGAGTAGAAGCTTGTGTGGGACAGTTTCACTAAAACACGTGCACAGAAAGGGACGTACGCATGGTATAGTCGTTTAGCCCCCCCCCCCCCTCTTCGTCTCAAAAATAGGCAGAGGTCAGACAATGAATAGAAGTAACTAAAATGTTTGTTATGCTAACAGGTAAACACCACAGAAGCATTTCATGCTCATGCCAACTGCGCAGGCATCTAACTAATGACTATTATAGGGATCACACAAAAGTAACACTCCAAATGTGTGCTTCCTGAATTTCCGAGCACCTTGTACACGGAAAGCTTATAGCTCACAACTAAAACTCAGAATCAGATAGCATGTAACAGAAAAACATAAAAGCAAGTCTTCAGAAACAGAGGAAGAACACCCCCCCCCCCCCAACCACCCCAAAAAAAAAGGACAAAAGGGCTATCAGGATTCAGGACCAAGGGGAATGCCACCTAAAGCCACCAAGCTGAGATTCAGGAGTTACCGTTCATTTTCCAACTTCTGTATCTCATCCTTAGGTGATCAGCTAAACATTCTTCATGGGAAAAATTAGCTGACCAAGAATGTAAGCAGGACTGAATCAGGGGCAAGGAAGATACACTGAATGAAGATCAAAGCTATAAAATGCATCAAAAGTGCATAGCCAACTAGAAGGAAGCAGAAAAACGCATAACGAGCTCAGGAGAAAAAGGAAAACAAAAGAATCCAATCATCAAATCACTGCCTCTGAAATTCTTCAGAATTAAAATAAGAACAGGTTAAAAAAAATAAACAAAACAGCAGCAAATCATGGATGAGTTCTGCTAGACCTGGAGAATGAAGGTATAGTCTACAAGAGAGGTAGACACAGGGCAACAGTACAGAAGACAGCAACAGAAGTAAGTTCAGGAGGTTTACATGCTTTTGACGGTGGATACTTTTGCATAGTCTGATAATCGAGGACCATAAGTGGAACAACACCACCAAACCAAATCCCTGTATTCCCACCCCATGTGGGCTGGAACTGGGGTTACATTACCCATTAGCTACAGAGAGATAAGTGGCAAAGGTAGCACAGTGTATCCAATTATTGTATTTGTGAAGACATTGCGACACACTATAATCCTACACATCCAGCTCCAAACTTCACCACCATCACAAAGTGACAAAAAGAGAACAAAACGAATAAAGCTTGGAAACTTAAAACTCATCTGCCATTGAAAAAATATGAGCTCCCAAGCATTAGACATATCAGCAACAGGATGTTATGTTTCTCATACATCTATGAAAGCCTGGAGGCAGGAAATTGAGACCATAAGTACAGATATAATTAATGCTACAACGTGGATCTCTGGTCTACAACTACTTGAAAGGTAGTGAAGGTGGCCAATTGGGTTTCCCATGGATTGTTATTTGTTGCTAAATCATCAGATATCCATCTTTGGGTTTGCATAATTTCTTTAGCAGGGTATGACTTGTGAGTTCATTTTTTTCCCTCTCTTCTACAGTTTAAGTTCTTGAATTTGTTGATTGTCTTTGTGGGTCGTAACTGGCGGTCTTTGTGTATCACATCCTCTACGCATCCACATTGTTTGCTCAATTGAATTACGAATGCTTAAAGACCAATCAACATCACCAAAGGTTCAAAGGAAACAAGCACTCACTAATCATTAATGTCTAAGAATCAATCAGCATCACCAAAGGTTCAGACAAAACAGAAAGAGACTTCGGATGGGACAGATTTTGTGAATAATAGAGGCATAGCGGAAGGCCCTAAAAACGGACAACTTTATCTGATGATGCAATGCCAAAAAGACACTAGCTGCCACACCTGTAAGGATTGACATTAGGATTCCCTATACTGATGTTCTTCATGCTTTTGAGACAAGACTCATTGTCTACCATAGCTGCATAGCATTGCCAAAATAAGAAGGCTTCCAACTATTGTTGTACGTTGTAACTACCAAAAGCTAAAGGGGACAGCAATCAATAGCGACCGGAAAAAGAAAGCAAACATAGTGGGGTCAAAAGGGAGTTGAGTAGCTTAGAAGAAAGGAAAGGGTCAAAAGACCCTTGATACAACACAATTAACATTCTCAAAACTACAAAATGTCCTTTGACATTTGACGACATTTCAAACAAATACAACAACAGCAGTCCTTCACACTTCACTGTTTACACATGGAACATCAGGAAGAAGAGAGAAAACCAAAGCAGAGGGACAGAACATGTGACAGATGAGCAGAGCTCGAAATAGTCAAAGCAACCAGTAGAAGCAAGCCTTGACCCTAAGCAGCTCACTAGTTCCCTTCCCTATCCAACTGCCTCCTGAGTAACACTCTAGGAATAGACGTGGAGATGGGTACAAGAGCACAGATACAAACAAAACAACCTCTTGAAAGGGCAGAATTGCTACCCGAGCTGGTTTGTTCTACTGCTGCCAATCCTTACGGATGTCAAAAGTGTAGTTGATCTCCAAGTAGCACTTGTTGTCATCATCCACGAACTGCAAGACAAAACAATGTAAATCACTATGGTTAGAGCAAGGTCCAATGTTACAACAAAATATAAACATATTGGCTAGAGCAGACATCAATGTAAAATAATCAGCAGATCTGGAAAGGTTGATGGAGATCATGATGTCCACTAAAAATTCATATCCATGATCAGTTTTTCACTAATCTTTAGTGTAAAAGTCCATTATAGTAACTTTTAGCCCTTGGGTGTTCTAGTCAAATCTCCCTCCCCCCCCCCCCCCCCCCCCAAAAAAAAAAAAGCTAATCAACTGGCTCTGTAGCAATGTCATAGTTAATGACTAAATTATATACAAAGCCTGAACCTAATAGTGCCAGTTTTGGGAGGTTTGAAACTTTGCAGAAATTACTAAACTAGAAGAAGGCATAGAGTTAACAAGCAGCTATGACTGAAAGTTATTGTCCGTTTGCATTCAAGTGAAGTAAATATGCCTGCAAGGACTAAATGCTGTGGTCCATGCACGGGTTTGAATTTCAATGGTCCATGCTGCGGGACATTAGTCATTACAGAAAGCAAATGCAATTTGCCAATTTCTAAAATGAGCTACCATACATTCAAATCTTGATATCTACGCCATTCACATCCTTCCCTGCCTACTAAAAATAAAAAGGACATAAATTCTGAAAATAAAAAGTACATGTGCAGTATGATCATTGTCATCTCCACATTTCATGGGCTTTCAAGGATAGAGGCCATAGACAAATGGACAGCCAAACAACTAAGCATTACCTAGCGAGGTCAACAACCACCAGCATCACTGCCCATTATGGGTCCTAGTATATGGGGAGTGGCATTGGCTACATGTATGCAACCTTACTAGCTTAATCCTAGCTAAGATTGTCAACAACATTGTTTTAGAGAACCTCCATTAGGTCAGCCATACATGACAAAAAGAGGGGAGGGAAGCCAACCTAATCTTAGATCGGCTGAATCTGAGGTTAGAGTTTCAGCTCAAATCCACTGTTGTTTCCTTTTTTTGGTTAGCTGACTAAGGTGGGTTCATAATACTCTGTTTATCCCTTAATCCTCCTATTTTTTGGAAGTTATTTTCACTCCTAACAGCATCAGTGGAAAGTAGTTTGAGAATATCCCAGGAGTTATCACTCTGCCGATCATAAGGAAAAAGAAAATAGGCAAGCAGCAGGGACCGGGAGGAAAAAGTCGTACTCACCTTTGTCCTAGCTGTATAAGATCCTCTAGCAAACATGCCCGATGGCGTAGTCTCTTCAGGCATTTCGTGCGTATATGGCTCTGCTTGAGGACTAAAAGTTCCAAGCATTTCTTTTGTGCTATCAACTGCGAAAAGACCCCATGTTATGAAAAGGAAGTTGATAACTCAGATTCAACAATATTATTTTATCAGTTTTAATTACCATAGAATCAATACATACCTTTGACTCCTGTTTTCCAAACTGTATTAGTGTATTTGAGTCCTGAAACTATATTGTTGTTAACCTGAAAAGTGAACTTAAGGCTGTAACGGCTACCTTCTTTCAAGGTAAACCAGTTCCCCTTCACCTTCCCATTCTCTGGAATCTGAAGCAATATATCATCTCTACCAGGGGATTTTATCGCAAGGCTCAAGATTTTCACCTCTGGGTCAAGAGTTTCTGCATATCAAAATATTCAAATTTCAGGCAGAGCACACGAATGACAATAATTGAAAATTTCAACAAGACATTATAGTGACATCAAACCAACAATATTATTGTACCAACATTCCATTGACATCTATTCCACCACTGTGAAGAGCAGATATATGACTACAGGTCACAATTAACCATAAGCAAAGCTCACTGCCCTCATGATCTCGTGTTCAAGCCTCAGCAATCCAGAACCTTAATTAGGCTAATTTAAGTGACAAATTGGCAAGCCCTCCTCTTGTCTTTGCAATCCGGATGGTTCTCCTCATAATCCGGCGTCAAAATCGGCCTTATTTTCAAAAATCAATTTCTTTTCCTTTTGCTCTGGAAGGCCAAATGTCATATTCACGCTCAATTATACCTACTATTTAAAAGATATGTTTCAAAAGGTCACTAATTCAAATTCAAAATATGCTTCCAGAGTCTTATAGAACAACGCCAATAATCTTTTTTTTTTTTTGGGGGGGGGGGGGTTGATTTACGATCCAAAGCAGTAACTGGGAAAGAAATTCCAGACTTCATGAAAAAAATCCTTAAAACTAGACATTACAAGCAAAAGTCCTTGGACATCTCCAATTGCAGATAATGAGGGGAGAAATTCATGAGATTACCTCCAATTGCATTAAGATCCACACTGCCAAGAAGCTGTTCCTTCCATTTCCTCAAACTCTCATCATCCTAATGCCAATTGTAAATACAAATAAAAAAATTTAAAGAATTGCATACCATAAGTATGAAAATTATCATCTTTAGATATAATTGCAGGATACGATCCATGAAATGTTGCATTTCTACCATGACAAGGGTAATAAAAAATAAAATACCTTGTCTTTCTCCAACTGCGCTTTTAATGAGCATTGAGGACCCAAATCAATCTTGCCTGTAGCATCTTCGTCATCATCATCCTCTGTTGTAAGAATTGAATCCTCACTCATTTGCCTAGCAAATTTCTCCCTAGAGGGTTCAATAACAGCCATTTCTTTGTCTTTTGAAACAGCAGCATTTAAATAATCAGTAGAATTAGCAGAAGTTCCCTGCTTGTTCTCATCAAAACCCATGTTTTCTGAGCTTGAATTCACACCAATTGCAAAAGACATCAAAATCCCATCAATTTGAAGAAGAGAAAAGAAGAAGAAACTGATAAAACCCAGAAGACAGCAAGAGAAATGGAAGCCCAAAAATCCCAATTTGAAGCCTCGCCCACACCCCCAAAAGAAACCCACAAAATGGAGAATTTGGGCTATCTCTGCTATAAAGGAAACAAGAAGGAAAATATAAGAAAATACCGATTCAGAATGGATTTAAAAATTAAACATGAGGGTTTAAAAAATTAAAGAAAGAAGAGTGAAAATGGTGACTTGGGTCAAAGAATCCTGGATTGGGGAAGGAACACACAAGGAAACTACAAAATGGAGGAAAACCCAGAAAGGATAACCCTTGGAAGAGGAAAATGCACCAACAAAACACACAAAAAGAGAAGTTTGGAGACAGAAAATTCAAATCTTTTTTGTTTTACAACTAGGGATTGGAAGGGCTCAAGTAGTGATCCAGCAATTAGGAATAAATGAGCGAGATATGGACAAGTGTGGGTAGGAGAGAATAGAGATCGTGCAGAGCACTTATGAGGCACTTGCTCCCACGAATTTTGTTGCTGTGACACCTTCAAGGAGGGGGGGCAGCTCAGCTCCACACGCATAAAGACGGCCAACCTTGGGTTGGGTTTGGAACCAGGTGAGATTAGATGCACCTTCCTGTACCGCCCTCTTTGAGTGATCCCCTTCAATTTTTTTAGTCTTTGTTGTCAACTTCTGCTTTGTCAATGTTTTGTGTTAGGTTCTCATGTTAGGTGCCAATTGCAGTGATTGCACTCTCAATTTATTTTGACTTGAATTTCATTAGATTGTATGCATTGTTTGTTTGTCTATGGCTCACTTCGTATAAAACTTAACATTGTATTAGAGTTTCTTTTATACTTTGTATAAAACTTAACATTGTATTAGATTTCTTTTTTTTTTTTTGGAGTAAAATATCTCAGTTTTGAATCTTTAACAAATGTCTATGATGATTTATTGCACAAATTCAAAGGGCATTGTACATGAGGTTTGTGTTAGAGTATAAAATTTACTTTTGAACTTTGAATTTTGAACCACCAATTGAACTTAAATTTTTTGTTAGGATAGTTCTCGAACATATAAAACATTATTTTTTAAAGAAATAATATACCTTTAAATTTTTCTAGGACAAGAAAAAAAATTAACTACTATATATAAATGAATCAAATCGTAAACAAACAACACAGATTGATGCTATGGGCAGAAACATATATATTCTTGAGAAATAATGTGTGCTTATTCTAATTGATATCAAGCATAAGGGCTTTGCTAGTAAGAGAATTGTAAGAATTGTTGTCAATTTTCATTAGGCTAAAGATATGTCCTTACCCCATGTAGTAATCAATGTTCAATTACCTATTTTTTTATTTTTTATTTTTAAAAAACCCCTTATCAAAGGAGAAAATTATTAAATTTAGAGGGAGTTGTGAGTTGTAAAAAAAATTACTAAAGCATTAGGATTTGTTGAGAAAGCGTACATGTACTTTTTAGGGTTTTGGAACTAAAATAATGCCATTTGATAATACCATAGTAAAATGTCATTGTGACAAATTGGTAAAAGTATTGTTGATCATCCTTTTTTATTTATAGTTCCTCATGCTCAAAGCACAGGACAAGATATTTATGCTTGATATATGATTATATAATAGTTGAAAGCTCGGTTTTACAGAAAACAAAGCACAACAAGAAGCAAATTGTTTTTTATTTCACAACTTATATCTAAAAACATGTAAGATAATCTCTCTCTTAATACCTAATACTTGTTTTAATCTTATTAGAGTACATATATAATTGACCAGTATGCGGTATCATTGACTAAAATCATTTTTGCATCCTATGTTCATGATGCCTCATCATCAACTCCATAATTTGCTCCTATGATGACAAATTAAATATTAGACCCTTATAATTGCATTAGTTTACCAAAAAATTAGGGCCGAGCAGGACTTGATATTCGATGCAAAGATCTGGACCCGGTTTCAGCTCCGGTTGGAACCTGGTCCAACAATCTGGATGCAGTTCCAATTGGAACCGGGTCTCGATTTTTGGAATTGGGATAGAGTCTGAAACCGGGTACCCAATTTCTAATTTTTTTCTAGTTTATTTTATTTCATTTTATTTAAACTTTTGGCTTGTGGTTGTAATTTTGTAAGAGAATCAACATACCCGAGAAGTTAACTAATCGAGCATTAAAAATCAAATTTAATAAAGCAGCAATTAAACATTTATCATGCATGAAAGTCCAATTGGTTAGCTAATGAATAACATGTTATTTCATCCAAGCATTAAAAAAATCATCTTCTCATACTGTTATACATTAACAAAAAGATTTAATAATATCAACATATAGCCGAAGATTATAGCGGTGTCGGAAGAACAACACCTGACGTCAATGAGTATCAGGGTAGCTCAGATATTTAAAAAAAAAGTAATTAGACCAGGTAACCAAGTAATGGGCCCGGTTCCGGTTCCAAGTTTTTTAGGACCCAGTTGCAAACGATTCAAGGATTTCAGAACCAGTTCAACCGGTTCCAAACTGAGATCGGGTCTAGATCCGAAGCTAAAACCGGGTACCTGATTTTTTTGCTCAGTCCCACAAAAAACCCAAATATTTGGTCGCATATCCCCATAACTGAGACATTTGTAAGCAAAAAATTCACTTTTTAAAAGTTATGAATTCCCAATCTAATAAATATATAACAATGCACAAATTATTCTGAAAGTTATGAAGAAATTTTCATGAGGTACATATTTTATTTTTCAGGTGTCATTAAACAACAACATGTTAAAAAATTATCATTTGTCCTCTTTCTAGTTTCTATAATTTCTCTTCGTTCTTCCACTTCTACTCTCTACATTTTTTTTTTTCCATAATGCAATGAAGGCTATCACACATCCATATTAGACCTAGACCTTCGTCATTAGAAGAGGGCTATAATTTACAATAATGTCATCCTAGCAAGCAACAAACATCCAAACAACAAATAATAAACAATCGTATTCAATGTGAATTTCACCTTCATAGGTTCTGAACTTTTGGAAAATTCAAACATATACTAGCTTATTCCTACATATAGATAGATTGATTACGAGTATACTTATTAATTTGTTTGATTAGGAATAAAAAAGAGTGAAACTTGAAGAGGAAGCAAATAGATTGAATGTGTACTACTGAGAACAATAAAGCAAGGACAATAGCTAAATCAAAGAACACAGGGATCCCAAAATTGCATGGAAAAACCCAATCGAACAAAACCATGGACAACATGCCACTTATGTTTGGATGCTGGGAGCGACGCTTGGGAAAATTACCAGTGAGTGTTGATATTTTTTTATAATTATTCTGATAACTTTGCAGTGTTGATTCGTAATTGAGGAGTGGCGGAGGGCTCTCCGGATGAATGAGTTCCTCATTAAATTTGAGGCAAGTGAGCTCCTGCTTTCACCCATCTCTCTTCAATCCCTTAATCTTCCCAAACATATTAGAAATGGGAGAGAGAAAATAAGCGATACTACTGTGTGAAAATCTCCCTTCTTTCGTTGATATTTTCTGGGGTCTGGTTTTTAGGTTTCTGCAAAAATTTAAGAACCTCGAATCAAATTTATTATTATCAACATCAATTGCCACTCTGTTTTCTGAAAATTATTTTAACAACTTTCTGTTTATTATTGATTTTGGGCTAATTCAAACACAAATTCAAGTTCAAATATGGCGGAAAATACATGAAGTAGGCATCATCATGCTCTTCACAATAATCAAGTGTTCATTGTGGATGCTACGCTGCCCCCTTTTCCCCCTCCGCCAGCGAAGAAGAATGAGCCTGCTACGGAGTGCTACCATGAAGGCGGAAAAAGAGAGGTTTGTGTTTCTTTATGGTGCATAATTGGCTTGTTTTGGGGCTTTGTGGTGTCTGCTGAAAACTATAGCCTGTTGTTGGTGAGGCACCCATGACAAAGGCAGAGGTGTCAAAACTACACAGTTGTCTTGATGGATCAATATCTTGTCCAGCTCTACTTTCCATTGCTCTTGAATTGTTTAACATGCTTAACTTAAGATTTTTGCCATGATTATCTGCATTTTGAAGCAGCTTTTGGGCTTGTACAAGGACTTGTATAAGGAAAAACAATCTTCTAGAGCCAAGCAATAGGGGAAAGGTTATTTGCGTTGAAACTCTCCGTACTATCTTTGAGCCTGATAGCTTCAACATGTTTCAACTGGATGTATTGCTGACGAAACATATCCTGCTTTGGGAGCCAGCTAGTATAGAAGAGCACTTGTTTGTTAATTGTTATGTTGGTCTTTATGCTTTTTTGCGCATAAATTTTTTTCTAAGACACCATTTTTTGGTGCTTGCTTTGTGGAGGACGCTATTCTACCTAGACAACAGGTAACATATGTTGAAACTGTTCTTGAGTGCCCTGAATCTGATCTTTCAGATAACCAAGGTAAGCCTCCACAGCACTGTTATACACAGCAACCTCCACTACTCCGGCCTCATGGTTGAGCAAACTGTCCCTTCTCCCCCTCCAATGCACAACGATGTATCTGCTGCGTGCGAGGTTGTGAATAACTGATGGGTCTGTGTTGTTTGACTTCGATCTTGCAGTTCTTGCGATAACGCTTATCACACATTTAGTGCTTTGATAGTAAAATGAAAAGAAAGACCTGTAGAAATGCCTATTGTTTCCTTTTGGTTTGATTTGTGTAGGGGTTGCTTGTGCTCTTTATTTTGTGTTTTGCACGTGCTTATGAAAGGGGATACAATAGTGAGATAGAGATGTCTTGGGATGTTCTGACAATCAGTGCTGATGCTGGCATTCCATAATGTCTTATTGTCTTTGTTTGCTTAATGTGACGTGATGTACCTTTTCTTGAGATTTTGATGCAAAACGGTTTCCTCTGTGTTTATGACAAATGTGGTTTGAAGGAATCAACCTATTTAAAAGTGCAACTCATTGGAAGTGTATCACGTCAAATAGATTCTTCAGGGAAGATAGACAGTTGGGAAAGCTTATTCTATGTTCTAAATGACTGATGAAGTGATTGTAATAGAAGAAATTATTTGCGAATGGCATGCCCAATATCCTATCTTTGGGTCTTGAGGTTAAAAGACTGTGTTTTAAGTGAGAGGAGAAGCTAATGTTTGAGCGTTGAACCAATGGGAAATGTTCTGGTGATTGCCTAGTAAATAAGACCTCTTGATCTTTCCTTAATGCATTTCCTGTTGGAGGCCTAGCCGATGTGTCATCTAGCTACTACACCTTTCAGTTTAAGTTTGAATTTTCTTGATTTTATTGTTTTTTCAAAATTTAAATGGAAGTTTCTTGTATGCAATATCGCTATCATGTATTCCTTTGTTAACCATGTTGCAGCTCTCAATCAGGAGCAGGAAGAGAAAGTTGCTGGAAGTATTGTAAAACTTTACTGTGTTTCGCTGGAACTACAAGCCATTGTTGGTAAGACAGCCATGACAATGACAAAGGTGTAGGAATATGCATCAATGACTTCTTGAAGGATAAATCTTTTTTTCTATTTTGCTTTTCAAATTTTTTGATATGTTTGATTTGACAATTGACTGAAGTTCTGCTATGATTTATTCAGACTGTAAAGCAGGTATTGGATTACACAAGTAAAAACAACCTTTATAATCGAAGTGACAAATAGATGATTATATGTGTGATGATGCTCTTTGTGCTGCCTTTGGGACGGACATCACCAGCACGAATGCGATCCAGGATAATGAAAACCTGTCGAAACACGTTCTTCCCTTGGATCATGCTATTATGTGATCGAGTTCCTCATTCAATGAATATTGGTTTCTAGTTTTAACTTCTGCTACCTTCTCGAATGCATCATCATTGTGAAATTGCTAAAGATAATTTCTTTTGCTTGTTTTGTAGAGGATTTGGTTTCTTGTAGAAGACAACAGATGGATGTTGAAGATGGTGCTGAACTACCCGAAGGAGCATCTGTTGTTACAATTCCTGATGCACTTGCCCTTTTGTTGGGTACCACAACAAGGGAGATGGTGCCACCAGAGGCCAGTCAACGTGTGTTGGAGTATGTAAATGCCAAAATTTTGGAGGTGGGTAGCAAAAGCAACCTCTTGCATCGATCATATTGCCGGTCCGCCTGGATGAATGACTTTATTCATTTTTACTTTGTCTCTGTTGGCCTTGTTTGTTGCTTTTTCCTTGCCTGGCTGCGGATCTTACTTCAGGATAAATTTTGATTCTTTTGCACTTTTTGTACGGTTACAGTTATTTCTGCTTCTGTTCTTGTCCTGTCATCCCTCGTGTTTTTTCTAATGAGCTGCATTTTTTTTCAGATATTGTTTGTGCTTTTCGGGATCCAAGTTCAATGGCAGTTGTCTGTGATGCCAAGCTGGCAGAACTTTTTGGCCGTAATATGGTTACTGTGCTTGAGGTAAAGAACTTGCTACCCCGCCATCGTTTATTTCAGACTTCGTTATGTGGGACCTTACTTCTAAGCAAATAGAACCCGTCACTGATAGATTTCTAGTGTTTTCCTGTCCATCTTAGATCCTCTCCTTTGCATGTCCAATCCTCCTCTGAATCAAATAGATGATGACAGTGATAGATGCGAATCATGTAGTTTTCTGCAAATGTTTATTAGCGTATATTCCCCAGATATGATGAAATTCAGCTGGAGACAATTATTTGACCCAACTGACTTTGAACTATACCTTACGCTGACCCGAATAGCCGAGATCTTAACCAGAACCCAGATTATCTGACTAGAAATCTTCTGACCGATATTTAATTGCCTTCCACTTGACAAGTTTGCATGACTAATCAGTGGCAAAATACAGCCAGACCATTATACTTTGATCCATATATACTACCAATTTAACCAACGTGAACTACCTGTTCGCCCATGTCTACCCCGACAAATCCTGTGTTCCTCTTTAACCTTTGTCGAATCAATTTGAACTTTTGCTTCAACTTCACCTTTGTATGAGTGCGGAGTAGGTCGTACATTGGAGGTCGATGATAGTAAAAGGGCAGCCCGATACACAAGCATCCCGCGTTCACGCAGGGTCCGGCGAAGGGCCCCACCCCAAGGGGTGTAATGTAGGCAGCCTAACCTGACTTCGTCAGGGGCTGATTCGCAGGCTCGAAAAGCGCCTGTATTTTAGGAGAGGGAGAGCTTGAGAAAGAAAACTTGAGAAAGAAAAAGGACATAACCATTAACAGGAGACTTAAAAACACAAAGATGCCTTTGTTTGCCTTGGAAAGCTCCTTAATGAGTCTGGTGCAGCCCGGAATAGTCATAATTGCTGCTGTGAAGAATGGGATCAGTTTCTGCGCAATAAGGAAGCTGTGTGGATTAGTTCCTGTTAATGGTTGCTTGTTGGGTGATAGCAGCAGTTGACTTACCAGTCCTAAGGGTTCCATGTTACGTTGAAGAGTGGCTCCATGAATATTTCCACATTCCTACGTACATTCACAAAAACAGATTTTTCACGTATTTATATAGACACGTTCATTGATGGGAGACAAATTATTTATATTTTGCATATCAGTACGGAAATATATATAAATGTGTGTGTGTGTGTATATATATATTTGTGTATATATTTAATTTTATCTTTATTAGATGTTGATTTATGCTTGTAAGTACCCCAACTAGATTTTTCTTTCCTTAATTTGTATAATGCTAACAGTATTGGATGCAGATTTTGCTTCTAATTTGTTTCAGTATATTTGGGTACCTTAGGCCAATATGTATATTGGTCATCTCATATGGGCACATTTGGGGGTTTTTTTTTTTTTTTTGGTAAGAAAGGTAAGGCAATATAATCTACGACGCCCTTCTCTGAAGGGTTTTATCATAGTCCATGGAGGAGAATCCTCCGCATGAATGTAATTCCCCCATTCAACGGTTGAGATTTTTACTACTTGCAGTAAAAAAAAATGGTAAAAGGGCTTGCAATTATTGGGTAGAAGGACTACAATACTGCAGTCCTTCCTTTAAAAGTAGAAGATCTCAATTCCGTTTATTATATGGCATCTACATTCCAAGTCCATTATTTATTGTTCTATAAGTAAGTTCGATTTACGCATGAATAAGTCTAATATTAAGGGCAATATTTCCTCAAGCTACCTTATGAGCACCTTTCCTTCATACTCATGGCACACGTGGAAGCCAAAACCCTTCCCTAGGAGTATGTGTGTCTTGCTGCATTCTGTGGAGAAACAAAGAGACGTGATCCAACTGAGGTTTGGATCAAGTTAAAAAAAAAAAAAGTCAAATGATACAAAATTGAAAGAGGAGCCACATCACCTAATTTCCATGCAACTCCGATACCCAAGCCATCGCGTAAGGTTGGTTTTACTATAAACTGAACATTTGCCCCCAGGCTTCCCATTAAAGCAGTGAAAAATTCTATTACTTGCTGCAAAAGATTCCAAAAATTGTTAGAACTTAGTTAAATCATCCATGATCCATGTATCTTTATTGCTAGCTAAATCATCCATGATCTATATATATTTATTGGTGTAGCCTATCCTGAAATTTTGTTTAATAGTGTTCATTTTTCAGTTATATTAAATTAGTCTGGACCCGTACTTTGCACGAACCATGTTCGAATAAATATTTTGTAGATACGTTATTGAAATAATAAACCAATAGTTATGAATAATCAATGAAAAAGTTAAGTGTACTCAATGATTTATCTTTCCAATGATTAGCGCTTAGACATGATTAATATTATAATTTTAGAGGAGATAATGGAAAACTCATTGAAAAAGTTAAGTATACAACAACTTCATGCATAATCAATGGGATTAACAATTAAAAACTATATGATTGTGGAAAAAGTCTATATAAATATGATGGATACAATAGATGGTGAATTTATTATAAAGCATGCTAAATGAGATAATGATAAGTCAATCTAACGTCGATGATGAAAAGTCCACCTCCTCCTCTTGTTGGTGAGCAAAAATTTATGAAGTCGTTAATTATTTAATGAAGTTAGGTAGAAACTATTTTGAAGGCAGTTTAGTTTAAGTTTCACATGCAATGCAAATAAAATTTGTCTTCTTACGAAAATAATTTGTACATTATGTTTATCCTAATAATATATAACTTTTTGGGCTATTTAAAATGGTGTATGAGGGGTGCTAATATAGTTATGTATTTATAGTTTGTACATTTGGTTTTCTTGTAAACTTAATTGTTTCATGGGTTTTGATATAAACTTCCGTGCCCTTATGTTAAATAGATTATATGCGTGCTTTGAAAGAAAAAGAAAAATTAGCATTTACATTAATTAAATTTAATTATAAGATATGTGTGCTTTGAAAGAAAAAGAAAAATATTTTGTTTATTTCCTTCTGTTAAATAGATTATATCAAATGTGAAAGAATTCAGCTTCATGGACTTAATATGATGATCGTATATTGTTTTTATTTTTTTAATATTTCTTGTTTAAACCTTGCAATATACTATGTTATGTTCACCATATGTAATTTTTTAGCATAATCCTTACATATATACGATCATAATTAATATTGACTATATTATCAAATTCAAAGAGAAAGATAACAATGATGATAATAGTAGTGATGATGACAATAACAATAGTATTAATGGAAATAATTATGAAAATTATATTTATATTTCTACTATCTCTAATAATACATGCTGAAATGTATATTTGTATCGAAAAAGACAAAATAATAATAATAATAATAATAATAATAATAATAATAATAATAATAATAATAATAATAATAATAATAATTGAAATAAAAAATATTTAGCATTTCTTTAAAAAAGTGTATATTATATTATGTATTAATAATAAGGCGTCACATAGGGTTTTACGGCTTGTTCAATAATTATAATTCAGTTTCCTTAAGTTAAAACTTCTAAAACATGAACTTATTCTATAATAATAAAATAATAAATTTTTTTATATCTATTATAGTCTCTTAATCTCTCATTGATAATTAGATGATCATAATTAATATTAACTATGTTATCAAATTTAAAGAGGAAGATAACATCACCGATAACAAAAATGATGACAGTAACAACAATAGCAATCATGGAAATAATAATAGAAATCATATCTATTTTTCTATCATCTCCAATAATACATGCTCAAATTTATATTTGTATCGAAGAATACAAAATATTGATAATAATAATGAAAATAAAAAATGTTTATATGTTCTTTATAATTGTGTATATTGTATTATATTATGTGTTAATAATAATGTATTACAAAAAGTTTTATGACTTGTTCAGTCACTATAAGTTGGTTTCATTGAGTTAAAACTTTTAAGATATGAACATATTTTATAATAATGAACGAATAAAAAATTTTATATCCGTTATAATACGTTAATATCTCTTTGATAATTAGATGATCATAATTAATATTGATTATATTATCAAATTCAAGCAGAAAGATAACGATGATAATGATAATTATGACGACAACAACAATAGTAATAATGGACATAATCATGGAAATTGTATTTATTATTTTATTATCTCTAATGCCCAAATTTATATTTGTATTGAAAAATACAAAATATTAATAATAATGATGGAAATAAAAAATGTTTTGGTCCATGGGAGCCACAAAGAGCAATACAATACAATGAGGGAGGAGGAATCGAATTTGAATTCTAATGTTCCCGGTAAAGAGTACAATACATTAAGGTAAGGGTGAATCGAACCTGAGACTTAATATACCAGTAAAGATAGACAGATTTACATGTGCTATACAAGAGCTGAGATTGTCTAAAATTTTGATTAACGATTGTGAAGCAACACATATCCTAAATTCATTCTCATGTTAGCATTTTTCATTTTCTCAACACTAAGCCCCTTGCGCATTTTAACAATTATATTGTAAAGATTACAACCACATAATCAGCACCAAAGCATGCATCCTTAGAAGCTAAAAAATCTCTTAGAACTATTAGCCAAATTATCAACCATTGTCATACTTATATAATTGCAAACGATAATCTTAGAACCAAAACTTATATTCCATCTAAATTATACACGGCTTATACTTATATAATTGCAAACGCGGCAATTTAGATACGAAAAATTTCGTATCTAAATCACAAATTTTCGTATCGAAACGGGATTTAGATACAAATAGATATGAAAACCGTTTCGTATCAAAACGCACAGTCGCAGACCGATATCGGAAACGAAGCGCGTTTTCGTATCTATTAGATACGAAAATAGATACGAAGTTCATTTCGTATCTAATAGATACGAAAGCATTTCGTATCAAATTTCGTATCAGTTTGATACGAAATAGATTCGAATGCTTTCGTATCTGATAGATACGAAACCCCTTCGTATCAAACTGCGTATCTGATAGATACGAAGACGGTCGTATCAAACTCTAAGCTTCGCGTATCTGATTGATACGAAAACTTTCGTATCAATTATCAACCTTTTCGTATCTAATTGGTAGCACTTCATATCATGTTAAAAGGGAACTTTTTGAATCTATTTTTTGTCGTACCTGGCCGTAGAGCACTTATTCTATATGCATCACAAATCTTTCACGCTTCATACCGGGAATAGGACGCGCGACCAAAAATAACAAGTAGTGTTATGTGAAGTTACATCCAACTAACATAACACTTCCACGACATACGATACCCCAAAACAATCCCAAAAACATCACCAGTAGCATCTCTAATCCCTTATGCTTGATATATCATATGATTATATTCTCAACATAACCGTCCGGGCTGGTATGGTGATGGTAGATTATTTTTCCTTGAACACTCATGAAATTTCATCTTAGCTTAACTGCTTTCCTAACGTGTTCTCGCTGAACCGTATGCATCATGGTTCTTGAGAATCATATTTAAGTAGCAACATCAAACTTCGACTTAATATCATAGTTTTAAGTCAAAGGGTCATCGTTCATAAGATCACACAATGACAAGTAATAGAGAAATCAATTGTCATTCCATGTATGGGTCGACTTATAAGCACACACAGTATGAGATGTGTGTCATGGCATAGCTCCCACTTTTTATGCCATGCGAATCGTCAGTCTAGATTCTTACCCAAAAATCTAACTTGAGCCACTAGATCAACATACTGAATGTTAATCTTGACACTCAAGTTCCGGCTTTCAAGGCTTCAATGTGAAAACTTATTTCATACTTCACTCTCTCGAGTTTCATCTTAGTCTTACTAAGGCGGTTATATTCATTCTACTCATTCACTTCTTGTGTGAGTAATCAATATTGCACACCTAGCGCCAATATGATTTAGTCTCATCATACCCGCCAAGCGTCAGAGCGATTGCCTGTGTGACTAGGCCAACCAGAAGCCCATGACATTTCAGTATGCCTAACGTGCAACAACAAAGTATGAGTATTTTGCTCATATGCGAAAGAAACATGTCTATCACGTAGCAAGACGCATTAAAGTATTAAACCTTACGAATTCGAAGGCTTAACGAATGATCCTTGAGCACATCACTGGGGATAGGTTTAGTTGGGGGAACATATCATCTTGTTAGTATATATATACCTAATGGCAATGCTTTTTGTCTCTATGGTATGAGACACACAATCTATCTCCATAGTTGACACTGTTGTGCAGCTGTGCTGCTTTGCCTCACCATGACATTGCTCTCCCATCCAGGATGAAGGCATATTCTGAGGTTGACTTAGACTCATCAAAGTCACCACCCCAATCAATATTTGAGTATCCTCTCAACTTAAGGTCTTCTCCTTGATTGCAAAAGACTGAGTTATCAATACCATAAAGGTAGCGCTTGATTCTCTAGGCAACTTGCCAATCAGCAACACTTGGTTTGTTTTGATAACGACTTATCAAACTAACCGCAAAGCAATGTCGAGTCATGTACATAACATGACTTACAATAAGCTTACTATGATACTAATGTTAAGGACATTTGTTTGTTATCTCTACTTTGTCATCTATTTTAGAACATTGAGCAAGACTCAAGGTTGGACCCTTCTCAACTGAAGTATCTCCGAGTTAGGAATTATAAACCCAAAATCGTTTTAAGACAATTTGACACATGCTTCTTGGGACGAGTTTGGATTATTTCTACTCCTAGGACATACTTAGCTTCACCCATGTCCCCTGTCTCAAAGACATGGAATAACTATCTTCAGTAGCTTTAATCATCTCCAAGTTGTTCCTAGTCATCAATATGTCATCAACATGAGGAACGTAATCCCTATGTCGATCTTCCGACATACAGAATGGTATTCTGAGACCATAGATAAGCCAAAATGGCTTTATGGAATCTAGAGTACCAAAAACTGGAAGATTGCTTAAGATCACATATGGACCTTTTAAGACAACACACATTGTCCTCTTATCCCTTTGACACAAAATCAATGGGTTAGTCCATATAAATCCCGTTCTCAAGATCACCATTGAGAACAGCAATCTTTATGTCCATTCCTAACAACTCAAAGTCCGAATAGGCAATCAGGACTAGGAGTATCTGGGTTTAAACTTATCAATTGAACTATCCACCTGATATTTTATCTTGAAGACTTACGTCGGGATGGAGTTTCAACGTGTCCCAAAACCTTGTCAGTGAGTCTATCTCATCCCTTACAGTATCCAGTCACTCATTGTGATTTGGTGAACCAACCGCCTCTTGATAAGAGGTAGCTCCCTAAAACTCCCGATGGAGTGCATAGGAATATCTCCTTTTCGATTTGAAAAATCATCGAGGAGTCCTTCCACGCTTAGTTCTTGGGATCCTGGGACCTTCATTATTTGTCTGTCTAGTTGATAAATCCCTCCCCTTTTCTCTAAAAGGGGTAGGACCAGCAGTTCCTCCCCTTTTCTGTAAGAGTTATGGAACCCTGATTATGAAGAGAGGTTTACTCCCACTATCCATTGGAGGTGGGATCCTGAACTTGTGGACTAACTGCATGTGTAGGAATAATCTCCTCAACATTTGAAGATAGAGGACGAATCTCATTCTCCATAACAGACAAACTTTCACCATTCTTACCAAATAAGAAAGGTGTACCATCCTCAGTGACTTAGTGAGAATTCAAATCCTCTACCTCGCTGAGAGGTGGTTGAAGGTATTGTTATAACGCATGCAAATTGAAGTCCATTTAAAATTTCAACAAATGCTAAGAAATTCATCCTTAAGAAAATCAGCATTGCGGGATTTTGTTTCACAAAGAAAATATTCATGGTCTCGATTGGTTCGAAGAGTTTTGATATTTTGTCCCAATTAAGTCCTATTACCGCTATAATGTATATGAACATATCGAGTACTTTAATAACGGTGAGATAGTAGGTACACATACATATATCATGACTCCATGATATGCTTTCATATTCACGGACCCGCAGACGTCTAGAGTGAATGAACGCTAAGGGACTTGATGTCCTCGAAACCTTACTAAAAGATTTTCTCTTGCTTTACTAGCTAGGCATAACTCACACTTTGCACCTTAAGTCTAGTGAGTTGGTCTTAAAAGGTCATCTTTAGCTAGTTTATTAACTCTATCTTGACCCTTATGGTCAAGTCGAGCATGCCTAAAACAGAGTCGAAAATGGGATAAGGATAGAAGATGTTCTTATCTCGTCCATTGAAAACACCTTTCAATGTGACATGCCCAAACAAATTACCATGTCATATAATGTCTAAGACATCTAGACAAAAATTAAAGAAAACTAACATTAGGGAAAGAAGGCACTAGGAAACATCACACCCCAGGTGCATAGAGAGTGTCGGAAAGAGACAACGTAGTCTCGTCAAAGAACCTCAAATGATTTGTCCTTAATTCAAGGACGTCTTTCCCATTGTCGTTACCTAAAACGACAATTTGTGAACCCACCGTGTAGTGGTGAAAGTTCACAAGAATCGTCCCTGAACTATGTGCTTGGTTGCTCCCGTATCAGCAATGCGCTAAGGATCACAGTTATTAGCAAATGCTTGGGAGCGCACATGTTATCCAGGAGTGGCTGTGAAAGGATGTACCTTAATTGACTCAGGACAATCCCAAGCATAAGATCCTTAAATTCCACAGTCATATCACTCACACGTGCTTTATACTTCTCTTTATTTCCCTTAGCCTTTTCCCTTTTGCAATACCAGCCTTAGGTTCGAAAATTCCGGACGATCCTGATACTAAGCTAATCCCATGCCTACTCAACAGTAGGATGACTTTTAATTCCCTCACTAGATCGATGTAGATGCAATACGACAAAGTATAGCATATTGATCGATCTATTCTCGAACCATCTTTTGGTATGCTTTCAAATTTTCTAGATACTGTTCATTAGTAGTACCATCTTTACCATCCTATGAGACCTATAACCTAATGAGTGTCCTAAAGTTTCAATCGTTCAGAAGAAGCTGAATCCTCTGGCATTATGTATCATAGTTTTTGCTATCAAGTACTTTATTGGTAAACAAATTACCAACTACATTTTAATTGCCATATCTAAAGGTATATATTTTGTAAAGCGGACATTAGGCATTTCAAATAAATAAATAAATTATCAAAAAAACTCCTTTATCCATGTTGCATGAACGAAAATTTCACCAAACTCATAATCATCTCATACAAGCATGAATTAAAAGTTTTTATAACTTATTTATCACAATTTTTCATAAACAGATTTTATGGAGAACACCATGGTTGACATTTCAGAAATATCACAAAGATATCCCACTTTATGTAAACCAAATTTTCCTGAAGTTATCTTATTTTGTATAACTACTAATATGTCATTTAAAACTCTATCAATGACATATCATAAAATTCAGATTATTATATAAAACACATTTATACAATAAAATGAACCTACATTGGGAAACTTATTCAAATAATAACATGTTACAAAAGGGGTTCATAAAAGGCCCAAATAGCATTATATAAAACACATTTATATAATTATATATTACATGAAACTTATTCAATTATTACTCGCAAATTATGAAACACATTTATAAAATTACGAATTTAAATTTCGTGAAGTCGATTCATAAAATACCGCTAAGTTGCATAATTAGCCGGTAACATGAAACGAATTCATTAATTTGGGCAAGGAAAAAATACTAAAACAATTAGCAAATTTACTACAACTCATGTAGTTCGTATAAAACTCATTTATATAATACTACTAATTGATGATAAACATGAAACATATCCATGCAATCGAATGCAACATAATTTGTAACATGAAATATATCCAAATATTAATCGCAATTGATTATACAGAACAGATCCGTATAATATTAAAGTTTGAATGAAACGAATTCATAGTAGAGCTTGCAAATTATATAAAACATATTCATATAATACTGCAAATTTAAATTTTATAAAACAGATTGATAAAATAATCAAATACCTTATATGTCCAAATAATGAAATGAAACTTATTCACGTAAAGCTTCATGAATTATTTTTACTAACTACAAGAATGACAGAGTTAACTGATCCATAATTGCTCTTATTTTTGCATAAAATTATTAAATCATGAAACATATTCATGTGACGGAATATTATATAAAACACATTTATATAATGTAACTTATGAAACATATTCATTTATCGACCAAAGGGATCCTCACACCGCAGAGATATATATCAAGTTCGAGTAAAACAAATTTACGTCATACATATTAATCATATATATGAAACAAATGCATATAACTTCAACCCATTTGATCATTAACAAGTCACTCAGCACGTAAACTTCAAGTTGACGTATATACAAAGTGAATTCATATATAACACCAAATATATTAACGTTTTATGATGAAATCATGCATTTTGAATTAAAAATGATTCAAAATCTCAATTCAACGAATGAATTAACTGTATAAAATGTTATCCACTTGACCGTCATTATCATGACATGATTACTAATAATATTTGAGCAACAATTACCGGAAAAATAATTCGGCCCAAAACTGTACGAAAATAAATTTTGGGCCCATAGCATTGAAACAAGGCAAACAACAAATTGACCCTAAGTAAAATTAAGGGGGTGAGGCAGTATTTATGAGTGAGTTCTTTCACTCACTTTCACTGTTAACCCTGACTCTATCCACTCCCTCTCTCTATCCCCGCTGGTACTCTCTCTCTCTCTCTCTCTCTCTCTCTCTCTCTCTCTGTTGCTCGATATTTCGGTGCCATGAATGTGGGGCACCGAGCTTCACCCAGCAGCCCGGCCCACGGCCGTCTGCTGGTGGTGGTTTTTTTTTTTTATGACCACTGTGAAAAACCCAAATGATGCTTGGCCGCCGCCCCTACCGATGCTAAAAGTGTCCACAGCCTTCGATCCACGCCAACCCGATGAGAACCGACACCATCATCGTGTAGATCGGCCAAAACTAAGTCTAATGTTGCCGCCCACGCGTCGAACGCGCCACTGAGGCGGCGGCGCGTGGGTACACGTGCATCCAAGGACGGTGTTTTTCACGGGTTCTTTGTGTGATTGTGTAGAACGGCGTACGTGGGTGGCGAACGAGGAAGAAAAGGACCGAAAAGAGTTCTCGTCGGCGGCGCGCGTCACAGCTCCTGATGGGTATACTTCTTCCCTTTTTTTGTGTTGTTCCCGGTTTCGGTCACCGGGATTCCGTCGTCACCGTTGCCGCAAAGGCGTGAGTGGTGGGCCGTTTTTGGCGGCAGACTACTGAGGTCTTTGCCATCGTTACCATCTCCGGGTATCACGGGTTTGGAGTCCGGGGGGGCAAAGACGGTTAGGGTTAGGGTTAGGGTTTCAGGTTTATCCCCTCTCCCGTACTCCTTCACCTTTTATGAATTGTGCCTTTTACGAGATTAGCTAGATCCGTAGTATAGCATAATCACGGTAATATAGCATTCAAGCAGTGATTAATCAGATTTTGCCATTCAAGTCTATACTAGAACATGCTATGTTTGAGTAACATAATTGCAAAAACTGAATTACGTAGGAAAAATTCAATCTTTAGTCACATAAGCATGCTTGGCATAATCACTGAATGCGTTTTTGATATGGGCATATCAGTAAGAATCATTCTAGTCATATTAGCAAGAATCAATATGGGCATATTTTAATGCACAAACAGTCATATGAACAATAACTAGACACTGTTTTATCAATAAAGGGGCAGATTGACAAAACAGAAATATTTAGTTATTGATTCAAAGATGCAGTCTTTAACTCGTTCTTTGCATCATAATTATATAAACATGCTTTTGAATCAGCAAATACGCATAATCACGAAAGTTGGGCAAATTGAATGAGTAAAGGAGCATGCTTTTAATTTTAATAGTTTGCATAATCGCGAAAATTAAGCAATTTGAACAAAGGAGCATGCTTTTAATTTTGACGGCTTGCATAATGACGAAAATTAAGCAAATCGAGCGAATAAAGAAGCATGCTTTCAACGAATCAGTTTTAATATTCTTTTAATCGGGACTAATCCGAGTAGTCCTAATTCTGATACCACTGTTGGTAGAATTAGGACTAACATGGATGCGGAAGTGTACTGTCGGTAATAGTCCACATCAGAAACTAATACCAGGTGACTACTAGAGTCGCCTTAATAATCACGCCCTAAACCCGAGAACTCAAAGGATGGTATTGGAGTTGTGAGAGAGAGAACCAGAGAATATAGAATAGAACAAATCTCTTCTCAATGACTGACCCCCTAAAACCCTTTTATATAAGTTGGGGTATAATTAAGGTTGTTGCCCTAGACAACTCGCGTAGCCATCGGGCCTAGCATCACCAGGCCCGGCCTACACCCACAATGCCGTCTATGAGATATATGCTCTCGGTGGCATTCTGGTTCGTGACACCCTCAGCACTCGATACAGCCACTGTGCTCAAGAAGAGGTTCACTTTGTTGCTGGCATTACCCCTCAATATATATGATCCGCCCAACTCTTTGACCTCACATTGCTTACAAGGTACGTACCTAACTAACTATCATCTGAACCTGATAATTCATAGATGTATCATGTACTAGCTTTGATTGGGATGTTTTGTGTGTGTACAAATATATATATACATACATGGACATGTGTATGTACATAAGCACATATATTTTAGTTTTGAGAGTACATATTCTGAAAAGTTACGTCCTCTCATCCACGTGTATTTGTAATTCGAAAATGTTCTAGTTCACGTGTATTTAGATTGCTTGAAGGGTTGGATACAGCTCTCAGGAGCCTATAGTACTTACTGTTTGTCTTTTCTCATCTCATGCATCTTCCTTTCAATCCAAACACGATATGGAAGGATAGAAGAACCATCCTTACAAGAGTCAACACCATTTTACGCAGGAATAGAAACTTCAACCCTCGATCACATCCTGAGATGCCCCTTACCATCATGGGGCTTGTAATTGATTACTATGATGGGAGTACAAGGAGACTGTTGGAAGTTAAAATGTGTCATCTGATGAGACAAAAGCCAAATTGACAACCAGACAATCCCCTCCTTCCCTCGTGCAATATTATACATATGGTGTAACTGAGGAGCATAACTATCTCGATTCTGCATTACGCTCGTCCACCTATGGAGAAGTTTTTTTCTTTATACAAGAAGAGTATGTCATAGTGAATCATGATCTTGGTGCGGCTGATGACTATGTGGTGGATGGGCCAGGTTTTATACCTTACAAGTCCCAGTATCTCCACCACACAGCCTTTTCTGAACACAGCATAGCTTGTGCTTTTGGTTACTCCGGAGTAAGCAAAGGTTTCATGTTTTCTGGGAAACAACGTGTGAGATAGACTATGGTAGAAGTGCAATAGTAGAAGGGCCAAAGACAATCGCCCAAATGTTCCTGTTTCTATATTATACTCGGCTAAAGTTTGACAAGGGCTTAGATGTTGCATTCGAGGTGACTGGGAAATTCACTGCTTACTTCTTCAAAAGAGATTATAGTGCCTTGGTCCAGTATGGTTCTGGTAGAAAGCTGTTATCCATGTGACGAATAATTGACAAGTTCCCTTGGTTGGAACGCACTCCGTTTGATAGCGGTATTGGCGCTGCATTTGCTTCACACACAATATGAATACCACATCTTCAAAGGCCAATACTACGCGCTTCTCAAGTACAATCTTAAAGGTAGTGCTCACACACTACCTAATGGGGCATCAGAAATCTGTCCCAACCGGAAATCTTTATGCAACATCCTGCCTCAACATGTACCAGATCACGACCAAGATGATCTCTGATCTCTGACCAAGTGGACGTTTGGTCTCTAGCTTGCACAACATAACACGTTCACATAGGTCGCAGTTTGACTACGTAAGCTTGTCTACTGTGCTATGTAGTATAAGTACTATACAACAACAAGCTAGCAAGCTGTTTCATCAAAGCTGCATAGCTTGCTCCCTTGATTTCTCTATCACTGTCAGCATGTTTGTCTCGCATATGCGTAGTACTTTAATGTGCTCACATATGATATAGCCTACCTTACTGTATTATGTTGTACATGTTGATCTCCTAGCTAGTTAATCATCATCGTCGCACTTTGACTTTTCTGTTTAATACAAGAATGAAACTCTTTGATGGTCCGGTTTGGTTAATTATATCACCTTTGAGGGGTGTGAATAGAGTGATAATCAAATTCACAAGATAATCGAAATAGAAATGCAGAAAAATGTAAATGTGGACAAAACATACAATTTATAGAGGTTCTGCTATGCCTAATTCTCTACTCACAGATGCCCCTCGCCGATGGAATTTTAAACCTTTTTCTTTTATTAGGTTGGTTGATTATAGACGATTCATTAATCGTACAACTTACGAGTTGACCGTACAACTTACAAGTTGGCCCTACAACTCTAAGTATCCAATATACACATTGTTCCTCAATCGTGACTCTTCTAATAATCATTTTAACCCAATACAAAGAAAGATAACAATATACACTTTATAGCAAGGAGTAAATAAAACAATAGATATGCCAATATAAGCTCGTTGTATCAAGTTCTCTCAACATCTTCTTCTTGATTTGCAAGTGTAGCTCTCTTTCTTCTATTATCTTTAGTTGCAAATGTCTCCTTATTCATAGGCAATGATGTTGGAAAGGTTGAAGAATATTTGAAAGGTGACTGTTGCATCAAACAAGGAATGTTGATCTTTCATATCATTTCAAGGCCTTGAAGTCAGTCTTTCAAGCCCTGAAAATCTGCAATTTTGCTTAACGTTCATCCCTTGATTCCTAACGGTTACTTACCTTATTTTGAACTGAAGATTTTTCCTAAGAGAATTATCTAGAGGGCGATTAGCAGCATAATCTTTTACAATATAAGCTCAAAAGATATTATGATAATTTAGGCAAATATTGAGATTCGATAAATATAGAATCATAATCCCATAATCAAATTTCAATAACCAAATATAATACCATAAAGATAACATATTCAAATTTGAATTCTAAATTATATCAAAATATGACAACTTATATGAAATCAATAAGGAATATGTTAATATTCACTTAGAATCATAACGTATTTTTGTCTTTCATCAAAATATTAAGATTATTCAAATATAACATGATGAATATACCAATTGATTAATCTATTTTTGTCTTTCATCAAAATATATTAATAAACATATTGTAAATAAACATATTGTAAGTTTCAAAAGAGCTAACACTCTATCAGTCCATAAATGCAAGCAGAAGACTTCGTAGATCCTAATGGATAAAGGGGTTGGCATCGTCGTGCTTTTGAATTTTATTAGAACATGAAAGTAGGTATTATCCCACATCGATAAAAATATAAAGAATATGAAAGTAGGTAATATCTCATATTGATAAAATCGGAGAGTTTGAGTTTATATACATGACTCTTTGTTAATTCCCTGATTAATATAAAAATTTAACAAATTTGACTTGACAATCAATGAATCAGAGTCAATGGCCATTACAATGCGCTTCTCTAGCTACTTCACCCCTGATGCTGCCAGCGACTTCATGGTAGCTATTCAAGTAACAAAGGATTAATTGGGGAATTAATAAATTTTCTTGTGTGTATTTTTTGTTTACCCAGTGGCTTAACTTGTAATGACTAACTAGCTCAAACACTTGGAAAGACTTTCTACAAACTTGAAGGGCTTTGAGCAAAGTTCGCTATCATAGCACAAGAGCTGAATTTCAATGACGAGTCAGTCTATCGCTGTCTTCCACAAGGGCCAAATTTGTGTGTAACATACTGCCATAGTGGAGGGATTTGAAAATCATATCTGCTAAAATTGCTTCAGTTTGATAAATTAACCCCCTCCAACCCAGAAAATAAAATCCATGCAACTTCTAAGAAATAGGATGCCAATCGGGTCAATTGGATTGAGTTCAGATTTACTGATATGAGTTGGATTATTACGGATTATTTTAAATATTGGGTCAAGTTGGATTCATGTTAATCCGTTCTGATTGGGTTACTTTTGGGTATTAGTATTGTTGGGTGATTTTGGATTTAGCTAGAATGTGCGCTAATTATCAATTCTCAATATTGCTTTTTTTTTCAGAACTTACAACCTATGATCATTCGGTCTATATGTCCATCTCTAACCTTATGGATCATGATTCCTCGTTTTGGGCCCACATCAATAAGTTTCGATATCAAAATACAAAATACAAAATAAAAGCATTATTAATTTGCTCTTTGTGTTCAATTTTCCTTTTTTTCTTTTTTCTTTTTTTTACTCTTGTTCAATAATGAATTAACCTGATCAATATAATAACCTCGAGTTAATGAGACATCAGGTTGGGGTCAGTTTTAAATATTGACTCACTATTGGGTCAAGCTTAAATTAACTCAGGTTGGGCCATTTCAATTTCAAATTCAAAAATTGGTTCAACAATCGGTTAAATTTGGGTGCGGTGTCAGGCTTTTCAAGTCGGGTTTGCAAGTTAGATCCACTTTTGCCAGCTAAGGCGATAAACTTCGCCCTTAAGTCATTAATTTAATTCAACAGTCCTACTTACACATCCCCAAACCAAAAAGGAGGGGGGGAAAAAAAAACAACAATCATATGTTGCTTATGTGAAGCTTAAAACTTCAACAGGATCTAGACCTTAAAGATTAAAATTATAATAGATCAATGTGGTGAACACACACTTAAAGCCCATGATGGAGTTGTTTATGTAGCCAATCAGAACAACATACACCCCTTATATTCTACTTATTTCACACAACACATAAACCCACACCCACACGCACAAAAGAAACCAAAAAAAAGCCCAAAAAAAAAAAAAAAACAAGGGCAATATGATGGGCAGGTGATGATAAAACTGATCAGCATGAGTACGTGCAATGGACAAACACAGAAAATGCTGAATAACAACGAGATAGACACTTTACGTTTTATTTATTTCATGGAAAAGGCCAATATATAATGGCCGGTGCCATAAGACGACATATTATCTGCACAAGAGTGCAGCAGACAAACACAGAAAATGCGAAATAACGACATGCATCCCATACCTTTTTTCTGAGTACACAGAATGGACCAATATAATGACCGGTTCGGGGGTGATGATGCAACATATCACTAGTACATGACTGCAACGTAAAGGCACCAAAAAGCCGAAAGAACACTCAGCCGGATTAAGAACTACATTCATGCTAATAAATTTAAAAAAGTGATGACTGTGGATTAATTTAATGTTGGAATTATTTATTGAGTAAAACATAAAAAGTTGTATGATTGTTGGATGAATAGTTGAATCTAAAATGTAAAACAACTCAGAATCTCATTTTTTTCCCCCTATTATTATGCCAAATATTATTTTTTTTTAACTGATATTTGACATAAAATTTAAGTATATACACTCGAAAAAGTGTGTTTCATGCTATATACCTAAATTATGAGCTCATTTAATATAATTTCCATCTTCCCTTCCCCTCATTGATAATTATGCTCATTGCCTTTAAGCAACACTTATAACGTAGATTGGAGTCCATAAATTCAATGTATAATTGAATTGAAATAATATTATTTTTTAAGAAGAGACATGATAGAAAGAGGAGATGAGTTTTCGATTTTCTTAAAAAAAAAAAAAAACCGCATAGCACAATTGGAGTCCATATATCTAGAACTACCACATAATTTGTTGCCTTCAAACATATTACGAATCACCCAAAAAAAAAGGGAAAATCAAATGGAGGAGATTCACATGACAAGGGTGACCCAAGGCGAGTGGGGGTTACCAATCCAAAACCTTTTTCCAAAACAAACACCCGAAAGTCGGAATCCGTGAAACTTTGAGGAGAGAGATATGAATACAATAGAATAAGACCAGATGAAGGGAGAGAAGCAAGCTTTGACCCTACTAATCACCACCACCACACTCAGTGGCGTAGCCACCGTAGGGTTAGTGGGGTCAATCGGCTCCCCTCTTAAAATATATATATATATACACGTCAGAAAATTGGAATATATATATACATATAAATATATATACATATATAGGTCCAAAGAAGAAGAGAATAGCAATAGCTTAGTGGTCTAGGGGTTTGTTTGGAGTATGTGTGGTTGCGGGTTCAAAGCTCCCCTTCTCTTGTTTTTTCAATTTTCTTTACCTTTGTTTTTAAGCCTAGTTGCCTAGAAATTACCATTTCTCTCGCGTGCGTCTGCTCTTCTCCCTGGCCTATCTCGACTGCCCTCGCCCCTCTGCCCAATCAGAATTGACCGTCCATCGGCCATCGCCCACGGCCCAGCGCGTTGACTGGCCGCCGGCCCACTTACCGTCCATGCCCAAACCACGGCCTCACAGGTCACATCTCTCTACATTCTGGCATTCTCCATCTCTCTAGATTTGTAAGTTCTCATTTCTCAAATCTCAATTTATAAGTTTTATTTCAATTGTTTAAATCTAAATTTCTCAAATCCTCTCTTCCTATCCTCTCTACACACACACACATGCATGGTGAGGAGGCGTATTTTGAGTAAGAGCCAAGTGAAAAAATTCTGCACAATACACACATAAGGGAAAAGGAAAAAATCATCCCTAAAGTCCTCCTCTACATGCCTAAGTCATCAATATATTAGCCTACAAAATTAGCCTTAACATATAGCCTTAAACCCCAATAAAAACATCTTTGGGCACTGATTCAAGTATTCCAAGATAACTGCCTAGGAGTGTATGTGGATTGGTTAATACTGTGTCAATGTTGGGGAACGGCCCCCCGTATGAAATTTGTACCTTAGCTCCGGCGAAATCGTTTTTAGGACAGTGGCTAATGCACGACACGGTTTGATCTATATTTTTATTTGGATTAGTATTTTTTTTATTACTAATCTTGTTACTTGATAATTTCAGGTATACTTTAAGTTGATCGATTTAATTCAAAGTTTAGTAGTTCGATCGATGTTATTTCGTAAAATATATTTAGTGGTTGTGATTGTGTATAACACCATCCAAAGCTATATTTTTCCAACATTCTAAGAACGAATTTCGGCTATATACAATTATGGCATCTAAAAATGTTATCCCTGATATGTCTAAATTAAAACCATTAGACGGTAAAAATTATAACTGTTGGGCTGTTAGAATGAAATTTTATCTTGAACAAATTGAGATTACATGTGTTTTGGAAGGAAAGGTTATTCCCAAAGATGAAAATGCAAAAGCTGAATATGAACTAAAATTTGATAAAGATAATAAAATTTGCAAATGAATGTTATTGCATGATATGTCTAATGCATTACTTGACATTTATGTGAAATATGAATCTGCTAAGGACATTTGGGATGCTCTTAACAAAAAAATATGGTGGTGATGATGCTGGGTCTAAACGTTATGCAATTAGTAGACGATTAACTTTCAAGATTGAGGAAGATAAGTCTATTATTGATCAGATTCATGAATATGAAAATCTGTGTTCTACTATTGCATATGAAGGATTAAAAATATGTGGCGTTACCCTAGCTATTGCTTTGATTGAAAAATTACCATCATCTTGGAAAGAATACCGAAATCAGCTTATGCATGAAAAGAAAGATTGGACTTTAGAACTTGATTAGTCATCCAAAAATTGAGGAAGAAAACAAATTGAAAGATAAAAGAATTTCTTATAACTTTGGTTTTTCTAGAACTAACCTTGTGGAGCCTAGATTTGCTAGTTTTGAGAGGTTAAAAAACAAAGGAACGCGAAATCAAAAGTGATTATAATCCACAAGGTACAAAAATACAAATTCATGAGTAAATATCATGAATGTGGACGACATGGTCACAAGGCGTAGATTGCAGATGTAAGAAATGAGGAAATGTCAATTTAGTTGAATCTGGCAGTATTGCTGCAGTAATGTCAGAAATCAATTTAGTTGGCAACACTGTAGAGTTGATCATTAACACAGGTGTTACCAAACACATATGTGCCGATTGTAGACTGTTTCAGTCTTACAAAAAAATTGACGAAGGTAAAAATATTTTTATGGGTAACTCTACATCTGCCTTTGTCATTGGAAAAGGGAATATTACTTTAACACTTACTTTTGGAAAACTACTTACTCTTACTGATCTGCTGCATGTGCTTGAAATGCGTAGAAACCTCATATCGGGTGGCTCGCTCATGAAAGCGGGTCTAAAGTTAACCTTTGTTTGATTGTTTCTAATTGTTTAGTTATGACTCGTAATGGTGAATTTGTGGGAAAAGGTTTTTGCTGTAATAGTGGCCTAATTGTACTTGACACAATTCCAAAAATATGAATAAAAGGGCTAGTACCTCTTCTGCTCATACTGTTGAATCACTTGATTTATGGCGTGCTAGATTAGGCCATGTAAATTTTGACTCTATTAAAAAGCTCAAGCAGCTTAACTTAATTCCTAAATTGTCTAATACAGATTTTTCTAAATGTGAAATATGTGTTGAAGCTAAGTTTCATAAGTAACCGTTTAAATCTATAGAGAGACAAACTGAGCTGTTTGAGCTTATTCATAGTGACTTGGGAGACTCTAAGAACCATATGAGTAGAGGCAGTAAAAAGTATCATATTACATTTGTTAATGACTACTCACATTATACTATGGTCTATCTCCTAAGCTTAAAAGATGAAGCAGAAGAAATGTTTATTAAATATAAAGGTGAAGTTGAAAATCAACTAGATAGAAGGAAAAAAAGGTTTAGAAGTACAGAGGTGGCGAATATGACCCCACAAGTCTTAAAAATTATTGTGACGCTAATGGAATTATTCATAAGCGAACTGCCCCTTATACTCCAGAACAAAATAGTGTAGCAAAAAGGAAAAATAGAACCTTGAAAAATATGATGAATGCTATGTTAATTAGTTATGGGCTTCTTGATCATATGTGGGGGGAGGCAATTTTATCTGCATGTCATGTATTAAATCGCATGCCTCATAAGAAACTTGACAAGACCCCAGATAGATTATGGAAAGGGCATCCTCTTAACTTGAATTACTTGAAAGTGTGGGGATATTTAGCTAAAGTGGGATTCCCTGAATTTAAAAAAGGGAAAATTGGTCCTAGAACCATTGAAGCTTTATTCATTAGATATGCATATCAAAGTACTATATACCGATTTCTTGCTAAAGGTGCAAATGACTCATATATGCATGGTAATATTATTGAAGCTAGACATGCTGAATTCTTTGAAAATATATTTCCTATGAAAATTGCATCTCATGATCATCACACCCATCATGAAGTATCCTATTAAAAGCCATGCATGTTCATTTGGTGTAGAACTAAGAAGAAGTAAAAGAATCAGGAAAAAAACTAATTTTGGTCCTGATTTTATTACCACATTTCTAGTTGAATATGATATGTTCAATGAGGAATATGTTTCTGCATATATTGTTGAAGAAGATCCCAAAACATATGAAGAAACCATGAAATCTAGTGATGCTATTTTCTAGAAAGAAGCTATTAACAGCGAGCCTGATTCTATATTAAGTAATCATATGGACATTAACTGATCTCCCTTGAGATTCTAAACCTTTGGGGTGTAAATCGGTATTTAAGAAAAAGCTTAAGCTGATCGATCCATTGATAAATATAAAGCTCGCTTAGGGGTTAAAGGATTTAATCAACGGAAAGAAATTGATTATTTTGATACGTATGCTCCTGTTTCTAAAATAGTCACCATTAGAGTATTGGTTGCACATGCTTCTATTCATGGCTTAATTGTGCATCAAATGGATGTGAAAACTGCATTTCTGAATGGGGATCTAGATGAAGAAATTTATATGGAGCAACCTGAGGGATTTGTGGTACCGGGACAAGAACATAAGGTGTGTGAATTGATAAAATCCTTGTATGGATTAAAACAGGCTTCTAGACAGTGGTATGAAAAATGTGATAGCACAATTACAGTATATGGCTTTAAGGTAAATAAAGGTGACACTTTCCTGTATTCCAAGCGTGTTTTTGATGGTTGTGTTATCATATGCTTTTACATTGATGACATGCTTATATTTGGCTATTTAGTCCTTTCATACATTCACTGGTCACGTCACTTCTACTGTGACAACTGACAAGAACAAGAAGAAGAGCAGAGCCTCAGCCCTCCTTCATTTGGGAAAACTACAGGGGGGCCATTCTTCAACAACCATGCCACCACTTCATCACTTTTGCAACAAATAAGCCCCCTTTTGGAGGGAAATTAAATGGGTTGAAAAAACAAAAACACATAAATGACAAAATTGCCCTTAATAACTTAAAAGACCATCTCTTTCAAGCTCTCATTCTTTTCTCTCTCCCCAAAACTCTGGATAGCAAAACAGAGTCATGATATGCAATGGTCAAAATCAAGGGTTTGGAGGAAGCAACAAGGGGCAACTCCCTCTCTCTCTCAAGTTGTCTCCATAGTAGAATCAATTGCTGGAAGTGTGCAGTGGTCAGCAGTTTAGGTCAAAAATTGGGGAAAATCTTACCCTAATTTCTTGAAAGAAGCATCGTTGTGGGAGAAGAAATGGGTCAAGCAAGGGGTGTTAATGGAGTTCAGAGAAAGTGCAGAGGGTGGCTGGACTTGAGATTTGAGTGGCTGGTGATGGTTAGAACCTGACAATGGAGGTCAGCTATGGAGTGCAAAGAGGAAGGGATGGGCCAACAGATGATGGTAGACGATAGTAAGCAGCATGGTAAACAACAGGTATGTGAAATATTGTTATATCTGTAATAGTTTAGGGTAAATGTATTGGGTTAATATATGTAATGCTGCTTTGGCACCTTAACAGTGGTAGTAGTAGCAATTGTTGTGTGGACCCACTTGTATGCGTGACCAGTGGGATGAAGGAGGGTGAGGAAGGGTCTTGTTGTCAGCCAAGGAAGACAACAATGTGAGAACTCAGATTGACAGAGGAGGGAGCGGTGGTATACTATGGAAATTGAAGTGTTCACCATGATCGGCATAGTGTACTGAGTTGGTAAACAAAGGGCAGTAGTGTTGGGGAGTGTGAGGATGCATGGTATATAGTAGTACTTGCATTGTTAGTTGTGACATCATGTATGTATTGTTGGTTGAAGGTGGGGAAGGGTCTTGTTATCGTGCAAGGAGGACAACAATGTGACGAACCATACTAATAGAGGAGGGAGCGTCAGTATACCAGGGTAATTGAAGTGTTCACCATGGTCGACATGGTGTAAAGAGTTGGTAGGGCGAGGGCAGTGGTGTTGGGAGTGTGGGCATGCATTTATGTGTGGTGGTAGTTGCAATATTGGTTGAGATGTGAAGTAACTGTTGTTGCTTGATGTGCAGGCTGAAGAAGGTTACCGCCACAGTGCTACAAGGGCAATGGGGTTGCGGAGTGTGAGGATGCATTATGCCTAGTAATACTTGCCTTGTTAGCTGTGATGTGATGAACGTATTATTAGTTTGAAGGTGGGGAAGGGTGTTGTTGTCCTCCAAGGTAGGCAACAATGTCAAAACCCCGACTGACAAGGGAGTGAGCGTTGGTATACCAGCGTATTTGCAGTGTTCACCATGGTCGACATCGTGTAGGGAGTTGGTAGACAGAGAGCAATGGGATTGGCGAGTGTGATGATGCATTCTGTCTGGTAATACTTGCATTATTAGCTGTCATGTCATGAACCTATTATTAGTTTGAGTGTGTGGAAGGGTGTCATTGTCATTCATAGAGGACAACAATGTCAAAACCCAGACTAACAGGAAAAGAGGCCTTGGTATACCAGGGTAAATGAAGTGTTGATCATTGTCGACATAGTATACTGCGTTGGTCGACAGAGGGCAGTGGGGTTGGGGAGTGTGAGGATGCATTCTGTCTGGTAGTACTTGTAATATTGGTAGGGATGTCAACTAACTGATTTTGCTTGATGTGCAGGCCGGTTAAGGACAAAGGTGACTGCCAGTGCCACAAAATGCGGTGAAATCGGACATACGAGACACACCTTCGTTATCCTCAGTTGATTTTGATGCAAGTTATGAAGGTGATGTTGTGTAGATTGAAGATTTGTTGGATGGTGAGTATGTTGCAGACACAAGCACCACATGATGCTATGTCCCACCATTTTTTTTGTACATAGGGGTGATACTCTATCATAAAAGGGGTGTTGTAATTGCACGTAGTTGTGGTTTATATTGTATGAGTTGGTGACATTGGTGTACATTTGATAGCGTAAGCTTCATTTGTCCTGCATGTTGAACTTGTACTTTGCATGTGAGAAACCTCATTTGTTCACCTAGCAAGAGTGCCATGTTAACCGATGCAAATATTAACATGAAAAGGGCACCAGAGCAGTGTCACAGTCAAACTGAAACTGAAAATTGTCGGTAGTTTTGTATTGAATGAAAGGATGTCTTTGTTATTGAGTTTTATTTGTCTGTGGAGTGGTTCACCTACTACCTGTGTGATGTTTGGCATTTCAAGAAACAAATAATACATGGGTATACTTGGTAAATTTGAAATTTTGGATGGGCAATGCCTCTATTGGGGGAATGTTATGTGTGGTTTTGATGTTAAATATATATCAAATGTCAACATGTGGCACCTTCTACCCATGAGCACTTAAGGAATGTAGTGCTCACTGATCTAACAATGGCCTCCGATGTGGAAGCATTGTGCGCATCCTCCACAAACGTCTACCACAACACAACGTATGAGCACTACGAATACAGTGATGTACTGCATTTTAGATATGATAATGGCACTGAAATAAACAACAAAGGGCATGTTTAGATTTGACAATGATGTCCTACATTTTCTTTCATTGTTAGATGATTGTACTAGACACACTTGGGTATATCTGCTTCAAAATAAACAAGTTTCTAGCCACATTCAGAACTTCATTTCTTATGCTAAGAATCAATTTGCAACAACTATTAAATATTTTAGATCTAACAATGGCACTGAAATATTTCATTCTCTATTCACATCTGTTTTTGAGCGCAATGACATTATTCATCGAAAAATTATACCTAGAACAGCCCAGCAGAATGGTTGAATAGAAAGGAAATATATACATCTAGTTGAGACCGTTGGAGCTATGAAGATTCATGCTAACCTTTCCTGAAAAATTTGAGGTTCTTGTATTCTTGCTGCTACTTATGTCATTAATCGCATGCCCGCTCAGCACTTGTGTGGAAATCACCGCTTGAAAAACGTCCTCACATCAGCATCCCCCTCAAATGCCATCATCAATCCCCGGTTGTACTTCAAATTGAACCACACCTTCTACTTAGGCAAGTCATTCTCACTTACCTCAGTTACCATTCTTCGGACCTCCTCCATCCCCGCCCCCTCTTTGAGCACAAACATTTTCTCGAACCACCCACGTAGGTCACTTTTCCATCTTTGTCATCCTCCAACTTGCCCCCATAACACATGCACTACTTCTGTCCTACCACCACTACCTCCAATAACAACACCATTTCTATCCATTTCTGCCATGCATCACAACAACGACTATCGTGCCACTATATCGGTTATGTTCCTTCTCAGTTGGCCTGCACATCAAGCAACAATAGTTAGTTGATATGGAAAACAATAATGCAACTATCACTACACAAAAATGCATCCTCACCTTCCTCAACACCACTACCCTCTGTTTACCAACTTACTACACCATGTCTACCATGGTGAACACTTGAATAATCCTGGTATACAAACGCTCCCCACTCTGTCAGTGCGAATTTTCACATCATTGTCCTCCTTAAAGGATAACAACACCCATCCTCACCTTCAAGTAACAATAGTTAGTTGACATGTCAACCACTAATGCGGCTACTATTATATAAAAATGCATTCTCATCATCCTCAACACCACAACCCTCTATCTACCAACTCACTACATCATGTCTACCATGGTGAACAGATCAATAACCCTGGTATACCAATGCTCTCTACTCTGTCAGTCCAGGTTTTCACATCATTGTCCTCCTTGGATGATGACAACACTATTTTAGACCCTCATGCATCCCCTCGGCCACCCATGCAAGTGGTTCAATGCAACAATTGCTACAACAACCTGGTTAACAGTGCCGAGTAGCATTAATTATATTCAACCCCATGCATTTATCCTTGCTACACCCTAAACCATTCACCCAAACCCAATACATTTACCCTAAACTATTACAGATATAACAATATTTCACATACATGTTGTTTACCACGCTGCTTACTATCGTCTACCATCATCTGCCGGCCCACCCCGTCCTCTTTGCACTCCATAGCTGACCTCCATTGTCAAGTTCCAACCATCACCAACCACTCAAATTTCAAGTCCAACCACCCTCTGCACTTTCTCTAAACTCCATTAACACCCCTTGCTTGACCCACTTCTTCTCCCACAACGATGCTTCTTTCAAGAAATTAGGGCAAAATTTTCCCCAATTTTTGACCTAAACTGCTGACCACTGCACACTTCCAGCAATTGATTCTGCTATGGAGACAACTTGAGAGAGAGAGAGAGGGAGTTGCCCCTTGTTGCTTCCACCAAACTCTTGATTTTGACCATCGCATATCATGACTCTGTTTTGCTATCCAGAGTTTTGGGGGGAGAGAAAAGAATGAGAGCTTGAAAGAGATGGTCTTTTAAGTCATTAAGGATAATTTTGTCATTTATGTGTTTTTGTTTTTTAACCCATTTAATTTCCCTCCAAAAATGAGACTTATTTGTTGCAAAAGTGAGGAAGTGGTGGCAGGGTTGTTGAAGTATGAACCCCCTTTAGTTTTCCCCCTTCATTTTCGGTACGATTTCAACACTGTCAAATAGGCCTCCTTCATTTTCTGCCTCAACTGTTTTCCAGTTCTGCTTCCATGTTTATACCCTCATTATCGTCCGTGCTTCTTCCAATCTGCGTACAATCGTAGAAACAGTTTGACAATTTGCCAAATTCCCAGTTGGATTTTCCCCGTTTAGACTCTGGTATGCACCGTAATCGAATCCAGTCAACGTAACTCGGTTTATTTCTGTGTATTTCCTCGGTGTCGCCCTCTCCCGCTGCTTATGTTGGCAAAAAGATAGCACCTTTTTTTTTTTTGGTGGGCGTTGAATTACCCAAATCGTAATGAGCAGTATGTCTTCTGGAAATGTATGGCTGCGAAGGCAGCATTGCCCCTGTGGAGATTGGAAATGTTTTATTACCTACGACTACGAGAGAGAAGACACCGAAGATGGTTCAGTGCCATCTCAGTTGGGCGATAAGATTGATAAAACGTTGTCTCAAGATGTTATTGCCCCCTATGTGGGGATGGCATTTCCTAGTGATGATGATGCTTTCCAATATTATGCTAATTTTGCTCGCAAGAATGGGTTTTCAATTAGGAAGGAGCGATCCAGACTAAGCCCTCAATTGGTCATCTACAAGCGAGACTTCGTGCGCTATCGCTCTGGCTTTGCTCCGCCTGGGAAGAAAGTCACCAGTGAGCATCAGAGGGACCGCAAGTCGATGCGCTGTGGCTGTGATGCCAAAATGTACCTCTCCAAAGAAACTGTTGACGGGGTATCTCAGTGGGTTGTCGTTCGGTTCAGCAATGTCCACAATCATGAGTTATTGGAAGATGAACAAGTTCACCTGCTTCCGACTTATCGTAAAATTCAGGAGGCTGATCAAGAACGAATTCTTGTGCTCTCTAAAGCTGGCTTACCAATCCACCGCATAGTGAAAATCTTGGGATTGGAAAAGGGAATCCATGGAGGCCAGCTTCCCTTTCTCGAGAGGGATGTTAGGAACTTCATTCAAAGTCGGAAAAAAGCTGTTCGACAGAATGGTGCTTTACTTTCACCGAGTGACACAATGGAACTTTTAGAGGCTTGTAAAGCCATGAAAGAAGCAGATGACAACTTCATATATGAGTATACAGTGGATGGAGATGATAAAGTGGAGATGATTGCTTGGACTTACCATGACTCTGTCCTTTTATATTCCATGTATGGTGATGTTGTCTTATTCGAGACAACATATGAGTCAGTCACCTATGGGATGACTTTCGGTGTACGTCTAGGCATTACCAACAATGGACGGACCGTTCTTTTTGGCTGCGTTCTGCTGCAAGATGAAACACCCCAGTCATTTTCAAGGGTCTTGCAGGTTTGCTTATTTTTCCACTGATCTTTTTGAATTAATTGTTATATGTTAATCATTTTCAATTGGTTGCTATTCGCTAATTGCTAATCTTATCTTGAAAATGAGTTTTGTGCGTTCTTGTCGCAGACTTTCCTGACATTTATGAATGGAAAGTATCCACAAACAATAATAACTGATCTTGACCCAGGGCTTGAAGATGCCATTAGGGTTGAACTGTCAAGTACCAAGCATGTTATTTCCCGATGGTATATTCTTCCCAAGTTGTCCTGTTGGTTCTCTCATCTACTTGGGTCAAGTTATACAGGCTTCAGGTCTGAATTTGAGATGCTATACCGCATGGAAAGTGCTGAGAAATTTGAGTATGGATGGAGCCAGATGGTTGCTCGATTTGGCTTAGAATCAGAGAAGATTGCAGCATTACTATTTTCTCTTAGGGAATCATGGCTATATCCCGCATCAGGGGCTATCTTCTTGCACAGATGACAACAAGAGGTTATGCAAAGCGTGTAAATATGTTCCTACGGAGGATATTCAGTGTGCCCACCTTTTTGCGCATTTTTTTAGTGCAGGTATAACAGAACTTCTTCTGCATAGTTTTGGCCTTGCCTGCTGTCATCATTAATTAGAATTAACCCCCGGGCTCTGTTGCCTTGTAGGTCAGTCGTACTGCTAGTGTTCAGAGCCAAGCATATGAAGCGATGCAGAGCATGCATATTAGAACATGCATTCCTATTGAAGAGCATGCTCGGACCAGCCTCACCTCCTTCGCTTTCAGTAGTTTTCAGCATGAGCTGGTGCTTGCTGTGCAATATTCTACTGCTGAGATGGCCAATGGTTCATGCATTGTCCAACATTTCAAGAAGACGGAGGAATAACGCTTTGTCATGTGGATTCCAGAAAGTGAACAGATTCATTGTTCCTGTAAGGAGTTTGAATCGTCTGGCATTTTATGCAGACATGCTCTTCGAGTACTCATAACAAAGAACTACTTTCAACTCCCTGAAATATATTTCTTGAGAAGATGGCAACAAATTCGATATGATGGGCAAACTGCAGAAAGCAGCAACGATGAATGGTTCCAAGAATTTCATGATCTTACAGCAACTTTATTTGCCGACTCATTGATAACAAAAGAGAGGTCTAATTTTGTCCGCCAAGAGCTTTGTAGAGAGATTGCTAGACTTCTTCACGAAGTTAGAGGCATGCCTGCGCATGACGAATTTGCTATGAATGTGGCACTTTCACCAAAAGATTGATTAGAGAGCCATGTGTGGAAGGCATACTTCCTACTGAAACCCTAACGGGGCTTGAGCTACTGAATAACAGTCTTTACAGAAGGAAACCTTTATACCAAAAAAAAAAAAATAAAAAAAAAATCACAAGCTGTGGTTGTGCATCTCTTTCTGCTTGGTACTCTTGTTTTGCAAGGGATCCATGTAGTTTTATCTATGTGTTGAAGAAACTGAAATGTTACCCTGGGGACTTGTGATGTGGTATTTTGGCGATTGTGGATATTGGTTCATGATGGTTTACAGATTTTGATGGGGGTACACATGTGGTCAGTATGAGATTTTGACCTATGCAGATTGCCTTCTTCTGTTGAAGAGAGTATCTGTGCTCCACTTCTGTTCCTTCCAGCTCGAGAAGTCAATCTAAGGTCTAGCTATAAACTTGATATCAGCTTGTTTGGGCAAGCCTCGGGTTCACTAGTGCTTCACAAGTCATTAAAGGACTTGTTCTGCTGCAGAGTGGGGAAGCTGCATATTTCGTTTTTTCAATTTTATGTTGCTTCTTTCTAAAATATAGTTTGAGGAACAACCAGACCATGAACTTGCAGACCTTCCACACCCCCCCCCCCCCAAAAGGTAAGAAAGAGGAAAGAAAAACTGAGGAAATGCATTGATAATTGACAACTGGAACTTTTGTATCTTTGTACAGAAACTTCGAATCATAGCTAATAAATTAATTTGCGTGATGAGATTTCTAATTGCTTGTGGCTAATCTTCTGAAACTTTAGCATTGGAAACACAGCCTATGGGATGTTGCATGGCAGCGACTTATCGTTGACTGCAGTCAGTGATCTACCAACTTTGGCAATGTTTGATGTTGTTGCAGCGACATCTTGTCAGAAAGAATAGGTGCAAGCAGCTCCTCATTACGCTAAATCCCCTTGTAACAAGTAGTCTGTTAGTGCCTTTGTAATCATAAACTTGGAGGTCAGTTGTCAATTTCTTCACCGTGTATTGTAATATTCAGCCGACAGTCGACACATTTTGATATGCGGCCGATACTTTTGAATTGATTTTGAGTGCTTGTCATTTATCAGGTTGAGGGGTCTGATGTGGAGGAAATCTCTGGGGCTTGTAACGAGGGCTTCTCTTGCTAATATCTAGTGCTGCTCACCCAAGGCCGCTCTTCTACCATGTATCTGACAAAGGTGATACACTTGTACAGTTGATGCATTTCTTGCTGCTCTTTTTTGTTGTATATGTATTTCTTGTCCGTTGTTTGTGGTTGCTTACGTTCTGCTAAAGAGTTAAAACTCTTTTGTTGTTTGACATTTTTGTTTGTGTTATTTAACTTATGGAGCTGGAACATCTCCTTTGGCGGTCACTTTGTGTGATGGAACTGTATTGACAGCTGGATGTGCGATGGTGGGAAGTTCACAATTGCAGGTCAGTCATTCATTCAATCACTCTGTTATGTTGTCTTGTTCTGTTTTGAGATGCATTTAGGGGAGGGAAGGAAGGTAGAGGCCCCATTCAAGGGTATGGTTTGAAGGAGAAGGTGGTTATTGTTTGACAATGATAATGGAGCCGAAGCAAAGGGTAAGGGGATAACGCTTGGATTGAGGACCATGGACCACCCTATGCTGTGCGTACACAGTTGAGGACTCGTAAGAAATTTCTTTGCAAGGCTTCACATAAAATGGGTGATAATTGCAGAATAGCACTCTTAAGAAAGCATCATGGTATTTTTCTTTAAGATCAACATGTAGAATGTTCGTTTAGGAGAATCAGCAAGTGCATAGCTAGGTATGTACAAAGCTTGCCTTTTATTTTATTTTTTTTGGCCCGGGGGGGGGGGGGGGAAGATCACTTCCCAAAATAAAGCTTGGAGACATACATACATACATGGATATCCAAATTAATATGTCAATGCTTATGCCAATTAAAAACAATACTTCAAATGCTTCAATGAATCAATTAGTGTTAACATCATACAATTACATACAAAGAGGAAGAAATTAAATGTCAAAATTAGTAAACCACAAAGTCACTTTTTTATCATTTATGTTGGAAAATATTCAAACTATAAAAGTCCACCTTAAAATTTCCCATCTTTTTTTTTAAAATTTTTTGTCTGCCATTAATGCTGAATGTGTTCAAGTATCAGGCCGATTATTCAGTTGGAAAAAAAGGATCCACACTCACCTTATTTATGAAAGATTGGATATGACGATGGCTAGAAAAGATTGGAGTACCTTGTACCCCAATGTTTATGAAACACATGGTACCTTCTCTTGTTCTGATCATTATCCAATTATTATGTCGACTCAAGCGCAGTTACCACAAACTAAGGCTTTTCCCTTCCGGTTTCGAAATTTCTGGACCAAATATCAAGGTGTTGATATTATTGTATCACCTTAATGGAACCAATAGGTATAGAATTATACGAAAACTAAGATGTGTTAAGCAGGATGTTAAAGATTGGTCCAAAAGATTTTTTGGGAATTTCAATGATAAAATCGCCAAAAATGCGGCTAAAATAGATTATGTGGAGGAAAGACTAATAGCTAATCCTAACAGTTATCAGTTTAATTCCTAGATGCAACGCCTATTGAAACAACGAGAGAAAATGATGCTGTTTAATCAGAAATACTGGGGGAAATTAGTGCGGAAAGAATGGTTAGTCAACGGTGATAGAAATTCTAAGTTCTTTCATAAGCAGGCCAATGCTAGAAGGAAAAGGAAGTTAGTCATGAAATTACAAGATGATTGTGGTATTTGGATTGATGATCACAAATTGATTGAGGAGAAATTTATTTTAGACCACAAGCAGAGATTCAAATCTGTGCACAACAATGCCAGGGTGTTACCAAATTTAGGGCTATCGAAGGTAATTTCAGACCTTGACAACAGTGAACTTATAAAACTCCTAAATTTAGATGAGGTTAAAACTGCCTTGTTCAGCATTGATTCCACTAAGACACTAGGGCCTGATGGTTTTGGTGCAGGCTTCTTTAGGAACTATTGGACACTAATCCAGAAGGACCTTTTTAACTGTATTCTTGAATTCTTCACGAATAGTAAACTCCTTAAAGAGATTAACCATACCTTTATTGCTTTTATCCCAAAATCAAATAGCCCTACACAGACCAGTCACTACAGTCCCATAAGTCTATGTTCTACTATTTATAAAATTATTTTGAAAATACTTGTCAATAGGTTGAGACCCCTCCTGGATCGTCTTATCTCTCCTTTCCAAAGTGCCTTTGTACTTGGTAGATCTATTCATGATAATATTCTGCTAACGCATGAAATTATGCATAAATTTCAGAACCTTAAAACTAAGATTGCTTGGACGGCTATAAAATTAGACATGGAGAAAGCATACGATAGAATGGAATGGGACTTTTTGCTAAGTGTCTCCAAGAGTTAGGTTTTCATCCCGCTTGGAACTCATGGATCAAACAATGCATCTCTTCCGTTTTATACTCAATCATTGTTAATGATGAACCTAATGGCCTTTTTACCCCGACAAGAGGAATTAGACAAGGGGACCCCCTTTCCCCTTATCTTTTTATCCTATGTATGGAAGCCTTAAACAATATGTTTCTCAAAGAAGCTAATGCTCCAAGATCTGGAGCAGACATCAAGATTTGCCCTTCTTCTGTCAGAATTCTATGTGTGCTTTTTGCTGATGACTGCCTATGGTTTTGCAAAACTAATATAAGAAGTTGTTCTAAACTTAAAAGCATCATTGACTTCTTTTGTTCAACTTCAGGACAACTAGTCAATTACCACAAATTTGCATTGACTTTCTCGCGTAACGCAACCGATACACAAAAGCAATTAGTGACTGCAATATTCAATATTCTGCATCGAGAGTCTTTGGGTAAATATCTAGGATGCCCAGTTTTTCAAGGCCGACCTTCTTACTCAACTTTTCAGGAAATTATCAACAAAGCAACTACAAAATTAGAAGGATGGAAAGCAAATTGTCTATCTAAAGCCAGTAGAACAATTCTCATATAGACACATTTAGAATCACTCCTAGCACACACAATGCAGTGTTTTGAGTTACCATCAAAAACTAGCGATTACCTAGATAAATGTAATAGGGAATTCTTCTGGAAAAAGTCTAACACAGAAAAAGGCATGCCACTTATAGCTTGGGATAAAGTTTGTAGGCCCAAAAATAAAGGCGGATTGGGGTTGTGGAAAGCAGAAGCCGTCAATATGGCCTTTCAATATAAACTGGCCTGGAAAATACTTACTAATGTTCCTAGTCTTTGGGTCCAGTTTATGAGGGCCAAGTACCTACACTCTCAAACCTATTTTATTGTACACGAAAAAATACGAATTCACCAGTTTGGAAGAGTTTACTGAAATGTAGGAGTCTTCTCCAAAAAGTATTATTTGGAAAATTGGCAGAGGGGATGAGATCTCCTTTTGGTTTGATAACTAGGTCGAAAATCGGAATTTATTTGAGATCCTGGGTGTGTCTGAAGACAGTATTGTCCACCCTGAAGTTAAAGTTTGTGAGTTTATTCGGGATAATTCAGAATGGGATGTTCCCAAACTAAGTCGAATCCTCAATAATCATCATGTTGTACAGAAGATACAGGGTATCACTATACCCATCTATGACATTAGTGACTCCTTTTGTTGGGGATTGAGCAGCTGAGGTACCTTCACAACAAAATCAGCTACATGGGCAGCTCATGGCATCCACTTGCATAACTTATCATTATGGTCTTATAAATGGATTTGGAATATTGACATATTGCCTAAAATCAAAGTCTTCCTTTAGCAACTTTATCATAATTCCTTATCTGTAAGAGGTACCCTCCTTAAAAAGGGGCTTAATTTCAACTCAATCTACCCCTTTTGTCTATGTGATATCGAGTCTACAGAACATCTCTTCAAGGATTGCCAAATGGTCAAGAAAGTTTGGGATCTAGCAGCAAAACATCGATGGATTCCATCTGCCTTCTCCCCTACAGGATGCCAGGATTTTTTGTATTGTCTAAACAAGATGCATTCCTCCCGCAATCCAACCTTAAAACAGAAATTCTCATTTATCTCGTGGAGTATTTAGAAATCTAGGAATGCAACAGTTTTCAATAATGAAAATTTCAATCTGGTTGCGTGCCTAGTTCGAGCAAAAAAAGCAACTGTAGAGTGGCGAATCCCAACTTGTCTATCAGTTGACCTTTTTTTTGGGGACCTCCTTCTTCACCTACTACCTCACTTCATCTCGTGAGGTGGCATCCCCCACCACCAGGATTCGTCAAACTCAATTTTGATGGATCTCTCATCAACTCATCGGCCGCAGGAGGCTTCATCATCCGGGACTGGACGGGCAAACTGGTGAAGGCAGGAGCGCATTATTTCGGCAATACATCTATACTAGTTGCAGAAGCAAGAGCACTGCGAGACGGACTACGTTTAGTAATTCTGGTTGGGTTCAAGTAGATAGCTATTGAAGGTGATAATAAGATAGTGATTCAAGCACTGAAAGGACGAAGTCAAATTCCTTAGCAAATATCGAATATTATCAACAATATACATCTATGGTAGACTCAAGGTGTCCAATTATTCATCACCCACATTTTCAGGGAAGCAGATATGACAGCTGACTAGCTTTTCAAATTTGGACACTCAATTACAAGGTCCTACTCTTCAGATATTTGTTTTTCTCCATCTCTTAGGGTTATTTTGGCAGATGATGTAGTTGGGCGTACTCTTGTGAGAAGAGCAGCTTAACATTCTTTTAGTTTTATTTACCCTTGCTAAAGAAAAAGTAATCCTTTAGGATCTATATAGATTGAAGAGCCCACCCATTGCATTGGACACCTATAGAGGGATAACTCCATGGACCAAAGTGGGCGAAGAGGAAGTAGCACCAACACTGGGCCAAACTCAACAGAGACATGATCCTCAGGGAAAAAAAGACAAATTGCATGGTGTGATGGAAGTTTAGTACTAAAAAAGTTCGTAATGGGGCAAAGCTTTTCAGAGACGAACACTGAAATTATTATTATTATTATTATTATTATTATTATTATTATTATTATTATTATTATTATTGTTGTTGTTGTTATTATTATTACTACTACTTTGAGGTACCAGCTGCTGCGTTCATTGTAGTTTCTCTTTCTTTATTATAAATTTTCACTTATATCTCCTCATATATATATATATATATATATATATATGAAGGAAAAGAAATGCATATGCTAAAGTTTTGTGGTTAAAGACCTAATCAAAAGGCTGAAGACCTATCAAAAAAAATTGAGGGCTCCTTAGTTCTTGACATTCTTTGTTTCCCTAATAGATTCATCAAGTACAAGTTGGCAAATAGGATTTGTTGTCTAAAGTGTCTTAAGTTTCTACAGAATATTTATAGACCATTTTGGTGCAAGTTAACGGTCTTTTAATTGTTGTCAGTTATTAATTTAGTGGTTGCCTAATAGCTGTTTCTTTGCATTGTACTAGTTGACATTTGCCTTGAGTTTTGTTCATCTAATAATCTAAAAAAAATTCGTTTGTTTAGCCAATGTTCAACATTTGCTTAAATCATAATAAAAAATATTTCTTTGTCTTGATTTGACCTAAAATGTTTGTATTGATTCCTAAAAACACCCAAATTGTTAGCAGCTTTGGTTATTTATTAATTATTAGGTTAAGAGTTTGTTAAAACCAATTATGTCAACAAATATAGGATCGTGCACGCAATTTTACGAACGAACGATACTACAAATAATTTGGGATTTTACATGATACACGAATAGTTACAGCTTTAAGCTGTCAAATTCAATAATTTTTTATCCACTCAATGCATAATACATTGATCTTTAAACGAATCCAAAAGTAAAGCTCTATCCTAGCTAGTCCGTCCTTGATAAGATTAGAGAAGAAACAGGAGAACGAGTGGAAGGAAAATCATATTTTTCTTGTTCATTCCATTGGATAATGCCACACTACATCACATATAGCATGAATTACAAGGCAAACAAAGTAACCAAAATTAGTTACATCAAAAACTAATTCTGGTAGAAAATAACAGAGAAGTAAAACAGAATGGCTGAGTTGGCGGAGCTTGCTGCAGTGTGCCTTGCTCGAGTGCTGCGGCTAGATACTGGTCATGGCTTGTAGTGCTTGTAATGGTTGTGTTAACACCCCCCTCAAATTGGAGGGTGAAGAGAGCCCTAATTTGGACAAGATACGGTGGTGATGAAGACCAACAAGGGGCTCTGTGCAGATATCTGCAAGGTGCTGCTGAGTAAGAACATGGCTCAGATTGAGGAAGCCTCCATGAGCTTCTGACAAACAAAGTGGCAATCTAATTCTATATGTTTTGTTCGTTCATGGAAAACGGGATTCTTAGCAGTGTATATGGCAGCTACGTTATCACATTTGACTGGGGAGTAATAGAAGTAAGGCTTAACTCAGACAGCAGCCTACTCAAGCAAGACAGTTCTGTTGTAAGTCTACGAAGGCTTCTATACTCTGCCTCAGCTGATGAAAGAGAGACAGTTACTTGCTTCTTGGATTTCCATGAAATGGGAATGTTGCCAAGAAAAATGACAAATCCACTCACTGACTTGCAAGTATGTGTACAAGATGCCCAATCAGCATCACAATAGGTAAGAAGGTCATAAGTAGGACTGTTACGCAGCAGAATACCCAAGACTGGATCATTTTTGAGATACGTCAGAACATGAAGAGCTGCTTTCATGTGAGGTTCACGATTGCAGGAATTGACTCAAATGCTGAACTGAGAAGGCAATGTCAGGGTGAGTGTGAGTGAGAAAATTCAATTTGCCTATCAGCCTCCTGTAAATAGCAGGGTCTTGCAAAGGTTCTCCCTCATCTGGGTTGAGTCTGATATTGTAATCAAGAGGACACACAACTGTTGATGTCTGAAGGCAATTGAATTCTTGTAACAACTCTAAGGTGAACTTCCATTGAGTAAGTAATAAACCTTGGTCAAAATGGAGAATCTCAATACTAAGAAAAAAATGTGTTGGACCTAGGTCCTTGATCTTGAAACTTGCATCAAGAAAAGACTTAAGGGAAGATATTTCAGCTTCATCATTCCCTATAAGAAGAATGTCATCAACATATATAGCCAAGAAAACCACGGAATCAGCACTCTTTCTACAGAAGAGGGAATAGTCATTCTCAGAGTGAACATAGCCTCTTTTTAAAAGCACTGAGCTCAGCTTAGCTTTTCATATCATTGTCTAGAGGCTTGTTTAAGTCCATAGAGAGACTTCTGTAACCTGATGTCAGGATGAACACCAAGAGGCAGTCTCATGTAAATTTCCTCATGGAGATCTCTATGAAGAAAGACATTATTTACATCTAATTGATGCAAATGCCACCCTCCTTTTACTGCAATAGCCATAAGCACTCTGATTGTTGTCATCTTCACAACTGGTGAAAAAGTTTCTGTATAATCAAGGCCTTCTTTTTAAGTAAAACCTTTCACAACCAACCTGGCTTTGAGCCTCTGTACACTACAATCAGCTTTACATTTAACCTTGTAAACCCATTTACAAGCTATGAGTTTCTTACCTGGAGGTAGGGAAGCAATACTCCAAGTATTTGTATCTTGAAGAGCCTGGATTGGAGTTCTTAACCCACGGCTGCCTACCAGCCAGGATGTAATACAGCCTCATCATAAGATTGAGGTCCTGTGAAATTGAGTCTGTCCAAAAGCTGTTGACTGCTGGAATGTAGACAATGTGCAGGAAGAACATAAGGTTGTATACTTAGATTTGCGAGTGTAGTTAAACAGAAGGGTTCCTTATAAGCAGATTGTACATAGTCCTGCAAATAACAAGGGGACTTATGAGCCCTGGAGGATCTTCTGACGGTTTGAGGCAAGGTGCTTATCTCAGAGATGGTATTAGGCCTCTCACTGCAAGAAGGATCTGCAGGTGTATATCTTTGTTCAAAGAATGGACTTGATTCTGCATGTGGGTGTTGAGCTTGCAGGCAAGAAAGAGGTTTGTTAGAGGAATTAGCATATGGAAAAACATGTTCATGGAAGACAATGTCCCTATAGAAATAAACCTTCTACTGCGCAAGATCCATCACCTTACATGCCCTTTTTTCCATAGGAGTAACCCAAGAAAACACATGGAAGAGCTCGAGGCTGAAACTTATCTCTCCCTTGTTTGTTTGTAGACATAAAACACAAGCATCCAAAAACCCTTAAATGCTCATAAGATGGTGGCTTGCCATCTAGTAACTCAAAAGGAGTTTTGTTCTGTAATAAAACAGTAGGTAGCCTGTTGATTAGGTGAGTGGCAGTGAGGACACAGTCTCCCCAAAACCTTAAGGGCAAGCTAGACTGGAAGAGAAGGGCTCGAGAGACTTCTAATATATGTTTATGCTTTCTTTCAACCACCCCTTTTTGCTGTGGGGTTTGCACACAGCTGGTTTGGTGTAAAATCCCTGTGGATGCAAACAACTCTAATGCTGCAGAACTTTTGGTGAGTTCTAAAGTATTGTCTGATCTAATGGTTTTGACTGTGCAAGAAAATTGTGTGTGTGCCATAGCCACAAAAGACTTAATCAGCCCAAGTGCCTCATCTTTTGTCACCATAAGGTGAGTCCAAGTCTCTCTCTCTCTCTCTCTGTGTGTGTGTGTGTGTGTGTGTGTGTGTGACCCCTTGCTCTGTGAAATCAGAACGGTTACTGACCGTTCTTTCATTTCCCCCGGCGGCATCTCATGGTCACCTCCAGTCAACGGCCTCCGCCTTCACTTTCCCCTGGCGACAACTTACGGTCTCCTGATGACCCAGAGGGACGCGGGCCTCTCTCCTTTCTTGGCGAAATCGGAACGGTAGGTCTCACCTTCAGGATTAGCCTTCATCTACTTAGATTTGTAAGTTTGGTAAGTTAATCTGCTCCATATTGGTGGTCTTTCCCCTCTCTCTTTTCCTCCTCCTCTGTCGTTTTGGTTTTCGGATTTTGATTGATTCAAGTTGACTCTGGTGTGCTTTTTTTTTTCAACCGAGAGTAGTTTTCTTGCTTTTGGTTGATTCCCATTGTGTTTGTTTGGTTCTGGAGTTTCGTTTAGCATTTTGTTAGATTAGTAACAGGAGTATCATTTTGGTGCATTTGTTTGGCTTTTTAGGGTGCATTACAGGCCGATTCCCCATCTGGCAGAGGAGGGCTTTCGGGCATTGGATTGTTAGGAATTCAGGGAGTAGTTGTTGGCCTTTCGGTGCATTTGTTTCCCGATTTCGTTTGCGGCTTTGGTAATTGTTGGCATAGTGGTTTGCTGATGGGGTTTCATTTGGTTCACAGATTGACCCCCCGGGTATTCGCGTTTGCTCTGTATTCGGCACTCCTCTGGGCATTGACCTGGTTTCGTGGGATTTTAGGTGCATTTGTTTTGGCTTACATCTGGGAACTATAGTTATTTCTGTATTTGGCCTTTCTGGGGTAATTTGGATTTTTTGCCTGTGTGGGTTAGCCTGGTTTTGGTTCTTTTGCTTGGTCCTGTACAATTTGTGGGTAGATTGAATTGATTATTCTGTAACTTGCCTAATCTGCTTAATCACGTCTGGAGTTTGATTGTCCTTTGTTTGTAATCTGGTTGCGGCTGCTATTTGTAGTCTAGTTTACCACTTGCCCTACTAGTAGTGATTTCTTTTGTTCCCCTTTGATAATCTCGCTAGTAACTTTAAGTAGCATTTCTATTACAATTCTTATTGTTAGTATTATCACTGGTGGTAGTGTCATTTATTTATCTTCTCATTGTGTGGGTTGCTCGGAGCTGGGTGGGGGTGGCTGGAGCTAGTGGCGAACACTGTAATCGCATCAGCCAGTCCTCTGAGGGTTATGGGGGTAGGAGGAATGCAGATTCTTGTAAGGTACGCTTAGCGTCTTGGAATATTGGGTCTTTTACTGGTAAATCCATAGAATTAGTTCATAGCAAAAAAATCATTTTGTTAATTGGTAGCAAAAAAATCTTGATTTCTGCTCTGATTTATTTCATGCATTTGGGTTTCTGTTTTGGTTATGATCTTTAGTTTTAGGGCAGAATATTTATTCGTGCTAAAAATATGTTATTTTTACAATACTTTTATACCTAATTTATGCTCAAAATAATTGTAATTTTGAGAATTTTTATTTTATTTTATTTTATTTTATAGTGTTGAATGATTCGGAAAAAATGCGAAAAGAATACAAAGAAATGCTGACATGAAGAATCGGGCCAAAGTGACTCAACAACCCAAACCCTTTTATCCTCGGCTCAAAAGGAAGAAAAAGAACCAAAAAAAAAAAAACATAAAACCCCAAAACAGCCCAGCCCTCAGGCGCTTCGCACGTGACCTCCTTAATTCTCTCTCTCCCCTCTCGCGGCTCACCAACCCAGAAACCCGAAGCCCCCCGTCTTCTCCTTCTTGGACTGCCTCTGTATCTTGCACCGCCATCTCCTTCTTGTTCGACTTCACACAGCAGCTTCATCTCTCTCTCTCTCCATCCCCTCCATTGTCGACGTTTTTCTCACTCTCAACCACACCACACATTAGCATCGTCATCTCCCGGCAACCCCAAGATCGACGGTAACAAAGAGGAGAAAGTCGAGTATAGAAGGAGGGGAAGCTAGGTATCAATGACGTTTAGTTTTCATTTTTAGGTTTAATTCTAGGGTTCTTGAGAGTTTGACTTCGAGTTGTTTGTGTTTGATTTTCAGCTTTCCGTTTTTGATTCCGCGTTTCAGATTCTTTTTTCTAGCTTGCAATTTCGTACATTCAAAAGTTGGTTCGTTGATTTGGGTAATTTGTCACAATTTTTAGTTGTAATTGCAACGTTTTTAGGGTTGGTTTTGAACAGTTTCAGAATTCCCCCTCCCCTGTTTTTCTGCTTCGAGTGCCCTGTCTTCTTTCTCTTGTTTCTGTGGTGCTCGAATCCATGGGTGTTAAATCCCCTCGGATGAAGGTCTCCATGGCTCTCCTGTTTTAGCTGGGTGGAATTCATGCTCTGATAGTTCATTTTGTTGTTTCAATTTATGCTTTGCTTTGTATTGAAATGATTTTCCTGTTTGCTCTATTTTCAGTTCTGCCCCCCCTCTCTGTTACTCTGGTTCGTTTCAGTTTAGTTCTGCGTAATCTGTCTCTCAATTTCTATTTTTCTTGATGCATAATTGCTGAATGGAAATGTATTGCTTATGGATTGATTAAGTTTTTTAGGCAGTGTAAGTGTTGAGCTTCTTGTTCTGGGCTGAGATGTTGAAGCAGGGAGCCTAGGTTCATGCATTTTTTTTTATTGTTTCATATGCCTTGTCCCCATATTGAATCTAGCGAAATTATGCTATTGAAATTTCAGTTTATAATAATTTGGTTCTTTGATTTAGGTACTGCAGTTAGTTATATTTGGGTTTGCTATTTCATCTAATGGGAAGGCATTTAGACCTCGTAAAATCATGTGAAAAGTTAGTGATTATTTAGAATTAGACCCATTTATAATCTATAGTTTTATTTGTTTACTTTAATCAGTTTAGAATGATGCTCGATTAGTTTAATTTAATAACTAGTGGCCTAATTTCATCCTCGTTCCTGTGAAGATGACCCTCAAGTACTATAGTGAAAGCCGTACGCTTGCGGCATTTAAATTTTACACTCAAAATTATTGTGCAGTGTTTTTCGATGGATTCATTTGTATTTGACTATTTGGGCTTAGTTGAATCATGATGCTAGAAGTAGATTCTAAATTTGAGTTCATTAGTTCTCTTTAAGTTTTTTTATTTGGACTCATATGGTTAATTTTAGATTAATTAGTTTAGTTTAACTTTATTGTGACCTTTATCTCATCCTCGTCCGTGTGGCGACGACCCTCACGTACTACGATGATAGCCGTACACTTGCGGCATTTAATTTTACACGCAAAATTATCTGTATATCCTGCATACTTGTTTTTGATCCCGAAGCGCATGAAGAGACATCCGAACAAAGTGATTTATGAGCAATATAACTCTCTCTATACATTTATATATCTGTTTGGCAAGCATTCATTACATTGGAAATAAATATATATGCCCCATTTAATTGCAGGGAAGAACGAGGTGAAGTAATTGATCATGTCCACACCACCAACAAACCCAGACGATGGTCCCTTTAACATTAGGAATGGAATTATACCCGCAGATTCAGCATTGAGGGGAGCGGCAGCAAGCCGCATGCCTGTGACTGAGGAAGATTTACCCGAACTCCAACGCCTGGTGGATGGCGTCAACCGTTATAATCTCGTTTATCCACCTAATGGTGTTCCCAATTTGGGCAGTATTATATACAGACCTCCAGGATATAACGTCACCAACCCGGTCTATCGCTTTGTCAGAGAAAAACCTGGGATTGTCTTTCTTGAAGGGTTTAGGCCATGGGGGCCGCAGGAGGGGCCGGAGCACCTGTGGGCGGGTAATTCCACCTACTTCAATCTGTATAGGCATGTGAATGAACGGGGCCCACCGGCTACCCCACCCAACTTCATGTGTGTATTTGCTAGCACTACTCTCAGCCGTCAGTGGTGTCCTCCTCCCCCAACTGACGGCGGAACGGTGTTTCGTTATGAGATCTATGCCCCCGGAGGCATTCATGTCCATGAAACTTTGCGCTCCCACTACTACTTTCCCGCTCAAGACGAGGTCTCTTTCCTGGGTGGCATTGCATCTGTATTCATTCGTTCTGCCCAGGAATTTCGCATCACTTACCGTAATGGCAGGTATGATGTATTTACACATACTTGCATGCATGCATACATACATCAAAGTCTACCTGTCATACGTTCCATCACTAGGGCGGCAAAGAGGAGACGTGTGACCTTGGGGTCATAATATATTTGGGAGTCTAAGAATTATTCTGAATAAGCATAAGAGTGGAACAAATGAAACAATGTCTATGATAGCAGCAGCACCCCCTGATGGTTGTTGTAAAGCAATAATTCAACACAGAACATATTAGATCTGCCGTTTGTTAATGAAAAAGGTGTTATATGATAACCATAACACACTTATTATAAGATGGCACCTGTGGTGCTTTCATTAGCGACAGTTTTGATCCCTTAGAGTGCCTTTATGCTAACAAATTGGATATTTGACATTCATAATTTTTTATATTGTGACCGTCAGTAATATGGTGGCCGGCTTTAGATTATGCAATACATCTACATAGAAGAGTAATCTGTCGAAGTTATTGGTTTTCTGTTATCTTACCTCATGATGCAATTAATATTTGTGTAGGAGACAGATGAATAGAGTGAATGATACTCTGTGGATGAATCCTTTCTTCACCCCCCAACCTTATTTGGAGGTGTTTCAAAATTATAATAGGCTGAGATCGCCCATTTTATATTACTGGGAGCGCGGCCAACTGCGGCTGTTTCGGGTTTCCTTCCCGGAGCTACCAGCATCACCTACTTAACGTCGTGACATTGAACTCGTGGACCCCCGCCATCCGCTGGTCCCCACTCCCAAGGACCTGATGCACTACTATGCAACCGGCGTGGCGAACACCAAAAATTACCTCGATGCTGCGTTCCGTTCTTCTCGTACAGATGAAGCCTATCTATTTGTGGAGAAGGAGTATGTCTTACTGAATTATGCTCCTGATTCGACGAATGATAGGGTGGTGAATGGGCCTCTCTTTATATTTGACGGGTTCGTGTCCCTGGGAGAAACAGCGTTTGCTGAGGTCAGGGTTGACTGTGCGTTTGGAGTTGAAGGGAAAGATGAAGTCTTCATCTTCTCTGGTGCAAAGATAAATTACGCACCCGGCACTACAAAGGATTGGATAATTGAAGGGCCGATGTCCATTGCTGATATGTTCCCCTTCTTTGAGAATTCAGGTTATGCGAGAGGATTAGATGCTGCATTTGAGTTATCGTCAACGGAAGCTTGCATTTTCAGAGGGAAATATTGTGCACAGACTAATCATGTTGAAAAAAGGCTGATACAGATCTGCCTCATAACTGATGCATTCCCTTGTTTGAAGGATACTGTGTTGGCCAGTGACATTGGTGCTGCCTTTAGATCCCACAGGGACAGTGAAGCGTACCTTTTCAAAGGCCCACAGTACGCACTTCTCAAGTACTCTAGTGCGACCTCTCTCGCAGGTGGGGTCAAGGAAATCGCACCTAACTGGCCCTCGCTTAAAGGGTTTGTGCCTCGCGAGAACTTTGGCCTTGACTATTATCCCCACCCTCATCCTCCACCTTACCGCCCTGACCCCTATGATGAGCTTTAAGGGGTGCATGTCGTTGTTTCGCATTGTCTGTGTTTGTTTGCTGCACTCATAGGGTTCTCTGCTGTATTGTCGCACTGTGTTTGTCTGTTGGAGTCATGTGCTGGTAATATGCAGTATTATTGCACTGGCCATTATATATTGGCCCTAAACAACTCGATCATGGGCTTTAAGTTTGTGCCGTTCGCCACATTATTCTCATATAAATTTGGTCTTGTACAGATTCTGTGGAAGTTTTGAGTTTGACAGGAGCAACATATGAATATATGATTGTTGATTTTTTTTTTTCTTTTTGATTTGGGGATGTGTAAGTAGGATTGTTGAATTAAATATATGGTTATGCATAATAGTAATCTTCTAAAAACTGCTAAATACTTCCTTGAAAGTAATTATCGGAACTACTTTCAAGGAAGTATTTAGCAGTTTTTAGAAGATTACTTTCAAGGAAGTATTTAGCAGTTTTTAGAAGATTACTATTATGCATAACCATAGATTTAATTCAACAATCCTACTTACACATCCCCAAATCAAAAAGAAAAAAAAAAATCAACAATCATATATTCATATGTTGCTCCTGTCAAACTCAAAACTTCCACAGAATCTGTACAAGACCAAATTTATATGAGAATAATGTGGCGAACGGCACAAACTTAAAGCCCATGATTGAGTTGTTTAGGGCCAATATATAATGGCCAGTGCAATAATACTGCATATTACCAGCACATAACTCCAACAGACAAACACAGTGCGACAATACAGCAGAGAACCCTATGAGTGTAGCAAACAAACACAGAAAATGCGAAACAACGACATGCACCCCTTAAAGCTCATCATAGGGGTCAGGGCGGTTTGTCAAGGCCAAAGTTCTCGCGAGGCACAAACCCTTTAAGCGAGGGCCAGTTAGGCGCGATTTCCTTGACCCCACCTGCGAGAGAGGTCGCACCAGAGTACTTGAGAAGTGCGTACTGTGGGCCTTTGAAAAGGTACGCTTCACTGTCCCTGTGGGATCTAAAGGCAGCACCAATGTCACTGGCCAACACAGTATCCTTCAAACAAGGGAATGCATCGGTTATGAAGCAGATCTGTATCAGCCTTTTTTCAATATGATTAGTCTGTGCACAATATTTCCCTCTGAAAATGCAAGCTTCCGTTGACGATAACTCAAATGCAGCATCTAATCCTCTCGCATAACCTGAATTCTCAAAGAAGGGGAACATATCAGCAATGGACATCGGCCCTTCAATTATCCAATCCTTTGTAGTGCCGGGTGCGTAATTTATCTTTGCACCGAGTGCACCAGAGAAGATGAAGACTTCATCTTTCCCTTCAACTCCAAACGCACAGTCAACCCTGACCTCAGCAAACGCTGTTTCTCCCAGGGACACGAACCCGTCAAATATAAAGAGAGGCCCATTCACCACACTATCATTCGTCGAATCAGGAGCATAATTCAGTAAGACATACTCCTTCTCCACAAATAGATAGGCTTCATCTGTACGAGAAGAACGGAACGCAGCATCGAGGTAATTTTTGGTCTTCGCCACGCCGGTTGCATAGTAGTGCATCAGGTCCTTGGGAGTGGGGACCAGCGGATGGCGGGGGTCCACGAGTTCAATGCCACGACGTTAAGTAGGTGGTGCTGGTAGCTCCGGGAAGGAAACCCGAAGCAGCCGCAGTTGGCCGCGCTCCCAGTAATATAAAATGGGCGATCTCAGCCTATTATAATTTTGAAACACCTCCAAATAAGGTTGGGGGGCGAAGAAAGGATTCATCCACAGAGGTGAGCAACCAAATAATCTTGAGCATTGAAGTAGATGGAAAATTAGATGACGAAAAGCTATTTGCTATTATACCCATCAAAAGCAGTGACAAGGTGAGCAACCAAATAATCCAAGCTGAGCTAAACTCCCTTCCCATGTTATTTACTTTATTCACTAAGTCATGTTTTCATATATTGAACTAGATATTACAGGATATTAATATATATGAATGTTACAATTTGATGAGTGCCCCTGACCCCCCCCCCCCCCAAAAAAAAGTTTTTGTAAATATATATGGTTTAAACAGGGTACTCTGCTTTTGCAAATTCGATTCCAATACATAGATGTGATCTTTGTGTGCTTTTGCAAATTCAATTCCATTTACCAATATTCCTGACTGAATATGTCAATAGTGTTTGATTAAATCTGTAGTTTGTGTTCTTTGTTTACTTATTTATTAAATTATAGCAGTTGTATTTTTGATAAAGGTTGCGGCAATTGAAGGCTATTCAGCCTGTACTATCCCTTCCCCAACCCTCCGCTTTTTTGGGCTAGAGTTAGGACCAACGGGTGTAGGGATAATGTCCTTTCATGTGGATCGTTGGTAAAACTCTTTCTTTTTTTTGTCTGATCATTCTTTGGGGATTCTTTGCAATGTTAGTTTTTGCTTGCTGTTCATTATCTAGAGTTATGAGTGTGTAACCTTTTCACTGTTTTCTGGCACTTAACATAGTATTGACGATTGAAGTGCCAAATAGTGGCAGATCTTACTAATGCTGCATCCTTGCATGCGAGCAGAGTTCCAAAGAGTTCACAATTAGTCAAGTTATTCTTTCTAGGACTATAGTATTGACAATTGAAGTGAAAAGCAGGAGCATACCTTACTAATGCTCCATCCTTGCATATACTGCTATCTTCCCCTACTTCAATCAAAAAACCAAATATGCCCTTATGCCATAGTTTGTGCTAGCACCTACACTGATATTTTAGAGAATGGGAGTGCGAAAGTAGGGTGCTGTGGAGCGTATGACCATTCTAATTCTTTCCAGGATTACATATTGATTGAGAGAGTCAAGAATGGCCGAACTATGAGTTCAAATACATTGTTCTTTATGATATATATATATATATATATATATATATATATATATATATATATGTAAATTTTGGTTCAAATTGAGCTTTTCTAGGCCTTTGTCACCATTTTCATCTTTGTTTGTGTCTTAGCTTTTTCTCGTGAATTGGTCTCCATATGTTCCATACCTATATCTTCGTTTGCATCTATGGGGCATGCTTCTCCGAATGGGCTTAAGCACTATGTTATTTTCTGCATCATTTAATGGACAATGACAACATTCTTTGCTACTATGCAATTAAGTTCCCAGGGGCATGACACTTCTAGGTTTAAGCACTGCTTTGTTTTCTACATGGATATTTATGTTAGTAGTGTGGATAAAAACTTGGAACATTGGCCCATATTCTTCATGGGACTTTGTTGTGTGACTAGATCACATTGTTGAAGCGAGGTGATGTATATGGTTGTCTTAAGAATTTGCAGTGGAGTCGTACAAGAAACAACAATAGTAGCCATTGGGTAAAGTCCAAGGACCAGAAGTTCTATAGCATTACGATAGTTTATAAGCAAAGTAGAAACTATCTAGCTACTTCAAGGTAGCTTGCTTAAAATTAATGCAATAGCCTGAGAACTTCGTCAGTCGAAGTCGTCCCAACAAGAAGGTGACATTTTTTTCTTTTGTTTTACCCTTATCATTTTGATGCTACTGATTGCATTTGATAATTTTTACCTTCTTGGAGTTCAAATGATTCCAGAAACAAGTTGAAAAAAGAGTGATTTATTTTGATTTTTGTGTTCTCCATTGTGGTTCTGTTTACCATTGGTCTGGATAAATTTGTTGAATTTTGCTTATTTATATTATGAATTATGAATATGCCTCGTTAACCATCTGTAATTTGTAAAGATTCATCTTTTATTTTTCCTTTTTCTCTTTGGTTGCACAACATTCAGCTTCTATAGGCACATATAGGACTCTTTTCTGGGAGGTTTTGGGTGGGGTTGGGGAGAGGGGTAACAGGTAGCTATTTATTTGGAATTACTTTATTTTTTACAAAATATATTACGCTATGAAAATGCACCGTGCGAAGCACGAGTCTGTACTAGTCAATGACTTAAAGGCGGAGTTTATTTCCTCATCTAGCAAAAATGGATCTAACCAGCACACGAAACTTGAAAAGCCTAACTCCCGACTCGAAAAGCCTGACAATCGATCTCAAGCTAGTCGACTATTAAACCAATATTTGAATCCGAACTTGAAATGGCCCAACCGAAGTTAATTTAGACCTGGTCCAATAGTGACCCAATATTCAAAAGTAACCCGACCCAAGATCTCATTAACTCGAGGTTATATTGATCAGGCTAATTCATTACGATTGCCAACCTATTTCTCAGAAGTTGCATAGTTTTTATTTGTTGGGTTTTTTGGGGGGGGGGGGTTAATTTATCAAAATGAAGCAGTTTTAGCAGATATGATTTTCAAATCCCTCTACTACGGTAGCATTGTTATACATAAATTTGGCCCTCTCAAAGACAGTGATAGAATGACTCGTCATTGAAATTCAACTCTCGTGCTATGATTGTAAACTTTGTTCAAAACCCTTAAAGTTTGCTACAAAGTTTTTCATTGCAAAGTCATTGCAAGTTAAGTGAGCGATAAACAAAAAATACGAACAAGAAAATTTGGAGATAATGCTTGTATTAATTCTTTGTTACATGAATAGCTGCCCATGATGTCACTGGCGGTATTTAGGGGCGAAGTAGCCACAGAAGCGCATAGTGTTGGTCTAACAACTTGATGGCAAAGGCATAAGCCCAATGTGAGGTCACCACGACGTGCAAGAAAAGAAGGGAAATGGGCTGAGCTGAGCTTAGCTTAGCTTAATCGGAGGAAGAATATTTAAATTCAATTTCAGTAACTTAAATAAAAGAATATAGATAATTTTCAAATATAAAACTTTTAACAGATATTTTTTGGCCAACTGAATTACATAATTGAAATTGGTTGTATAGTTTTGAAACATCTTTGCGCTCCTTATTTTATGCAAAATGGTACTCTCTATACTAGAATGACTGTCATCTCTTACCTTTTCACAAACATATTGTGAAGGGCTTACAGTAACTGAGAAAGGAGGAAGTACACTGTGATTCACGTATGATGCTTTCGGTATGAGGGAGAGCTCATACAGGCTAAAGTTGCAACATTTGACTCTCTACATTCTGTCTAGGACACTGATTCATATTTATCATATCACTTGAATAACTTAAAGAATCCTTATACAGAATTCTTTTTTATAACAGGGGGCTAATGGGTGACCAAGTCATTAATACGGAAAGCATCAATCTAAGAATTCAACATGCAATTTCAGTCACGATTTCAATTTTGGTAGCGGTACGTCAAAATCGCTCTAACATGGCAATCATATTCCATATCGCAGCTATCGAAGTATGAAAACGCGGTTCGCCACATCCAAAACTTTTCTAATGCGGTCGTTTCGTCATAGTTCGGCCACATTGTGAATCCATGCATGAATCGGCTGTGCTTACTCCACAAGCCAACTCCCCCCCCCCCCCCCCCCCCCCAAAAAAAGGGAAGAGAATTCGGATATAAAAAGAAACAGCATAAACAAGGAGCCAATGGAATTACATACATCAACTTTCTTACAATGTCACCAAAGCAATAATCATGCAAAGTTCACCAGAATTGGCAAGACATTCAAAACAGAAAAGACTCGACAAACCCACAGAAGATACAAGACCGATCTGCAAATTTGTGCATGTGCCTGTGTTAATATGTGAAACAGAGTCGAAGCTAAGCAAGCAAAAACGGTATATCTCTATTTTGCTATTAACAATTGTAAATGGCTATAACCACCAATCTACCGGCATAAAGCAGCAGGGTTGTTGAGTGGAACATCTGCGACTCCATTTCCAAGCCCAAACTCGGATGACCCGTATCCTTTTAACCCGAATGCTGGTGAAGGCCAGGACTGCTCACCCCCACCACTGTACAAGTTGTCAAGTTTGACCTCATAACCTGCATCTAGTGAACCATATGATGATGATACAGGTGGTATCCTGGTTCTAAGATCTCCTCCATAGAGTAAGGCCAATGTGCCCAGATCAACATTTTCCCTGCCATGACCTCAATTGAAACTATCATTTGATAAACTAGCACGAGCCCCTTGTTGAACAGATAGGGGAAAGGCACCCCGAATTGCTTCCCTGCTTTTAAGGGAGTCTGGCACAATGTTGTCAACCCTAAAACTCATATCACTCCTGCTCCCATTCCCCCCACAAACTCCAAGAAGATGAGCTAGGATCAGGAGGATCACTACCCCTACTAACTATATCAAACTGATCAGCAAAGCCACCATGCGTGATGACATTGCTAGCTTGCAACCGATTAAACCCTTCCTTATAGTTTAATTTTGGGAAGAGATTTGCAGCTTCACCATAGCATGGACTCATCCTCTGCTCATAATTTGACACAATTCCAAAATTAGAAGGGCTGAACGAAAGTAGCCCACTTCGGGCATCAGACAATGGACTGTGTGTTTCATCAATGTTGATTCCATGTCCAGCAAAGGGGTTTGGATTATATCCCTGCCCATAGCCATTGATGAAGCTGTTCACTCTACTGAGACTGCTGCTACCAATGCCTAGCAGATTCCTGTTTGGCCCTGGAGAAAACTCTTTAGGAACAGCTCGCTTGACCTCGACCATCTTCCCATTAAGTTCATGGAAAGTTTTAACCAATGCTCTCTCCACAGCTCCCTCTGAGTCATAGGTGATAAATCCAAACCCTCTTGGTCTTTGGGTATTGTGGTCGTACATCACAACTACATCAGTTATGGTTCCAAACTGATCAAAATACCTTCTGAAATCCGCCTCAGTTACCGTGGATGCTAAACCCCCTACAAATATCTTTTTTGTGCGAACAGCTACTGTCGATGCAATTGGGCTGCTCCGGCTTATGTTCAGGATGTGCTGATCATCTCTAGGAACAGCCTTCTTTGCCTCAACCTGAGCACATAGATGAAAAGCAATATAAGTACACTGAGAAGCCGGTGTAGGATCAAGCCATGCAAGACTTTCTTAGACTAGATGACCACAAATTCAGTTCAGAAGCAGCATAATGTGTTCTATAACAGCTAATACAGGAGAAGCCAGCTCAAAAAGACACAGGCTGAATGAGATTTAAGCATGGAAAATGATGAATGGTGATCCTAAGATCAAGAAGCAATCTTAAGTTATGGCACCCCATAGCAACTTACTCCAAACAGCAAGGAGCTTATGAAGCATCCATGCTTCAAGCCAAAAGGGCCTTTGCTTGGAGGGGCCCAATGCTAAGAACATAAAATCTATGCCAGAGGCGTCACCAGAATGACAAGATGACCACTAGGAGTGGAGCACATGCCATCTCGCAGTTAACAAAATCACACAAACTAGTGCGTTGTAACCATATTTTGTTCTCCCTAGGCTGAACAATGTGTCCTAGTTCATCACAAACTACATTAACAGTCCAAATAATTACCACGAATATACTCAGGTTTATCATTACAAGCCTAAATAACCAAAATCTCACAATAGGTCTACGGGAACTTTTGATGAGGCAAGTTACTCAAAGATGCACCCAATATATTCAACTATAAGGAAGCCACTCTCAAAACTAGGAGTTAACGGGATTGGATCACTACTGATCTAAGTGCGATGAAGTAGGATGAGAGCAACCACTTATATTGGCACCAGAGATGAGGCAATTACTATTAATATTCGCCAAATTGACAGTTCCCAATCACTAACACACCAAGCACAATAAACATCAGCACAGAAATGGATTAAGATGCATGAATAACTTACAGTTCTACCATCTATGATGTGCTTCTGCCTAACAACTAGCTCTGCAACAGCTTGGTCAGCATAGACAACAAAACCAAACCCGCGGGCTCGACCAGTGGCTCGATCCTTCATGATCACAGCTTCTACAACCTCCCCAAATTTTTGAAAATACTCCCTGAGCCTATCTTCATTTGTGTCCCAAGAAATCCCACCAACAAAAATCTTCTCCATTCCCCAACCTACACAGCTCAATTCAACAAATGAAACATCCCCATCAGATATTCCATAGGCATATCCACCAGAAGCTTCTACACATATGGCAGACCCCCCCCCCCCCAAAAAAAAAAAAAAAAAACCTCCTTTTGCCCTTTTGTAAAGATTCCAGAGCATGCATACAAAATAAGCACATCTGCCTTTAAAATGAAATTGCAATTATCAGAGAGTAAGAGATACAAAATATGGAAGACTACATGCTATTCTTATGAACTCCAGTAAAAATCTTTAGACTCATGCCTGATTTTTTCCAAGGCTCAGCTTCTTGGGTAAAATCTTATTTATCAGTCCAATTTACTATTTTGTCCGAAAGACTGAAACAATACCCTGAATGCGCATGGAAGACTTCATTAAGGAAAAACATATACAGCATAAACATATTATGGGATACTTGATCAACCAAAATAGTCAGGTAATCACATATTTATTTAAGACAAGCGATGTAACAAAAAAGACAAAGAAAACTCAAATGGGAAGAGACCATCAAACTAGCTCAGAGAACTTGATCTCCCATCCGCTTTCCGTATCTGTATTTACTTTCATCAGACCTGCAGAAAGCCACATGGGCACGAGTTGTGCTGCTCCTGCTCTTGAACCTGTGAAACCTCATAACTTCGAGATAGCTTCCTACCTTTCAGGTACACCTCATAAGCCTCTTCATTGTCAGGATGATCATAGGTGGTTGTCTCGTAATCCTACATATGAAAGTTGAAATACGAGCATCTTTGATTAGAACATACTTTAAATACATCCCGAACTGATTATTGTGTGATCCCAACCTTGGACTTCATCTTTGAATAACAAGGCGTCAAACAGGGATTCATATCCTTCAGTAGCATATCATCTGGACTGTCAGGAGTCCCTGGATCAACATCTGAGCTCCAATCCTGAATCAGCAGTCGGGTAATCACTTAACAGCAAGCATGCATCACACACCAATGTAAGCAAGGAAAAGTCAAGCAAAAATCATCTCTTCTATAGACTTCTACATTAGACTCCCAGTCATAACAGTCAAATCCGTCTAACATAAGTTCCATGAAAGTAAACAAATTCTTGAGGCCATGAGCTAATAATATATATTAAAGAATTATACACCGAAGTTGGCTAATGACGCATGGCATAGGACAGTAAGTACGCATCATCATCTACAATGCACCATCGCGGAGGTTAAGTCTTCACTAAATTCAAATGACTTGCCAATATGGGACATAGTCACATAGTTGCACGGGTCATGAAACCAGGGTCATACCAAAGAGTTAGCCGCTCTTCTTGATTAAACACTGGCGCCCTTAGTGAGTTAAAATTTCCCATCAGTGTACTTGACTGCCTTTACCTGCTTTCAAAAAAACATAGTCCGCTTAAACTTGAGTCATGTTAGAAATTCCATCATAATAATTGAACAGGAAGACAGAAAAGATTTCCTGCGAAGATAAAATATCCATGATTTCCAACTTTATGCCTTTCATTGAGTTGCATAGTTGCAGCCTTTATATGTATAAATGAGTTCTAAATTGCCACCAAATTATGGTTTCTTGGACATAGGAGGGGAACAACTTCCAGATTCTGGTAATCTCCAAAGGGACAAAATACTATTTGTTGTTAGACAAGATTGTAATAAAAAATACCTCTGCTAGGTCCTCTGAAAGACTTTGCAGCTGACCCGTGAGAGAAGAAATTTGCCTCTGAAGCGTTAGAATGACCTGCCTTCCTTGCTTAAGTTCTGAGCCTTGCTGAGCTAGAAGTACTTGCAGCTGGGAATTCATCTCATCAGGAAACAAGACAACACTTTTTAATGCCTTGATTTCTTCCCTTTGCTTCAAGCATAAATCCCTTCAACTTTTCAACCTGCAAAGTTCAGGTAGACAATGAATAAGAATCTTGTTGCTTACCCACAAATGAGGATGCCCAGTTTGACAAGAAACAACTTCCATTATGATGCCTATAGGCAAGAAACAACTCATATTCGTGTGAAAAGCAACAACGATGTTCATGTGAAGAGTTCCAGGTTCTAACAGGGCTTCCTCTGTATAGACCACCACTCATCAGCCATAACCAAACAAATCTGTACAAGATGTACAAATATCATAACTTCTATCATGATGCCTATAGACAAGAAACAACTTCAGGTATACTTTCTGAAGAGTTCCAAGTCCCAACAGAGGTGTACTGGTGTAGCACATATAATGGAGAACAGGTCACTAACAGTACAATTGTCACGGAAAACCCTTTAGATTAATGTGACAACTAACAGTAAGTAATACACACAAGGTAGTGAAGATACTAACAAACTCAATTTCTTCTCACCAGTGTTTTGTCTCCCCGGCTTTCTTTCACCTCTGCACTTCAACCAGTTGGACATCACTATTCTAAAAGAAAATTTCCAGCCCCTGAATGTTCCTACAACCTAATTTCATCCATGGAACACCCCTCTACAATTCTCTCCCTGCGGGACTTGGTGGTGCTTAGGAACACAATATTTGCCCTTACTTTTACATATAATCTCCGTATATGAATCAATAAATGCTGATTCTTCATTAGGGACTTAGGGTAGTCTCACAAATTTTATACGCTAACGCTTGAATGAAAAAATCTCACTTGAGGCAACCTCTAAATTGTAATCCTACCAGATACAGGAAGCCCCTTTGTTTGACACACAAAATTCACCTATTGTAATTTGGATAAAATAAATACTTCACTAAATACAACACAATATAGGAATGTGCCATGAAATCTTCCAAATTAATGCTGTGACAAATGGTTTCACTTTCTTAAATATGCTGAATCAATTTTTGTGCCACATATCTCAAGAAGACAATGAAGTTACGAAGATACCCCCCCCCCCCAAAAAAAAAAAACAAAAAAAGTCAAGGAAGCTGTACAAAGAACTACATCACCATGTACTCATTTTCATCTACAACAACACCCGATGGCTACCCGGGGGGGGGGAGGGGTTCGTCATTTTTTTAAAAGAAAAATCTTTTCAGCTGTCTTGAATTAAGGAGACCAAAATGGGAACACATTTTTGTGAAATTATGAAGCGCAATTTAGGGGGAAAAAAAGGAGTTGAGCAGAGAAATGTTAATTACTTCCTGGTTGCGGTCTTCCAGGAAAGAGTTGAGGTGAGCAATGTGAGTCTGGTGGTCTTTGTTCAAGCTGAGAAGCTCCCTCTCGCTCCTCAGCACCATCGCCAGAGTCCTCGTATTGGTCTTCACCTCCGTCAAGGCCTTGGTGTTGTTGTCAGCGGATCCCCCCATTTTCCCGAACAGCTTCTTGGGCAGAGTAGTCAAGTTGGATGCTTTCCTCGCTGATTTCTTCAAATCCTCCGCAGTGCAGTCTGCCGGTACAATCGCCGGCAATTGCCGATCGGTGGTGGTCTTGGTGGTGGTCTTGGAGACGGACCTCTTCTCCATGGACTTCTTGACCATTGATGCAAAATTCTGGTCATTCCTGACCTTGTTAGCCTTGACGATGGCATCGGTTCTGGAAGCCCCATTTGAAGTAGCTCGGGAATTCTTGCGGAAAGATTGAGCTTGGAAGAGGGTTTAAGATCAATGGATGATGAAGTGGAGGATTGGGAATCGAAGGAGCTGTAACGAGAGGCAGCAGCCTTTGCAATTGCAGCAGAAGGCATTGAGGCAGGAGATTGAAGCTGAAGCTGAAGTGGGGAAAGGGAGAAAATCTAGGGTTTGTTTTTATGGGAAGAGAATTTGAATTTTAATGAAGCCAGGGGAAGGGAGTGAGTAATACTGTAATAGCATAGCAGTATCCTCCAGCTCCAGGGTTGGATAATAAGGGCAAGGATGGATTATCGTGATTTGTTTTGTCGGGTGCCTCACCTCAATTAATTCAAATATTTTCACGTGACCAGAGCGCGGGATGGGATGTACATGTACGTTGTTTTGTTCTAGTTGATATGAAGCATAAGGGCTTCGCTAGTAAGAGAATCGTAAGAGTTGTTGTCAATGTTCATCAGGCTAAAGATATGTCCTAACCCAATGTAGTAATCAATGTTGAATTGCCTACTTTTTTATTTTTTATTTTTGAAAAACCCCTTATCAAAGCAGAAAATTATTAAATTTAGAGGAACTTGTGAGTTGTGAAGACATTACTAAAACATTAGGATTTGTTGAGGAGATGTACATGTACTTTTTAGGGTTTTGGAACTTAAATAATGCCATTTGATAATACCATAGTAAAATGTCATTGTGACAAATTGATACAAGTATTGTTGAACATTTTTTTTATTTATAGTTCCTCATGCTCGTAGAACAAGACATTTATGCTTGATATATGATTATATAATAGTTAAAAGTTTCAGTTTATAGAAAACAAAGCACAACAAGAAGTAAATTGTTTTTTTATTTCGTAACTTATATCTAAAAACATGTAACATAATCTCTCTCTTAATACATAATAATAATTTCAATCTTATTGGAGTACATATACAACCAGTATGCGGTATCATTGACTAAAATCATTTTTGCAGCCTATGTTCATGATGCCTCATCACAACTCCATAATTTGCTCCTATGATGACAAATTAACAATTAAACCCCTTATAATTACATTAGTTTACCAAAACACTAGGGCTAAGCAAGACCGGATATCCGGTTCAAAAATCTGGATCCAGTCCTGGTGTCAGTTGGAACCAAGTCCAAAAATCTGGACCCGATCATGTTTCCAGTTGGAACCGGGTCCTGATTTTTGGAACCGGTTCCTAATTTTTTCTTATTTTGTTTTATTTCATTTTATTTAAACTTTTGGCTTATGGTTGTAATTTTGTGAGAGTCAATACACCCGACAAGTTAACTAATCGATCATTAAAAATCAAATTTAATAAAGTAGCAGCTAGATATTTACCATGCATGAAAGTCCAATTAGTTAGCTTAGCTAATAAATAACATGTCATTTCATCCAAGCATTGAAAAAATATCATTTCTCGTAGTATTATACATTAACAACAAGATTAGTAATATCAACGAATAGCCGGAAATTACAGCGGCATCAGAAGAATAACACCCGACGTCAATGGGTATCCGGGCCGGGTAACTCAAACATTTAAAAAGAAAGTAATTGGACCGGGTAACAGGTCCGGTTCCGGTACCAAGTTTTCAGGATCTAGTTGCAACTAGTTGAAGGATTTCAGAACGTATTCAACCGGGTCCAAACCGAGGCTGGGACTGGATTCGAGACCGGGCACCTCATTTTTTTGCTCAGCCCTACAAGAAACTCAAAGATTTGGCGGCAAATCCCCATGAATGAGACATCTGTAAGCAAAAAAATCACTTTTTAAAAGTTATGAATTCCCAATCTAATCAATATATAACAATGGACAAATTATTCCGAAAGTCACGAAGAAATTTTGATGATGTACGTATTTTATTTTTCAGGTGTAATTAAAAAGTAACATGTTGAAAACTTATCAGTGTCCTCTTTCTAATTTCTATAATTTCTCTTCATTCTTCCACTTCTACACTGTACATTTTCCCCCCCATAATGCAATGAAGGCTATTACACATCCATATTAGACCTAGACCTTCATCATTAGAAGAGGGCTATAATTTACAATAATGTCATCCTAACAAACAACGAACATTCCAACAACAAATAATAAATAATTGTATTTAATATGAATTTCACCTTAATAGCTTATGAACCTTTTGGAAGTTCAAGTATATGCTAGCTTACTCCTACATAGAGATAGTTTAATTACGAATATACTTATTAATTTGTTTGGTTAGGAACAAAAAGAGTGAAACTTGAAGAGTAAGCAAATAGATTGAATGTGTAATATTGAGAAAAATAAAGCAAGGACAATAGCTAAATCAAAAAACACAAGGATACTAAAAATTGCATGGAAAATCCAATCGAAAAAGACCATGAACGTTAGAAACTAAGAACCAAGTTTTCAAAAAGTAAAGCAACATGGTCCACTTAGGTTTGATGCTGCAAGTGAGATTTTGATGGGGCAATGCACTAGTAGCAACGTAGCCACTGACCCACGTTGGGTCTGTTCATTTTCACGTTTTAGATAGATAAATAGATAGATAGAAGGGGATGCAAGAAGATGTAAGGAGATGTACGAAGATGTAAGGAGTTGAAAGGAGATGTAAGAAGCCGTAATGAGCTGTAAGAAGTTGTAAGGATAAATGTTATAGAAAATCTATGAGATGTAACAAGATGTAACAAGATGTAAGAATTATGTTAAGGATGTAAGGAGCCGCAAGGAGATGTAAGAAGCTGTAAGGATATGTAAACTTTTAGCTAAATCATAAAAAACGCAAAAATGAATAGGCCCATTATCGCACCTAGTACGGTCAAACCACATGGTTGGTTGGTTAAATGCGAAACAGCATGTAAGTGTGTGGAAAAGAGGGTTAAACTTTGGGTCGAGCATAGAGGAATTACAAACTCGTGTAAATTTTCGTATAACATAATGTAACACATAGATTCAATAAGTATCAACATATATCCATGCTTATTATTGCAACAAATGAGATTCATAGTAATTCTAGTTAAATTAGCCTCTATACATCTTTCAACAATATTTATATATAGGTCCTATTTTTTATTGGTAAATTTCAATTTATCAACTTCAACCTACTTCATAAACTTCAATAAAAAAATATCAACTTTAACATACTTCAACAGGATATTTTTGCCAACTTCTATACATCATATAAAAAATATACCAACTCTAACTCACTTTAACAAAAAAATACCCACTTCAACTTACTTCAATCTACTCTACTTAATTTTCAATAAAAAGAACCTGCCCACGGTAAAAAATTACTCTGGGGCACCCCATGTTCTTTGGAAATAATTTTTAAGGAACCATGTTATTAGAATGTATTATGAGGTGCACAATGTTTTCATGTTATAATAAAAAGGGTTCTTTCTGGTGGAAAATATATATGTGCCGGCAAGCTATTGGCGGGAATTGAAATTTTCATGCAATATTCCAAATATGCCCTTGAAGAAATGGTTGTGGCTTAATGGCAAAGTGTCTTCTTATTCCTTCATTTATGCCCTAACCTTTCCTTTCCTGAACTCTTCATCTCTCTCCCTTGAAAGCTCTCTGTTTTTTCTACATTTCTCTCTCATTCGCAGCTCTGCCTGTTCTCTTCCCCTTCTCAATAAAGCCATTGCAGGGGAAGAAGGTAAAGTTGGGTAATTTTTATTTGGTTTGGTGTGTTTGTTTTTGTTAGCTCGAAGGTCTATGTTCTTCTCCCCCTAATATATATATATATATATATATATATATATATATATATATATATATATATATTTTGCGTTTGTGTCTTTGTTGTTTTTGAAGGTCTGGGTTGTCCCTCGAAGCTCTGTATTCTCCATTGTAAGATTTTCTCGCTAACCTCTTTTATTTCGAAATCCCTTTGTTGTGTTGGTGATTTTTTTTTTTTTGGTTCAAATTGAATGGATATAATGTTGGCATACTCTCATATCTAAAGGTGAAAATGCAAGTGTAGAAGGCAAAAATTCTATGACGAACCAGATGATGCAACATGTAAAAAATGGACCAACCATAAAGTGCCACGTGTCATGTTGACTTTGGTGGACCAACTTGATTAAAATTAAGTGCAGCCAATCAAAAGCCGCCACGTGTCATCGATGATGCAGAAATTAGTAATTATTGTCTTTATTTAAAAATAAGAAAATAATTATTGGGCCTAGGCCTAAAATCCGGCTCTAACCCTAGCCGGCAGAGCCTATAAATAGGGATCCTACCCCCTCATTTTAAAGGGAGCTCAACATTCAACATCCTACAGGCTCCAGAGCTCAGACTGCAGACAACACCCAGCTATCAAACAACAAGGATCAAAGTCAGCTAGCTCAACATCTTCTGCAACCTCAAATTGAAGTCTACTTCAGAGTTCTTCATCCAGTTTATCGATCGAGATCAAGCAACCTCGCCCTCGCATCGATTAATCTATCCAACAATATTCAACATTCAGCATTGGCAGAATTCAGAGCTAAGACAGCAAGGAGCATCTAGCTACCAAGTGAGAAGGATCAAGACTTGCAGAGCTTCAGAAACCACAATCAGCCACTTGCAGATCAAAATCAAGAACAGCCTTCAGAGTTCTTCAGCTGATTTGCATCAACCGAGATCAAGCATCAAGCCCTCGGAATACTCAAGTCATTAGGAGATCGAATCGGAGGATTATTTTTATTGTATTAAATTTAGAGATTGTACCTACACACTACATCAATACAAAAATTCAATTTGTTGCTGAATTTCTTGTCTAATTTATTTTAGGCTCGAAATCTTGCGTTTACAAATTTGGCACGCTCGGTGGGACCTCTCTGTCTCTCATCTCTTTCTCCAAAATACAACATTTGCACTCTTTTGAAGATAACATGGCCTCCAAGAATGCTTTGAAGAAGCAGACTATCGAATCTACATCTGAAGGATCTGCAAAGATTAATATTGCATCTAACAATTGAAGCACCAGGGCGATGACTAGGAGCATGACTAAAGCTGCTGCCTCCATCACCTTAAAGCAACAAACAGTGGCTCCAACTTTGCAGTCACGCAAAACTCAACCCTTTGGCTTCAACTTGCCTGCTGATGGAGTCAATCAAACTGCTTGTCTTCCTAATTTGAAGCTAAAGACTCTTGCTATCTTCAATATAAAGAATGCTCTACCATGTGGACTGGAAAAATTCCAAACCTACATCAATCCTGTCTTCCAACCTATCAGTGAGGAGGATGATGATTATGGTAGCAGCAATTCTTCACCAACATCTTCAAGAGATTCAGTTTTCTCATAGGTTGAAGTCGAATCCTCTGACACTATTATCATGCCAGTCATGGTGACAGAGACTGTCAACTTAGAGGAACAACTAGCAGATATGAAGGCCACCCTCGATGGACTCTCAAAGGAAAATGCAAAAAAAGATGCTCAAACCAAGCGTCAAAGCAAACAGATTGCTGATTTGACAAAGAAGCTGGGGAAGCAGACGTATGAAGCTTTCAATAAATGCTCACGCAGTGAAGATTCTGACAAAGAGTCTAGCCACATCGAGGAGTCTGACAATCAACGTAAACCAAAGAACGATTCATCCTTCGGCTTAATGTCAGTTGAGCAAATTCAAAACTTGATAGCTAAAGCAGTCAAGGCTCAGTTGGGAGAGTCTCACAAGAGTCACTTGTATTCAAAGCCTTATACGAAGAGGATAGATGCTCTTCGCATGCCCCATGACTATCAGCCTCCCAAGTTCAACCAGTTTGATGGCAAGGGTAACCCCAAGCAGCACATCGCTCATTTTATCGAAACCTGCAGCAACGCTAGCACTGAAGGTGATCGATTGGTGAAACAGTTCGTGCGATCCCTCAAGGGAATTGCATTTGACTGGTATACAGACCTTGCCCCTGAGTCCATTGATAGCTGGGGGCAAGTGGAAAGTGAATTCTTAAATCGCTTCTATAACGCACGCCGCGTAGTCAGTATAAGTGAGTTGACTAACACTAGGCAAGGGGATAAAGAGCCAATCATAGACTATATCAATCGTTGGCGTACCCTCTCATTGAAGTGCAAGGATCGCTTGCCGGAATCTTCTGCTGTTGAAATGTGTGCCCAATGGATGGATTGGGATATACTTTATGCTTTGCAAGTGAACAAGCCCAAAACATTCCAAGAATTGGCAACACGAGCTCATGATATGGAACTTACAATTACCTACTATGGAAGACGACTCAATGATGATGAATCAGTGGCATCGTCAAGAAATGAAAGCTCCATACTTAGAGACTCCGAAAAGAAAGAATGTCCTTATTCTGAGTCTGATGTGCCAAAAATGCTTGACAAACTTCTCGAGAAAGGACTTATAGAACTCCCAGAGTCAAGTCGTCCTGAAGAAATTGGAAGAACTAATGATCCTAAATATTGCAAGTATCACAGGATCATCAGTCATCCAATAGAGAAGTGCAAAGCATTCAGAAGACAAGTCCTGCAACTTGTAAAAGAAGGAAAAGTCATATTAGACGAAGACGACACTGAAGAATCTGATTGATCATTCATTATGATCATATTAGAAAGTGTTTTGGAAGAGAGCGACCCAAAATTGGCATTTAGAGAGCAGACTTTCAAGTCAACCTCTATAGACTTCTAAGTCATCAAAGAACTTACAGACTTTTAAATCACTCCTTGTAGAGACTCGAAGACTCTCAAGTCACTCATGTTAGACTGTCAAGTCATCCAAACTTTAAGATTTCTAAGTCAGCCTCTAGAAACACCTATGTTATCGAGCTCTCTGACTCTAAAGTCAACCATGCAGGACTCTTAAGCAAATCCTGCATTCAAAGTCATAAAATATCAAAGACTCCCAAGTCGCAAAACTCTCGGACTTCAAAGTCAATATTAGCAGACTCCCAAGTCACCAAACTCTAAGACTCCTAAGTCAGCCTTTACGGGCTTTTGAGTTGAGAAGCACTAAAACTTGCAGATAAGCTTCTACAAACGCTCAGCAATCAAACTCTGAGAACTCGAAGTCGATCCTGCCAAACTTCAAAGTCCGGCTTGACAGACTCTAAAGTCATCAAATCTCGTGGACTTCCAAGTCAAACTTTTAAGACTCCCAAGTCGTCCAACTCTTACAAACAAAATTCTTGACTCTCAAGTTATCAAAGACTTTTAAGTCAACTTTACAGGCCTTCAATTCATTGATGCCACAGACTACCAAGTCGTCAAAGTTTCAGAGTCCTTAGTCAGCAAAGCAAAAGACTATCAAGTCATCAAAATTAAAGACTTCCAAGTCGCCTAAAGATTATCAAGTCGAGAAAATTGTAAGTTTTGAAGTGAATTCAACGACTCTCAAGTCATCAATAGTTTTGACTCTCAAGTCACCCTTAAGACTTCCAAATTCAAACTTCTAGACTCTCAAGTCAGCACAGACTATCAAGTCACCCACAGGATACTCAAGCCGTCAAAATCAATGACTTTCAAGTCACCCAAAATCCTTCAAGTCAACAAAATTACAAACTTTGAAGTGAATTCTATGACTCTCAAGTCATCAACATGGTAGACTCTCTAGTCATCAACGACATGAGCTCTCAAATAAATAAAGTTTAAAAATTCTCAAGTCATCTAAGTTGTAGACTCACAAGTCAAACAGAATTGTTGACTCTTAAGTTATCGAAGACTTTCAAGTGAATCTTACGGACCTTCAAGTCCTGGATGTAATAGATTTCTAAGTCATCAAATCGCGAAGACTCCAAGTCATAAAACTCTCTAACTTCCAAGTCAATCCTAACAGGCTCCCAAGTCACCAAATCCCGTAGACTTCGAAGCCGATTTTTTTTAAGGCTTCAAAGTGTTTTTTTCAGGACTTCTAAGTCAACAAAATTATTGACTCCCAAGTCGCGAAGTTGACTCCCAAGTCGCGAAGTTGACTCTCAAGTCATCAAAGTTCAAGTCTCTCAAGACATCAAAATTAAAAGACTACCAAGTCATCAAAGCTCCAAACTCCAAAGTCGAGAAAGTTTTAAGCTCCGAGTTATCAAATTTGATGACTCTCAAGTCTCTAAAGTTTAAGACTCCTAAGTCAACAAATTTATTGACTCCCAAGTCACTAAACGAACTCTGAAATCATCGAGTTCAAGACTCTTAGTCATCAAAGTAAAAGACTGTCAAGTCATTTTATCGAAGGTGTTGACTTGTAAGTCACTCAACACATTCTCAAACCATATAAACAGACTTCAAATGGCTACCAAATTGTTGCAAACTTTTAGAAGCCTTCAAGTTGGGGGCAAAAGTAAGATCGCATTCTCCTTCGCATTAGCGATACAGGTGTCTTCCTTTAAAATTGGTCGTCTTTTCCTTCAAGTCGGGCACTGGCAATTTGCGAAGTCAAGCTTTCGGTGTCTGATTGGAAGGATCATGTCTTTCCTGTCTGACCAAAAGAGTCGAGCTTCTGTGTTATCGAAAGGGTCAAGTCTGCACTGTCTGATCGGATGAGTCATCTTTGTTGTCTGATCGGATGAGCCAAGCCTTCTCTTTCTGATCAGAAGAGCCACCTTATCTGTCTGATTCAACAAGCCAAGATGTTGCTTTCTTATCGGGATAATTGCGTTCACTGTCTGATCGAATGAGCCAAGCCTTCTCTTTCTGATCAGAAGAGTCGCCTTCGCTGTCTAATAAAAGAGGCCAAGTCTGCACTGTCTGGTCGGATGAGTCACCTTTGTTGTCTGATTAGATGAGCCAAGCCTTCGTTTTCTGATCGGGAAAGACGCCTTTGCTGTCTGATAGAAGAGGCCAAGTCTGCACTGTCTGCTCAGATGAGTCACCTATGTTGTCTGATTGGATAAGTCATGCCTCATCTTCTGATCGAAGGAGTTAAGCTGTTACTTTCTGATCGTGACAGTTACATTTGCTGCTTAATCGAATAAGTCAAGACTTCTCTTTCTGATCAGAAGAGTCGTTTTTGCTGTCTGATGGAAGAAGCCAAGTCTCTGCTGCCTGATTAGAGGAATCTAAATGCCTTCGCTCTCTGATCGTATAAGTCAAGCCTTTGTTATCTGGACAGAGGAGCCAAGCCTTCACTTCCTGATTGGAAGAACGTGTTCTGACTATCTGATTGGAGAGGGCACACCTTCATTGTCTGAATGTCTTTGTTGCCTGAGCGGATGAGTAGTGTCCTCGCTATCTGACTGGAGAAGTTCTGCCTTCACTATCTGAGTGGAGAAATCCATGCCTTTGCAAAATCTGGAATGAAGGAAGAATCTGCAAGGTAGTTATGGAGTAAAGAACGTCTGGACGGTAGGGGTGTTGGCATATCTACGCGGAGAGTCACGCCTTCTTCAATTGGATCATCTTTTCTGTCCAGGATGGTAAGAGTTGGCTTCTTGGGATCGGATGATGAATCCAGAAAATGCACCATGGCTGAAAGGAAGAAATTCAAGTCGACCCCAATTAGATTAAGTGAGGGAGTTGCCTGCGAAGAATCGAATCTACGGGGAGAAACGATTCCTCGTCTTAAAAGTCGACCTCACTTCGCGATCTAATCGGAGGAGTCGTGGCTGAAAGGACGAAATTCAAGTCGACCCTAATTAGATCAAGTGAGAGAGTCGCCTGCGAAGAATCGAATCTACGGGGAGAAACGATTCCTCGTCTTAAAAGTCGACCTCACTTTGCGATCTAATCGGAGGAGTCGTGGCTGAAAGGAAGAAATTCAAGTCAACCCCAATTAGATTAAGTAAGGGAGTCGCCTGCGAAGAATCGAATCTACGGGGAGAAACGATTTCTTGTCTTAAAAGTCGACCTCACTTGCGATCTAATCAGAGGAGTCGTGGCTGAAAGGAACAAATTCAAGTCGACCCCAATTAGATTAAGTAAGGGAGTCGCCTGCGAAGAATCGAATCTACGGGGAGAAACGATTTCTCGTCTTAAAAGTCGACCTCACTTGCGATCTAATCAGAGGAGTCGTGGCTGAAAGGAACAAATTCAAGTCGACCCCAATTAGATTAAGTAAGGGAGTCGCCTGCGAAGAATCGAATCTACGGGGAGAAACAATTCCTCGTCTTAGAAGCCGACCTCACTTCGCGATCCAATCGGAGGAGTCGTGGCTGAAAGAAAGAAATTCAAGTCGACCCCAATTAGATTAAGTAAGGGAGTCGCCTGCGAAGAATCGAATCTACAGGGAGAAACGATTTCTCGTCTTAGAAGTCGACCTCACTTCGCGATCTAATCGGGGGAGTTGTGGCTGGCAGAAAGAAATTTAAGTTGATTCAGCAGGTTCCTGAAAAAAAAAAAAAGCGAGAGATCAAAAAGGCCCCCCCAAAAAAAAAGAAAAGAAAGTGGCATTAAAAAAAAAAAGAGAAACGAGAGTTAAAAAAATGGGGACTTTCCGGGCTAAAAAATAAAAAAAAAGCCCTCAAAAAAAAGATATCCCAAAGGCCTGTGGAAAAAAAAAAAACGAAAAAACAAAGGGGAACAAAATGCCAGAAGTCACGCGCGGTGCGGCAGAAGAGACAAAAACTATGTCAAATTCTGATAAGGTGTTGGTTTCATGAGAGCAACACCCTAGTGTGATTTCCGACAAAAACATGCGCAGCGCGCTGTTTCTTGCTGCTTTCCTATGTTTTTGTTGTCTACTCGTTTCTCTCTCTTCCTTATTGCCATGGTTGCTGAGGAAGCAAGAAAAAGGAAGACAATGCCCATGCTGAATTGCAGTGACAGTAGAAGAACTCAACATCATGCCATAGAAAATGAAGCTCTCCTTCACTTCTCACAAAAAAAAAGGAAAAAAACAAACATGCGAAGATGAAGAATCAGAAAAAAAAGGGGGGGAGAAGAGACGATGAATTGACAGCAGGCCAAAAGATGAATTTATAGCAGTTGTCAGAAAAATTATTGATAGAATTTTATCCAAATTTATTGATAAAGTTCTATCTTTTTGGATTGTTGATAGATTTTTATCATTCAAATTACTGATAAAATTTATCACAAATTATTGATAAAATTCTATCCCTAAAATTGTTGATAGATTTTATCACAAGTTGTTGATAAAATTTTATCACAAATTTACAAGCATAATTATCTTCCAAAAAAAAATCAGTATGGATTATCTACCAAGTCGGCAAGTCATTTGTCTAAACAAAGCGGGAGGCGGCCCACTAAAAAAAAAAGCTCCAACTTTCAGCATTTTTCAAGTTTTCGAGACTCAGCCGCTTCAAACACTCAAAATTCGTGTACGCGGCCGACTCTCGAGGGGGCATTTGTCGAAGGCAAAAATTCTATGACGAACCAGATGATGCCACATGTAAAAAATGGACCAACCATAAAGTGCCACGTGTCATGTTGACTTTGGTGGACCAACTTGGTTAAAATTAAGTGCAACCAATCAAAAGCCGCCACGTGTCATCGATGATGCAGAAATTAGTAATTATTGTCTTTATTTAAAAATAAGAAAATAATTACTGGGCCTAGGCCCAAAATCCGGCTCTAACCCTAGCCGGCAGAGCCTATAAATAGGGATCCTCCCCCCTCATTTTAAAGGGAGCTCAACATTCAACATCCTACAGGCTCCAGAGCTCAGACTGCAGACAACACCCAGTTATCAAGCAACAAGGATCAAAGTCAGCTAGCTCAACATCTTCTGCAACCTCAAATTGAAGTCTACTTCAGGGTTCTTCATCCAGTTTATTAATCGAGATCAAGCAACCTCGCCCTCGCATCAATTAATCTATCCAACAACATTCAGCATTCAGCATTGGCAGAATTCAGAACTCAAACGGCAAGGAGCATCCAGCTAGCAAGTGAGAAGGATCAAGACTCGCAGAGTTTCAGAAACCACAATGAGCCAATTGCAGATCAAAATCAAGAACAACCTTCAGAGTTCTTCAGCTGATTTGCATCAACCGAGATCAAGCATCAAGCCCTCGGAATACTCAAGTTATTAGGAGATCGAATCGGAGGATTATTTTTATTGTATTAAATTCAGAGATTGTACCTACACACTACATCAATACAAAAATTCAATTTGTTGCTGAATTTCTTGTCTAATTTATTTTAGGCTCGAAATCTTGCGTTTACAGCAAGCATCAGCTTCATCGAGGAAAAATGACCATGAATAAGGAACTCTCGTGTGCCCAAAGTGCAATATTGAAGGAATGAAGAAGGTGTCAAATTTAAGCCTAAACTTGGGTAGAATGTATGCCAAGTGTGTGATTTCCAATTACAGATTACCAACTCTTCACTTGCCGCTTCTTCGTCCAACAACAGTCTTCATATTTCAATTATAACTTTCTGATTTCAGGGAGACGACGAAGTTTGGGGTTGAAGATGAGAGAGACAGCGAGGATGAAATTTTGAGCGTGTTTGGAAGAGAGAGATGGACCAAAATGTTTGGGAATGAAGAGGTCATTCAGGCAGTCCATCACCTACTTCGCGGGTTTTACTAATGACATTTATGTCACATAATAAAAGCTCACCGGCACATACACAATTGTCACCGGAAAAACCCCTTAATTATTACATGAAAACGTTGTGTACCTCATAATATTTTTTAATAATGGGGTCTCTTAAAAATTATTTCCAAAGAAAGTCGGTGCCCCATAATAGTTTTTTAGGCCCTCGGTGCTACTCTGTTTTAAATGAGGTAGTCTCATATTTTAATTCCGTCAAAGTGAGCTAGGAGGGATGGCATTGGTCCACCATGGCAAGAAAGGGCGACGGTACGACAGCGGATTAGCGGAGACAAGGCCATCGCAATCGGAGCAGGGATTCGCGACAGCAGTAGAGAACCTACTCCACCAATCATGGTGGAATCCTCAGAAAGCCGCCACCGTCTCGTCCGTCAACTTCCACCACCGGTATCGGCCTCCTCCACCATCGCCACCGCTGCCACCTTATCTCTCCGGTGACCGTTTTCCCTTCCAAAGATTTCTCCAAACTTTCCATCAGTTCATGTCCGCACACACTCACTGGATGCATCAGTTGCGGTCCCAGTATCCTTCCCAAATTGCACCGCCCTCGTATGCTTTCTCAGGCCACACGTCCCCACACTACGCCTTCGTCGCAGCATCCTCATCACGGACGAGCTGCCCCCTTTCCCCCCTCCGCCGGAGAAGAAGAATGAGCCTGCTACCATGAAGGCGGAAAAGCAGAGGTTTGTGTTTCTTTATGGTGCATAATTGGCTTGTTTTGGGGCTTTGGTGTCTGCCGAAAACTATAGGCTGTTGTTGGTGAGGCACCCGTGACAAAGGCAGAGGTGTCAAAACGTACACAGTTGTCTTGATGGATTAATATCTTGTCCAACTCTACTTTTCATTGCTCTTGAATTGTTTAACATGCTTGACTTAAGATTTTTGCCATGATTATCTGCATTTTGAAGCAGCTTTGGGCTTGTATAAGGAAAAACAATCTTCTGGAGCCAAGCAATAGGGGAAAGGTTATTTGCGATGAAACTCTCCGTACTATCTTTGAGACTGATAGCTTCAACATGTTTCAACTGAATATATTGCTGAGTGCTGACAAAACATATCTTGGTTTTGGAGCCAGCGAGTAAGTGGCTTGTTTGTTAATTGTTATGTTGGTCTTTATGCTTTTTTGCGCATAAATTTCTTTGTAAGACATCATTTTTTGGTGCTTGCTTTGTGGAGGACGCTATTCTATCTAGACAAGAGGTAACATAAGTTGAAACTGTTCTTGAGTGCCCTGAATGTGATCTTTCAGATAACCAAGGTGAGCCTCCACAGCACTGCTATATGCAGCAACCTTCACTACTCCGGCCTCATGTTGGGCAAACTGTCGCTTCTCCCCCTCCAATGCACAACAATGTATCTGCTGCGTGCGAGGTTGTGAATGACTGACGGTTCTGTGTTCTTTGACTTAGATCTTGCAGTTCTTGCGATAACGCTTATCAGACATTTAGTGTTCTGATAGTAAAATGAAAAGAAAGACCTGTAGAAATGCCTATTGTTTCCTTTTGGTTTGATTTGTGTAGGGGTTGCTTGTGCTCTTTATTTTGTGTTTTGCACATGCTTATGAAAGGGGATACAATAGTGAGATAGAGATGTCTTGGGATGTTCTGACAATGAAGGTAAGATTTTAGGATCAGTGCTGATGCTGGCATTCCATAATGTCTTATTGTCTTTGTTTGCTTAATGTGACGTGATGTACCTTTTCTTGAGATTTTGATGCAAAACGGTTCCTCTGTGTTTGTGACAAATGTGGCTTGAAGGAATGAACCTATTTAAAAGTGCAACTCATTGGAAGTGGATCACGTCAAATAGATTCTTCAGGGAAGATAGACAGTTGGGAAAGCTTATTCTATGTTCCAAATGACTGATGAAGTGATTGTAATAGAAGAAATTATTTGCGAATGGCATGCCCAATATCCTGTCTTTAAGTTGTGAGGTTAAAAGACTGTGTTTTAAGTGAGAGGAGAAGCTAATGTTTGAGCGTTGAACCAATGGGAAATGTTCTGGTGATTGCCTAGTAAATAAGACCTCTTGATCTTTCTTTAATGCATTTCCTGTTGGAGGCCTAGCCGATGTGTCATCTAGCTACTACACCTTTCAGTTTAAGTTTGAATTTTCTTGATTTTATTGTTTTTTCAAAATTTAAATGGAAGTTTCCTGTATGCAATATCGCTATCATGTATTCCTTTGTTAACCATGTTTCAGCTCTCAATCAGGAGCAGGAAGAGAAAGTTGCTGGAAGTACTGTAAAACTTTACTGTGTTTCGCTGGAACTACAAGCCGTTGTTGGTAAGACAGCCATGACAATGACAAAGGTGTAGGAATATGCATCAATGACTTCTTGAAGGATAAATCTTTTTTTCTATTTTGCTTTTTGACATGTTTGATTTGACAACTGACTGAAGTTCTGCTATGATTTATTCAGACTGTAAAGCAGGTATTGGATTACACAAGTAAAAACAACCTTTATAATCGAAGTGACAAACAGATGATTATATGTGTGATGATGCTCTTTGTGCTACCTTTGGGACGGACATCACCAGCACGAATGCGATCCAGGATAATGAAACCTGTCGAAACATGTCCTTCCCTTGGATCATGCTATTATGTGATCGAGTTCCTCATGTAACGAATATTGGTTTCTAGTTTCAACTTCTGCTACCTTCTCGAATGCATCATCATTGTGAAATTGCTAAAGATCATTTCTTTTGCTTGTTTTTGTAGAGGATTTGGTTTCGTGTAGAAGACAGCAGATAGATGTTGAAGATGGTGCTGAACTACCTGAAGGAGCATCTGCTGTTACAATTCCTGATGCACTTGCCCTTTTGTTGGGTACCACAACAAGGGAGATGGTGCCACCAGAGGCCAGTCGACGTGTGTTGGAGTATGTAAATGCCAAAATTTTGGAGGTAGGTAGCAAAAGCAACCTCTTGCATCTGGATGAATGACTTTATTCATTTTTACTTTGTCTCTGTTGGCCTTGTTTGTTGCTTTTTCCTTGCCTGGCTGCGACATCTTACTTCAGGATAAATTTTGATTCTTTTGCTCTTTTTGTGCGCTCACAGTTATTTCTGCCTCTGTTCTTGTCCTGTCATCCTTCGTGTTTTTTATAATGAGCTGCATTTTTTTTTTTTTTTCAGATATTGTTTGTGCTTTTCAGGATCCAAGTTCAATGGCAGTTGTCTGTGATTCTAAGCTGGCAGAACTTTTTGGCTGTCATATGGTTACTGTCCTTGAGATATTGCAAGTTCGTGATGTGGGACCTTACTTGTAAGCAAATAGAACCTGTCATCGATAGAATTCTAGTGTTTTCCTCTCCATCTTAGACCTCTCCTTTGCATGTCCAATCCTCCTCTGAATCAAATTGATGATGACAGTGATAGACGTGAATTATGTAGTTGTCTGCAAATGTTTATTAGCGTATGTTCCCTAGATATGGTGAAATTCAGCTGGAGACAATTACTTGACCCAAATGACTTTCAGCAATACCTTACACTAACCCGAATAGCCGAGATCTTAACCCGAACCCAGATTATCTGACTAGAGATCTTCTGACCAATATTTAATTGCCTTCCACTGGACAAGTTTACATGGCTAATCAGTGGCAAAATACAGCCAGAATATTAATCCAGTATACTTTTGATCCATATATACTATCAATTTAACCAACCTGAACTACCTGTTTGCCCATATCGACTCTACAAATCCTGTGTTCCTCTGTAACCTTTGTCGAATCAATTTCAGCTTTTGCTCCGACTGCACCTTTGTATGAGTGCAAAGTGCTCGTACACTGGAGGCTGATGACTGTGATGATGGGAAAGCGCCTGTGTTTTAGGAGAGGGAGAGCTTGAGAAAGAAAAGGGACATGACCATAAACAGGAGACTTAAGAACACATAGATGCCTTTGTTTGCCTTGGAAAGCTCCTTAATGAGTTTGCTGCACCCCGGAATAGTCATAATTGCTACTGTGAAGAGTGAGATCAGTTTCTGCACAATGAAGAAGCTGTGTGGATTAGTTCTTCTTAATGGTTGCTTGTTGGGTGATAACAACAGTTGACTTACCAGCCGTAAGGGCTCCATGTTGAAGAGGGGCTCCATGAACATTTCCACATTCCTACATCCATTCACAAAAACAGATTTTTCACATATTTGTGTAGGCACGTTCATTCACGGGAGACAAATTATTTACATTCTGCATATCAGGTGGTATCTTTACGGATATATATATCTATCGTTTTGTTTATATATTTAATCTTATCTTTCTTAGATGTTGATTTATGTTTAAAAGTATTCCAACTAGATTTTTCTTCTCTATTTGTATAATGCTAACACTATTGGATGCAAATTTTGCTTCCAATTTGTTTCAGTATATTTGGGTACCTTAGGCCAATATCTATATTGGTCATCTCATGCTGGGCACATTTGGGTATATATGTTCATCATGTAGGAGAATCCTCCACATGAATACAATTGCTCCATTCAATGGTTGAGATTTTACAACTAGTAGTAAAAAAAGGGTAAAAAGCTCGCAATTGTTAGATACAAGGACTACATGATTGCAGCCCTTCCTTGAACAATAGAAGATCTCAATCCCAAGTTTATTCTTTATTGTTCTATAAGTGAGTTCGATTTATGCAGGAATAGTTCCAATATAAAAGGCAATATTTCCTCAAACTACCTTGCGAGCACCTTTCCTTCGTACTCATGGCACACGTGGAAGCCAAAACCCTTCCCTAGGGGTATGTGTGTCCTGCTGCATTCTGCGGAGAAATAAAGAGAGGATTACCATTTTTGTGGAGAAATAAAGAGAGGATTAGCAGTAGACCTGATTAAATTGATGAAAGTTAAAGGAGACAAAATTGAAAGAGAAGCCACATCACCTAATTTCCACGCAACTCCGATTCCTAAGCCATCGCGTAAGGTCGGCTTTACTATAAACTGAACATTTTCTCCCAGGCTTCCCATTAAAGCAGTGAAGAATTCTATTACTTGCTGCAAAAATGATGCTAAAAAATGTTAGAACTTAGCTAAATCATCCATGATCCATATCTTTATTGCTGTAGCCAATCCTGAAATTTTGTTTTATTTCTCTGTTATATTAAATTTCATAAATCCTAATTAAAACCTGTGGATGCTCATTTTAATAATTTTAATAATTTTTCATAATTTTTATATTGAAATTTCAACTCACAACAACATCAGTAAGAACTTCTTGCCTGTTTCCCTTGAAAGGTTTTGAAGCCTGATATGAAATTAGACATGCAATGGCATTCTTCACTTAGAACATCAGCCAATCCATGAACGTCATTGTTCTTCAATGCTGAATAGAGCCCTAAAACTGCTTCCATAGCTCTATTATCCTCCTTGTTCTCATCCTTCTTGTCTTTAGGTTCCGAGTCTCTGTCTTCAAATTTCGCCAAAAGAATGCTTCGATTTCGATGATTTCGATCTTTATTTCCTTTCAACGGAAATGGCAGACAGGAAGAGCTGGACAGCACGAGCCCATTTTTGTGAACTGCGCCCCTGCAGATGAGGGTGAATGGAACTACATCTGGGAAAATCTTGCAGGAGAGAGTTTTACAAGCAAGGTAAGTTGAGCTCATTTCTTGGCTTTGAGATTAGTGAAAAGAATTAATGCCCAGCAGATTCTCAAAAGTCCATTTACTTTGTTTTTGTGGGGTAGAATACTTGTGAGCAAGTATAATGCAATGCTAATTTGCATCTTTGGGAAGTAAGTGGGAGAATAAAGCAAGGTTTGAGGATGAGATCATGCATCAAGGGAAGGTTGGGATCTTTCATGCATGCAAACATCCCTCCCTTTTTGTTGATGTTGATAGTTGCTACATGCATGAGAATATGACGTGAGAATATTATCGAAGATTCTGTCCATGAGTTTGTATTAATTATTCTAACCAACACTGGACCAAGATTAGAACTGGTGCTGGCGTACGTGACAGAGTGCTTACTTTCTCATCAGCCATCGCCAAAAACACAGACATAGAGCGGGCGAGAGAGAGAGAGAGAGAGAGAGAGAGTAGCAATGGCGGAAGATCTGGTACGAGACACTGCGATAAGAGATCGGGTGTTGATACCACTGTCAGTTGTGATGGTACTCATCGGCATCCTTCGCTGCTTCGTCTCTAAGCTTAAGCGATCTTTCCAGGTCCCCGATCCCAACATCGTCAAAGAAGGGTCTCTTTCTCTCTCTCTCTCGGGATTTTGTTCTCCATTTGCGTGATTTTAGTGATGGATTTTGGTTAAAGTTTCGATTTTCTTCTTTGTTGACATCTGAATTGGAAAGGAATTTACCGGCAGGTGATAATTAGGGCAAGGAATTTGAGGTCTGCTGCCAATTTCATTCCTTCTAGATCATTCCGGGCTCGCCGCATCTATTTTCAGCAACGAGGTCTCCCTCTTTCTCTCTGTTTTTGTGTTGATTTCTCAGCTAGACACTATCAGTTTAAGCTGAGACTCATTGGTCTCTTTAGAAACAGAGGGAGAGATGAGATAGTAAACCATCAATGGCCTAGCTTTCATGGAAATCAATGACCTTCCTCGGCAATTGATGTAATTTCAAGTGAACATCCTCGAATTGCATTAATTCCTTCACCATAACCCAATTCCAAACTGAGGATGCCAATTGATTTAAACTCGGATTCCTGGATAGCATTTAAGTTGGCCAGGAGGTGAGCTTTCTCTCTCTGGATTCGTGGGAGGTTTTTCCTTTCTTTCTGCTGAATCCTAAAAACGCTCATTTGGAATTTTTAGCTTGTGGTTCTCATCGTTGGTTTCTCAGCTGTGTTCTCCCAGCCGATGCTTAGATAATAAAGGCATTTGTTCTGATCCATCTTGTTGCTCATTTAGCTAATTTTGTGGTGGTTGCATGTGAAGTACTTAACTTGCTTCCTTTAATGTGAAGCATAGGTTCTCTTTTCTGGTTGCGTTCCATTTTTTCAGCTGTCTCAGTGTCTTGGTTGAAATATTAACATCTCTGTTTTTGGCGTGTCAGCCAAAATACCATTCCCTTTGACCCAGAGGTTCAGATCAATGTTGCAGAATGGTATAGATCTAAGCATTGTTGATGTGAGCTATGTTAGTAGCCGACCATGGTACGTTATCCCCTTCAAAACTATAAGATCATATTATTTTATATTTACTTATTTACCAGTTTCAAGCCGTTGCAATTCACAGTAGACTATTTCAGTGAGGCCTCTTTAATGAATGGAAATGCTCATTGGTGATATGGGCCTATAGAACAATGTTTCATGGAACCATTCTTTATCTTTTATTTGTGAGTTATTATGGAAAGATTTTAGATCTAGGGTCCAAATGGAAACTGCCTCTGTGTAAGTCACTGGAAGAGCCTACACCCTGCTTGGGGCAAAACTAAGGGGTCCAGATTTGGGTTTGGAATTGAAAAAGCACTAGTTTCATTATGAGTTTCCAAATTTATACTTTCGCCAACTAACTAAAGCTTGCTACGTAACCTTTAATGTTTGGTTAATTAGTAATCCTTTGCTTGAGGCTTGTTGAGCTCGGCGACCTAGAGGTGATGTTAGGGTGGGGGAGGTGTTATTGGGTTGGGGATGGGGCACTCTCAAATTTGTTACCTTGGATTTGGAGCTAGTTGTTGGGCCGGTTGTGCTCAATTGCTTAATAACACGTCCTTATCTCTGTGTGAAGACAACCTAAAAGTGCAGTATTTCACCCCTAATCTTTAAACTGTTTATTTCTGTGCTAAACAATAAAAACATGTCGACCTGAGTTGTTTTGCGCTGGGTTCGTGTCTCTCTAAGTGATCATTTCGAGTCAGAGTTTCATCATATTAAGCTTGTGTGAGCTCTTCTTCATATGCCCTTCGATTAACCTGACAGATATGAAGTCCTCTCATGGTATCCCCTTATATTCACCATAGATACATGGGAGTATCTCCCCCCCCTCCCCCATTTTGGGTTTTTTTGGAGTGGGGGGCAGTGGGGGTGAAGCAGGGGGTGGAGAGAGAGAAAAGGAATTGTGGACGAGAGTTAAGAGGTCCAAGGGAGAGGAGAGAGGGGACAGTGACCTTTTTTTTGGGGGGGGGGGGAGAGACGTCCAAACTGCCCTGTGGGTGACTAATCAGGGAATCTGGCAATTAGGGCTTCGGAAGGTGACTTCTGGGCTGTGGGTGGGGCATGTGTGAATCGTTTAGGACATGATTTTACCTAATTACATCCACCCACATTGATTTGGAATTGTTGGTGCCTGATATCATTCCTTTATGATTCAAAATGCGCAGGATTGCTTTGCAATTATCTGAATTAGTCATACTTCAACCATTGTTGATCTTATCCTGCAAATTTATCTCAAAAGAATACTAAAATGACCTACCTGTCCTGAGGCTTGCATAAACCCCCTTTTGCATATCATTGCTGTGCTTGACCTGAGGCTTATATAAACATCCCTTGCATGTCATAGTGATTCCTCCTTTAGACATTGTCCCAAGGTTTGTTCACAGGAAAATAACATATGGGCTGCCAAAATTGGGTATTAATTTGGGCATGAAGCAAATTGCAGCTGCTGATGATGAAAACTAATTTCATGACAAATAGTGGTTGCCAATAGGGCTCCAATGCCTCCTGTTGGGACTGGGATCCTGCCCAAGTGGCCTACTGCAATTTGTAACTTATTGCCTAACCTGTGGGTTTCCCTTGTGTAGTTAACTATGGATTGTTATTTGGAATTCAGTTAATCTTTATATTAGAATTAAAGGGGATAAGGTTTTTCTGTCATCTTTCACCCTTCTCTTGTTTAATAACAATTTGACTGGTGCATTCATCTGCCTATTTGTCTGAATATGTAAAACTGTTTTCTATCAGGTATTTTCTCAATCTGTTTGGACTGCGGGGTGTGTTCAGCCTTATGCTAGGGGAGGAAAATGGTATTTTCTGCTTGAAGTGATATATCTTGGATCAGATCATTAGGGCATATATGTGGACATTGTGAATCCATGATGCCATTGTCCTTTATTGATTTGGTTTTTAACAATTTTATCTTTCAACAGCTATGGACGACACACAACGGATGATGAAAATGGGCTTATTTGGCTTTGACCCAACAAAGGTATATGCAACTCAGATAAGTTGAGCTAGGTCTTGAATATTTTGTTAGATTCCCAAAGTCCATTTAACCTCGAGACTAGCAGTGTTGTTAGATCTTGCCTAGTTACAGAATATTTTGTATATGATGCTGTAACGTGGAGAGATGTATCTATAGTGCTAGTCTTGAAGCAGATTAGACTTTGTGGACCCTAAGATGATGTCAGCCTTGGGTTTGGGCACAAGCTTTAACCAACAGGGAAAAAAGTGTCTGTCTAAAAGTAGGACAGGGAAAAAAAAGGGTGAATGGCTGCATAGAGATGTGCATTTCTTTTTATCAGGGGCTTGTAAATGTAGTTTGGAAGTAAATTTAAAAAATAAATTGTCAACTAGCTGTTTGCATCCTATGGCCGTTGGACTGTTCACATTTCACCACCACCTATATCCTGTAATTTTTACATCCTTCTTTCTTTGTCCTGTGACCCGTATATTGTCCACTTTCCTTGTTTAGTCATTATTTTAATTTGTCCACAAAGGAAGAAAAACTTCTATTAGAGGTTGCACGAAAATGGATTCGTACACAGCACAGACGTAGGCAAAGACATCAGAGAGCGTGAAAGAGCTGGAAGACATACATTCGACATGTTTCAGGCTGGGCACCGTCACCCGATATCAGGTCTAGTCCGAGTCATTAACATTTGTCAATGTTTTTTGGCTCCACTATCAGTTAGGACTTAGGAAGCTTTAGCCCGGAGTGATTCAATTATCCGGTTCCTTGTCAGATGCACGGGAGCTGCAAATGGTCTGGCTTTGGCCACGATATCCCCTTTAAACCCGTAACCGATGGACTAGTCTCTGTGAAGGAGTATTGTTTGGATGCCCCTGGGATCACTTGAAGCTGTGAGCTAATGCTTGCTCTACCAATAACCCCTACTAGTCTGTGAGATCCTACCTTTGGCCAAAGGGGCATTCACGACTCATTACACACCCTACTGTGCAGATTCTTTTTGTGTTGGTATTCACGGGACATTGTGTATATAGTAATACTGCATTTTAGGTGTTCGCTTGTGACAACTGTGCAGAGGAACTGTTATATAGCGTTTCCTTGTACTTCATTGTCTCCTTGGGGCTTTGGATTATTTTGTTTTCCATGGCTTGTAGCATGAAGTCATGTGTGGATCTTTTAATCCTATGCATGAGCTTCTCTCGCTCTGCCTCATCAGCATTTAATAATTGTGTTATGTCCATTGGTTCAGTGGAGACATACAATGTGCTCAGATATGCTATAATGGTTTTTGTTTTCGTGTAAATGACAGAGCTTGAGTGCTGAGGAAGGTGGCCTTGACATTGTTCAGCATGAATGGGTTCTTCCAAATTTGAGCAGCGAGCTGAAGCAGTCTTGAGGGAACTCGTCAAATGATTCTCACCCAGCACTCTTCAAATTCCGGAAAGTAATTCATTCAGGTAGCGTGGATCAGTACTGGAAGCTTCATCTCAGTTAGCCCAACCAAGCTGGCAACTTCTGCATGGATAGTTGGAAAGTGATCTACGCTAATTCCCATTCTCATTGACGTTGAATATAGTGGAGGGAATCACATCCCTATGAAATTTTGCTTCAGTTTAGTAGTTCTGTCCTCTGAAGGTAGTGGCACTTTATGTAGCAGAAATCCTGGTTGTCACTTTTTGATTGCTAATGTGCCAGAGATCTAGATGGATTACGCTTTTATTTGTTAGTTTTGATACTCTATTTAAGGTAATGGCATTTATGTCTTCTGTGTATCTCAAACCATCTACGTTGTGTTGATCACTGTAGTGGAGATTTTCATGTTTCAAATTACGAAAGGCAACAGAATGTCTATACCTGCCTTAGTCAACAATATAGGCCGATTTACTTCTAAGATGATTGGTCTGAATTAAGCTAGGCCCCGTGGAGGCGAGATCTATATTGAGACACGTGATGGTTGGTGTAACCGCATAATTTGGCAAATTAAGTAGGACTACGGATACGGGTTATTTGGATGAGGCAATGGAGAAAGTTTTGAGTAATACTCAGGAATGGATTACGCTTGCTACATATTACGAAAAGTCCACTTGATTTAAGGTCCAAAATTGCAACTACTGTGGACCATGTGAATGAGGATTTGAGGCCCCTGGACGTGAACCTTGTCCATTAGACGCCCTTTCTTTCTCAGTGCAGTTAAATTAGGAGGAGAGAGAATGATGAACAAGTGGCGAAAGAAAGAATGGCCAGATGAGAAGAGTGGGGTTTGCTCTCTCAATAATTTAGTAGGGTTTTGTCAATTCTTACGTATACTTTTGTGGAAGTAGACGAGGGGAGGGAGACCGTAATTAAGAAGATTCTGTATCTGGATGGGTCCACATCAGGCTAAACAACCGAACAAGAAATAATGACGTGCAGTGAGTATGGATCACTTTGACACGGAACATGATTTTTGCTCTATTGTCATTTGTGTAGTTATTATTCCGAGGGGCAACAGCTCTTAAAACTATTTCACATGACACAGACTACCAAGACGGAGGTCGCCGGCAGGCTTGGTACCTGTGCCCTCGTTCGACGGCACCCTCCGGGACCGATCCTTGAGTTGCCCTTGCCCTAGCTTTACTGGGTTCGTTCAGATAGGAGTCCAACAAGGTAATCCGTTTTGCTCTCTTAAAAAAAATTTAAAAATCACATGATATCGACTTGGGATCTTGATTTTGCTTACCAACAAAGGATTGTGTACGTGTTTGGGGTTCGACTTCTCAGCTCAAGTATCCACGCGATGTTCAGTTCACCTTGTCCCTCTCCCTTGCTGCCGTTGGTTTCCGTGAAAATAACATGTTTCTTTCGAGCAGATCGGTGCAATTATTAGTTTTTGTCAAATATTAGATTGATACATAAAAATTTTGGTGCTTTTATTGTTCAGATTTGATCTTGAAAAGGATTTAACTTTATTATAATTGGTCTATCCCAAATAACTTCAATATCATATCAATATTTTTTTTTTTTTGAAATTGTAAGAGTGGTCCATTTCATCGAAATTAAATTGAATTCTAATCCGGATTTATTTTGTCTTCCTTACCCGTCATCATAATTGCGGAAGGTCCCACGAAGGGAGGGGGAGGAGGAGCTGCATCCAATAGCGAGAAAGGATGAAAAATGAAGAAGCGAAAATGTCAGCTTTGTTGCTAATGAGGGGATCCCCTTTTAGGAGGGCGCTAAACATTACCACTGAGGCAAAGTTACACTCGAAATATTTTGATTATTCTCTTAAAAACTAATTAAATTTGCAGAACTGGCGGTTTAAAAAAAAAGAAAAGAGGCCCTTGAATCATTAGCCTGATGACTTAGCTGACGAAAAGAAAAGTTGTTGACATTTTGATTCCCCACTATTATGATGATTTGTGGTATAGCAAAAATTCAGCAGGGTCCCACATGTTGGCGTCCCAATCCAACTGCACTTTGCTCATTAGTTGGCACTTGGCATGCTTCGGAAAATTTCAGAATGTTGGGCTTTCTATTCTTCAACTGGGTAACGCTGATGCAATATAATTAATTATAGTGCCTTAATTGCAGTGCAGTAGTCATGAAGACATTATTTAAGATCACAATTTTGCTATTGTTTTTTTATTATTATCGATTTCACTAGATATTGTTGGTCTAATGGGAGTAGAGTTCTTGCATGACCCCATCGTAAATTTTCTTCATTTAAAGATTCGAATTCGAGACCATTGAAACAATTTTGGTGTTATGAGTTTAAGTTTGATAACTTTTTAGTAGACTTGCTTATTTTGCGGGAAAGTCTTTCATTGGATCTAATCTAATACATACATCGCACGTTTTCGTCCGTTGTTCATTGATAGTATGCTAAATTTACACTAAATAGTTGAACCGTCACTAAAAAAAAGAGTAATGCCTCGCATCCCTTTTTCTATGGACCCATCAAGCTCCTGCTTTTGATTGACAATATTACTTTTCTGCTAGACGACCAGCTGGTTAACATCGGAGGCAGGGAAAGAACAGCAACATAATTAGTCAATCGGCCATTCAACTTCAACCCCAAAGCACGATTCCACGTGATAGGATGGCTTGTTTGGTTTGCAAGAAGGTGCAATCTTGGTGTGAGCATATATATGCATTGTTATGGACATCATGTATGTTCAATCATGTACCTATTCAAAAACTGTTTAAATTTTATAAAGAACATATTTGTTTCAATGTTAAGAATTAGTGTAACGTGGTAAGAAGCCGTAGTTAGGAATAATAAGTAGTAGTTAAGAGCAGTAACCATCAGTAAATATACTTGCAAAAGAACGATAAAGAGTAGTAAGAAGCAATAAGGAGCAGATATATGCGCTAAATGATATGCTAATGTTGAAACAAAAAGGATAAGTATAAATATCTGTTGATTGGATTTGCCACCCGTTTTGTTCGATAATTTATAGTGAAGAGTGTGAGACAACCCCTCTTTTCTCCAAATGCAACGAGGCCCTGTATTGATACACTCTGAGCAATCCGTTTTCTGCATTTAACATTGAAACCGGTTCTAGTGTTAAGTAGTTGAGGGACATTGTTTATTTTAGACTTTCTTATCTATTGAATTGCCAATTAAGTTCACCACTTTGGTGGTTCTTTTCTCCTAGCCGTTGTTTCCTGTATTGATTTCCTAGTGCAGAGTTCCCCATTATTGGTGATCCATCTGAGTGGGAATTGCCCCTTGAAAACATCATATCATGTATGTCGGATATCATGCATGGGAAACTAACTTGCCCATGACATCTAGGGAAGCTTATTCAGGTTCTATATTAAGCAAATTTTGGCTATGTGAGATTTGGTTTGGGGATGAGATTTTAGGTCAAAATATATAGGGGTGTGAATAAGTTTCAGTAGGTCTAGACACTCTGTTAATATGATATGATCTTTGTAGGAATATACTTGAACATATTTGATCATTGGATTGCCTGCTCATATATAGGATGTGATTTCAATATAAAAAGTTAAGTTCTTCTAGTGCTAGTTTTCTGCATCTATAAAAGTTGAACTCTAAAGAGTAATATTTTAAAAGATTAAGTTAATTTTAAACTACTTAAATTAACATGCATTGGAATATGTAGAGTATGATGATTTTACCATCAGACTGGGTTCTAATGCTGAGCGTGATTGATGTCATATCTTATTTGAAAGCAACATTTGATTTTAGTTTGAGTGTTCAATTTTATTTAAATTGTCAATTGTATTATTGATCAATCGGTATAAAAAAGTTGCATTCAAAATTTTTAAAAAATATGTCCAAATCATAAGGAGAAGTACGCCTTATAAATGATTAGTGTTTAGTTTTTATGCAGTTAAATTTTGATAGAAAACAGAAAGGCCAAAGCCCCCCCCCCCCAAAAAAAACTTAAACCAAAATTAAAAAATTGATGTGCATATTAAAGTAAACTTTACAAATAATCATCTAAAATGTACACTTAAAAATATAAACTAGTTAAAAAATTACTATTAGATAAAAGTATCTCTGTTAAGTCAGTTAATAAAGCCTTTAAAAGTTATTATCAGATGTTTGGATTCAAAACCTATCACATTAGGATTTGTGTTTATCTATTAAAAAAAGAAAAAAAAACTATCTGCAAAATGAGGTCATAGATCTAAAAAATTAGGGAAAAAACATATGACAAATCAAATGAATTCTACCTAATTTAATTGCTTGTACAATTTAACTTTCACCAAATATATATATTCTAAATGAATCATAAAAATAGTAATTAATTAGGTGTTTGAGTAAAGTACTCGTTGCAAGGCATTGTTTAATTAGTTCACCTAGATTAAACTAAGATTAATGTATTGATGTGATGGCCCATTGCTAATTAATTAACATTCCATTCGTTGCTTTCAATCACATACATGAGCCTAGAATCTGTGGGGCCCAGTCTTCACCGGCCAAAACTTTTATGATGGGAGATGTTTGCAGCTGAGTACTTGTACACATCACTTGCGGGTGGCAAATCAGAAAAAAAAATAAAAAATAAAAAAATGGGCAATTTATTTGAATTTTCTGAGTCACTTTTGAGCTGTGCCTGATCAGCGTAAAGTTTGTGACAGCTTTCCTTATCAACAGCTGACATGTATCCCCTTCATTTCCTTCGCACCATCATTTTTTTGGGTTGCTTCCTCACCCTATTCAAACATTATTTTCCTACATTAATTTTGAGATTTGATGTCACTAAATAAGTGATTTATAGTATAATTAGATCTATCTTTAAACGCGATGTGTGAATTCAAATCCCACTATATGTGAGGAAAATTTGGATGTTTTCGAGTACCTGTTCCTCTTCTGTGTAGTATATGACCTAATCTATTTGTTAGTTATAGACATTTCAGACACTCATTTGCATCATTTTTTTTATATATAAAGGCATTTTAAGTCTTTTCATCCCAGTAAAAAGTGGTAGATCGATTTCATGAACAAGTTTTTTAGATCTACCAATATACCCATCCAATCCCATACAAAGTGTTCCCATCAAATGGAGGTTCTTAGGTGAAGTTCGCTGATTAACAAACAACAACAGCAACTCACAGTATATGTTCCTTTTTGTGGGGTCTAGAGAGTGAGATATTGACAATTTTATCTTTGCAAATTCTCGTAGAATTAGCTGATCAATATATTTAAAAAAATACTACCAAACAATTCATCATACTTAAGTGATGGTTGTTGGACCAATCTAGGCTAAGTTAGTCAATAGGTAGAAGTTTGGGTGGGTTATCTTAGCTAGCTAGTCTGTTGGATCATACAAAAGGAAATTCATCATCAGTTGGCATTGCATATGGTTGTCCTCATCTGAATTGGTGTGATATACACATATAACGTTTTTCCTATTGCAAATTTTCCTTCGCTCTGACGTTACGCACGGGAGAGAATATAACATTAATTAAGGCCACATTAGTGCAATTATATTAGCCGTGACTAATTCATGGGTTAGCAAAATCAACCAACAAAGTCACGTTCCACACGTAATTAGTCTATCAGATAAATCATATTAGTGCAATCATATTAGTGTTCTGATGTATGTCCGATATAAATATGGACGTATAAATATATGTATCATTTTTCTACAATAATGTACGTACCATGAACGACCATATCTCGTACAAATTTATATGAGAAAATATCTATCATTTCTCCTTTGATTTTGAGGATTTAACCATATCTCAAGGAAAGGACAAGGGTGCATGTTTTTTCACAACCATAATTGATTTTAGTCCAGAACTAGTGCTACGGTGAATTTGTTGTTTTGATAATTGTACGTAGAACTACTGTGACGCACAACTTTGGGGGCCGTAGAAATAATTTCAAGGATGAAGACGAGAGTGGGCGGGGAAAAGTGCCAGATTAATTCTGACTGGCCAGGAGCAAAAATGACCTGGAAAGCATATGGGTCATTAGTACCCACCCCCCTCTCAAATATGTGTTTCTAGCATGGGCGGTTCATTGAAGGCTAAAAGCCAAAGGGTTCATCATGTTCCTTTGTTTTCTCTCTTTTAATTTCCTCAATAATTAATCAAGTTAGATGCAATGTTGTCAGATGCTTAGATTTCATTCTATTTATATTCATTTTTATACCTTTCTTTAGATTAATCTGTCATCACTCACTAGATTAATCTGTATGGAGTTTTCATAGTAATCAATTGTATTGATGATATTTTCTTGATAAGTCTATTGAACAGATCAAAATAGATATAAGTATGAATCAAATTTTAATTTCAATAGTTTAGTTCGAATTTCGTTCAATAGGATTGCTTCATTGAGCCTGTTGTTTGTTGAACCCAACTTAGTAATAACTCAATCCGAATGACCATTTTATTACATTTAGTTGTTGCCCTATCATTTGAACCTAATATTATTTGTGTCACTTGGTAACTGGTTGAGATTGATGGGTGTTCAATGTTATTAATGCAATAAAGATGGTGATGTAGTTAATTAACGACGAGGTCGTGATAGGGTCGATTTCCTCTTTCTTAATTAATTTCTGATGGGAATGATCAAGAATTACTGGCGGAATAACAAGCCTAATGAAGGATTGTGATTTCGTACATGTACAAAGATATGTTTGTTTACTCAAAAAATGGGAAAGAATTGTTGTTTCATGGCAGCAAAACTGAAACATTGGATGTGAAAGATTCCACCCAGCATGTGCATGCAACAGCCATTGTCAAACCATTTGATGTACCATTCATATGATGCTATTGCATGTAGTTCCATGTTGTCAATAATTTCAATTTGCTTTTATGCGCAAAATATCTGTGTGTGAGGTTTGTGAAAACAATCTCTATGTTGAACTAGACCTGATCAACGAGTCGAGGATCCGCTCGATCCGCCCCCACCCGACCCTCAAAAATGAAGGTCAGGGTCAACTTGTTTTGTCTCCGCCCACCCCGACCCTCAAATTGAGGATACCCGACTATGATGAGCATCGAGCTTGGGTAAAGGTTTTGACCCGCTCATCCGACCCACTGACCCTCACTTTTTAAAAAAAATAAAATAAAAATAAAAATAAGATACTTTCGGTTTCATTTGTTCAAACTTTTTCTATTTTTACTTTCCCATCTCCCCTAAGCATCTTCCCTCCATTCACCTCACCAAATCTCACTGATTCGTAACCTTCTAACTCCCCCTCTCCGATGTTTAGAGTAGGTTGAGTAGTCATTTTAGTGAACTAATCGGTCTATTGGTTTATGACTAAATTACGCAGTAGAGTATTTGCAATTGCAATACGCTTCGTCGGAGCATTATATTATCGTTTGACTTTTTATTTTGTAAGATATTTAATGTTTACCTTTATAATAACAAGAAAACTTAGTAAAAAATATCATTTTCTATATCGGGAGGTCTGATGGTCGGGTCTGACCCAATGACCCGAGGGTACCCGCAGGATTAGGGTCAGGGTCAGGGGTTTGCTGACTCGCATAAGGGTAGAGTAGAGTTAGGGTCGAGAAAATCTTATCTGCCGACCCTCATAACCCGACCAAACCCTCAATTGAATCAGATCTATAATAAAGGATAATTTATATTTTACGAAGATTATTTGAAACTTCAATTTTATAGACCTAATCGATTTGAGACTTACACTATACAAAGAAAGTTTAAGATGAGATCATCTTACCTAAACTTTATTGTGAAATTAAATGTGAGGTCAAATGAATGCATCGTATATGATCCAAATTACACACATGCATAGCATCAAAGAACAAGTTTTGCGAAATCATCTCCCAAAAGTCTCGACCGAATGTGCATAATAGCTGCTATTTTAGTATCATCATGTATGAATGAATGTAATAATATAACTGAAATCAATTAAAATTTAATTGTTAATATATCTTTGCTTGGGGATATTTTACGGGAGACCTCTCGTTTGCTCTGCCAGAAAACCTTCTCGTTTGCTCTCCCGACGCGGGGACCCATCCGATGCCCCCACGGTGACCCTAGCTCCGTGGTCCTTGGTCCTCTGCCGGCCAGCGCTCTTGTGCTTGGCATTGGTGATTCTTGTTTGAGTTTCGTTTGCTTCTCTGTTACAGACCAAACAGGAGAACTCATCCCAAAAGACTAGCATATTAGGTGCGAGAGCCCATTTAGTCTATAAACCTCTCATCAGTTGCCCATACAATCGATGTGGGACAAGTCCTATGCTTTGCAATTGGTCCAATCTATAACATTCGACCCCCCTTAAGGGCGAACATCCTCGTTGGTCACGGCTGACTCTTTCCCAGGCCACCACTCCGAGTCCTCGTTGGTCACGGCCGGCTCTTTCCTAGGCCACCACTCCGAATTGGCTCTGATACCAATTGTTACAGACTAAATAGAAGAAGTCATCCCAAAAGACTAGCTCATTAGGTGAGAGAGTCCATTTAGTCTATAAACCCCTCATCAGTTGCCCATACAACCGATGTAGGATAAGTCCCATACTTTGCAATTGGTCCAATCCATAACATTCTCCTTCCGTTTTCGATGAAACGCTTTCGTCGTCCTCCTCATGTTGCCGGCGGCTCGTTCCCGATGGCTGCTTGGTCCCCTCCCTCCGCACAATCGTCGTGGTTCTGCCTTTGGTGTTTGTATTGCGATTCAGGGCTTCAATGGCTAACCTTCTGGTCGCAATAGCAAAGGCTTCCTTCCCAGGCGCTTGTTGGTCGACGCCGGTACATGTCTGCCGCGATGATGTTGTACGTCGTAAGGAGCGTACCTCTAGACGTGCTCTGCTGCCAAATTGAAAACCTATTCCTGAGACCTTAGGTAGTAATTCAAAAATCTTTTCTATTTTTATCGATAACCTGCTAGAAGATTTGAGTATTACCAACTTTATGGATCTCTTTAGTAGCTATGCAGAGATTTTGGATTCATACATTCCAAAGAAATTTGGGAGAAAATCTAGCAAAAAGTATGATTTTATCGGATTTGCTTATATTCAAGAGGGTCTGAAAGTTATTGAATAGTAGAATTGTAAGCGATTGCAAGTTGTATGTCGTGTGGGCGAGATTCCAAAAAAGAATGTCAACTAGAGGAAGAACAGGGAGTTCTTCTATTAGAAAAAAGACTGTTTAGAAGTGGATTCCCAAGGTCAAAAACGTTCTCAGTCAACATTTTTCATCCCATTATAAGCAAGCACGGTTGGGCAAGCCAAATGGCAATGGATTAGAATGCCAAAAAGGTGCTAATGAGGCTATGAAGGAAGATGTTCGTGAAGATCTTTCGGACAACAACAAAACAATTAATCAATCTTTGAATAATGCGCGCAGTCATCTTATTTGTGTTGGAAAAATTTCCCTCCCAATTACCAAGTTCTGTATCCTCAATGTAGGATGATGAAGAAATTGATAGCTCTTTGCGCCCTTTCGGTGATCTTCTTAAAATGGAGCTTCAACTTCATGAGAAAAGTGAAAATGCAAACTTTCAAGGAAGGGTAAAAAGAGAGGCAATAAGAATCCAAAATCAGCTCAAAATGCGGCCACCCTTATTCAAATTGCAAAAGAGGTTTTGGATTTTAGAAAAAGATTTGGTGGTTCTGTTATCGGTAATGAGACCCCGACATTTAAAAGAATAACAAGAAACTTGAGAAAAAAGTTGGACAACAAAATGCTGGTTAGATATTTACGTTTTTAGGATATCTCCTCGTCAATAAGGGGACGTTCTAGTTGATGTTTGTGTTGGACTAACAAACTGCATGAGTTTATTTGCTTGTGATTCATAACTTATAGGATGTACTAGCTATCTTCTTAAGCTGTGTAATGGATGTATCTTTTTTTTATTTATGAGAGTCATACCCAGCTAAATGATCAGGGAAATATATATATATATATATATATATATATATATATATATATATATCTTTGCTTTCCTTTCAAAAAAAGAATATTGCTGTTTGCTTTTCTTTTTTGATCATGAGTACAAATTTAATTATTACAACAACAGAGGAGCACTAATCAGTGTACTCCCTCAAAAATAAAGCCACCAAAAAAAGAATGAAGAAAGACCTTGTAACACTGAAAATAAAAGCACCAAGGCGCCTGAAAAAATCACCGTAAATGAAAGATGAAAATCAAAAGCAAATCCACCGTAAAAAACACACCAGCCTATTGGCATCTCACAGTGAAAAAACCAAACCTTGTACCACATCAGTTCGAGTGTTAATGCTTTTATCTGGAAGTGACGAAAAATTCTATGATTTATTTGAGTTGTGGGCATTAATCAATTTTTTTTTTTTTTCCCCTGCAATCTATAAAAATATCAACTAGAATTGCATACTGATGGTCTTTCACACTGAAAATGTACCAGCAGATCATTTTCAAGTAAGTTTTGCTTTGTCAATTTAAGCGCATACAATCAATTCAAATTTAGGCACAAATTTACTATCATTGTACGACAATGGTAAACTATATAGTTTACCCTAACAACTAGCCACTTTAGATTTTTGTTAAAACCCTTGAAATATGCGTTCATTTTATGCACATCAACCAAAAAAAAAGAAAAAAGAAAACAGTAAACATCAAAGCATGATAATAGAGAGTCATTATGCCCAAACTGCTCACAACAAAGGCAACCCCACTCAACATGATCTGAAGGAAAAGAGAATGGATCTCCACCACCATTTAGGGAGGCAATTTCCAATCCCATGTCAAAAAGGAATTATAATTGCCATAATAATGGAGGAAAATAAATAAATTCTCAAAAAGATAAAAAATAAAAGGAAAGGGGAAAACAAAACACTACATTTACAACTAGACAGTGAGCTAAATGCACCCAATTGATAGATTTGTCAGTGATTTGAGGCTTCAATTTGCTAAGATTCTTTTTCCAAATTCTAGTGACCCCACCCACACCTCACCTCACCTCACCTCCCTTCCCTTCCATCTTCTTTTATTAATGAATTCAATTACAAGGCTCCTACCTCTTCTCTATATAAAGGGCCTCCTAATCCCTTGATCATCTCATCAACTCAAAGAGCACTTCTTATTCACTCTTCTTTGTTTGCTCTCTTCATTGCTTTCTTTCCTACTATTTCAACTTCTGTTCCCTCCCCCTTTTCTTTGTCCCAATGGCCAGTGCTGAGGTACTTGTGCTAGATTTTCTATATCTGCAAACCCCCATCTTCCCCCCCCCCCAAAAAAAAAAGAAATTCATCGTTGATCGATTTCATTTGTTTTGCTCTTTAATTAAAACTTAAAGATGTATATATCTACGAGTGATGAGTTCCATCACCTGATCTTATATATGAATTATGATTCTCAGATTGCGATAATATACTATTAACTTTGTGATTCTCTAAACATTTCCCCTTTTATTGAGATCCAGGGGATCAGATGTATATAACCTCACTTCTATAACCATCGCAAGGTTTACTTCAATAGAAAGTTCTCCATGTCTTAATATTTCATACTACAGATGAGCACCAAAACTCTGTGCTGAACAATGATTCACGGATCAGACAGGTCGTACAACATATAAGCTTGATGATCTGCCTTCTCTTTTTTCTTTTTTTCGCCCTTTTTTTTTTTGGGGGGGGGGGGGGTCATTGTTGAGCAGTCTACAATGGGTGGCAAACGGTGCATGCCTACAAAAGTGTTCACCCTCAATTTATTTATTTTGTTTTTTTAGCCCTGCCCCTTTCAGTGCTCCCCCTTCCATCCATTAACTGATACTGATCTCCTTATGACATCTACAATTCAAGATCATCTGGTCCTCTGAATCATACGTAAAAAACCAGAGCTTTGTCATCTAAAATGAATGTATGATGATCTGATCAGATGATCTTTAGCCAGATTTTCATTTTTGTATTAAAATTTTCTTTTTCCCTGCAGGTTGCACCCACCACCACCCTGCAGGAGACCGAGACCCCAGAGGTTGAGAAGACAGAAGAGCCAACCACTGAGACAGTGGCGGAAGCCGAGGCTCCAGCAGTCGAGGAAGCACCAGCAGCAGCAGAAGAAGCCGCCCCTGCCGCCTCTGAGGAGCCAGCTGCCGAAGAAGCCGCCCCAGAAACCGAGGCTCCAGCAGCTGCTGCAGAGCCAGAAACGGAGGCCCCAGCTGCTGAGGCCGAGCCAGTGGAGGAGGCCAAGGCTGAGGCTGAGGAGCCAGCAGTAGAACAGAAGGAAGAGGAGGTGGCTCCACCTGCTGAGGAGGAAAAGGCGGTGGTTGAGGAGGCTGCTGAAGCCCCGGCAGAGGAGGCTAAGGCCGAGGCTGAGCAGCCAGCTGAAGAACCAGCAGCGGAGGAAGCAAGCTCTGAGGTCCCAGTTGAGAAGACTGAGGAGTAAATTTGATCTGAAGAAAGAGCTATCAAAACAATCAAGAGTCCTCGAATGTCTTAGGTTTGGATTATTATTATCAAGATTGGTCAGTTCTTTTGTTCGATTTGTGCTTTACTAGTACTATTTTGGTGAAGGAGTTTCGGTTCGCTTTTGGGGAGGGATTTTATATGTATGAAAGCTGCTTGTTTCTCATGTCACCTTGGTAACAGAACTTGGGTTACAGGCTTACAGCCCAGAAGAGATATGAGTGGTTGATACATGTGTCTGAAATGTTGGCTTTGATTTTTGAGTAATAATATTCGTATAGTCCTGGTCATCTGAAAGAATTTCTGGCGATTGTTTTTAGTTTTTATTTTATTTAATGAGGCTTATGCCTTAAGGGTGTTAATAGTGCTTCACAGCCAGTGCCACTGATCTGTGTCTTTTAGATCTCAGCATTATATCGCAACACACCCCTATTGAATGCTTGACGCTTGAATATGCTTACAACACACATGAACCTTTCAATTTCAAGTTGGAGAAAAACCCTCACAGTTCTCCGGAAAATAACCAAGTCTGACGCTTCTACAATATCTGCACAGGACACCTGCCTGAAGTCCAAGAACCAGCGAGTTAACTGCTCATAGAAGAAACCGTAGCAGATATAAGCCAGGGAAACAATCATGTGATCAAGCAGAGAATGTAGGGAACCAATTTCTCATTTTAGCTGAAACTCTACAGTCTGCATATCAGGTTAGGCAATGTGTAATGACTCCGAAACTTGTCAAAGCAAGCACCATCTTCAATTTTGCACGGTGCGGGCTTACAACCTAAGCTGACAACCCTAAAAAATATGTACAAGTCGTAAAGAAAAGCTTCTATGTGCAGTCTCAATCCCCAAAGGCTCCATCTCACCAGGTGCCAAAGCTGCATCCGACATGCTCTTGGGTGATCACACGGAGCCTATCTTCCATGACAGTTTCAGTGGGATATGCTGGGATACAAAGGCGATAAAAGCATGTATGAGAGGAGGGCAAGTGCTCCTGGCTCTCTGAGGATTGGTAGATGAATAGCCGAGATGTTAAGCCACCGAACCCCTCGACAGGCAGATACTTCACTGATGTCCAGAAGAAGGGAAGAGTTGTCTTCTGCTTAGCATTCAATTGTGACAGGACCTGTAATGGTTTTCCACAAATCATAATCATTTCAACAGACAACATAAGAGCAGACAACATGTGCTTTTCACCTTATTATCTCACTTTTAAGCAAATTCAGCACTACGAACACACTCCCTCTTAATTCCTTATCCTGCTTTTAAGTAGCATTCAACACTACTAACAACCCAGTGACCAGTGTGGATGGGGGGAAAAAAGGTCAGGGAGATCCAGAAGTAGGCAACCTTACTCCTACAAGTAGAGAGGTTGTCCCCGGGAATTCAACATCAAGTCAGATTTTTCGTGTGCGTGGGGGGGTTCTGACACTCTTAGATGGATTACAACAAAGTAATTGGCAAGGGTTTCATGGAAATTTGCCAGGACGCTACACTGAATTCCATATGGTGAAACTGTAAAGCATCTTGGTTGCCAGCAAGACGACAACACGGCTTCATTTAATGTTAGGCTAAGAAGCATGGACACTGATTGAGGCACGGCTACATGCACACGACATTGATGCATGATATATAAGAAATATACGATACATGTTTAATGGACACGTATCAATGAAAAGATATTTCGTTTGTATTTTGTCGTGTGTATCGCATATCTGCCAGCGGTGGTCTTCAAGGAACAGGAGTGTCCAAACTGTCCGACAGGCATATGCTAATTAAGTTGAGGAGAGTGTCACGACATCTTAGATGCTAGCGATGGTCGGACAATGGAATGTAAAGGAAAATTAGTTTCAAAAGAACAGCTACTTTGCACACGATTCCCAAGGGATTCACTTTTCCCACAAACAAGTCTAGGATCCAAGTGCAGTCCTACTTCATCATTACATTGTTGGGCTCTTGCCAGGATCTATTTTTAGACATGTTAAGAGGACTTCATCAAACAGCATCTGGAACCTGGAGACGAAATTCGTTATGTCTAGACATTTATGTAAGAGGATTTAAGTTCGGTCCTTTCTATGTTGATGTTAGTAGTACCCATCACCTAAACACCCTAATTACCCGATCACGAGATATTTCCCGAGGTTATGTCAGAAGTCAGACTTCAAGGGTCATCATCCATAAATTTTCTCAAGCACGAAGGCAGGGAATTAACCCAAGGCTGCCCAAGCTTCCCTATATTGGTCTTTGCAACTGCAACTAAATGGAATGATCAATTCATAAGAAAAACGAACGATGAGCAATGGATACAAAAACCATAAACATTCATATGGGCCCTAGTCACACTTTTTACAGCGTAAAAACCAAAGTGCAGTGACCATCCAAAATGTAAATAAGAATGAAAAGGGGATACTTCGCATGATATTGTTAAACTTGGTCACCGACACTTGAAACCATAAATAGTATTAAACTTGACCACCCAAATTTTTTTTTTAAAAAAAAGAATCACCGATGATGAAGAAAAAACAATATGCATAATTGACAACTAAGACATAAATAGGGTATGAGCAAAGTCCTGCATGTACATACCTCCCAAAACCAAACTATCTGAGGATCAGATTCTCCATAGCCATCATAGTCAGTATGTGCCTTCCAATCTTCCACAGAGATCTCATTTCCACTTCCATGCAGCATCATATCAAGATCTTCAAGCTCTAAGCTTTGGAAAAAGCTTTCTCGGGGTTTTCCATAATGAAGAATATCGGCAAAGCCTTGAGCAAATGAAGATACTTGCTCAGAGATGGACTGGACAAAGCGATGCTGAACAATTAAATTGACATAATCCTTCCTGTTCTGACTGTTCACAACAATCTCCCTCCCTCCAGGACAGAGTTCTACAACCCTCCTTGATCCTAGCTCTTCGACTTCACTAACAAACGTCAGCCCCAAAGCTTCAGAATCCACAAATTCACAATCCATATCCAATATTTGTTTGCAGCTGTTGTACAAGCATGGATCTGCATCCTGTATATCCTCCATGGAAACATGTCTTCCAGCCAATTGCAAGAAAAAGATGCGATCTAGAACTATACCAACTTGAATCTTATGCATCAATGCCAAAGCAATTACCCTACCAGAAAAGCGGAAGTACCGTAGGTGAAGTAGATCTACCTTTGATACTGTACAAAAGATTTAATTACACCAATAATGTAAGACAACCATGAGTTTAAAAGAAAAACAAACGACAAAGAATATAGAGGAACTTAATGAAGCATATCAAACGTAACCTCCTTAGTATAAAATCACTACTCTCCCTGCCCCCCGGGCTGTTATGGAAAGCTTACGCATAGAACTTAGATGAGACTTGCCTGGATTAGGGAAGAACCTTCGACGATCCAAAGGGCACACAGCAAAAAGGACATTTTGAGGGCCAAAAATTGCCTGGCATACTAAGCAAAACCACTCCCTTAAAACACCAGGGCCTGTGGCTTCTTCATTTTTGAACTCAACAAAGAGACCTGCATGCAACCCAGATGGCCGAGCAAATGATATATATTCAAAAGATTCAGATAGCAATTGGGACCTGTCTATTAACATTTCATGTAACTCCTCATAATCATGTCTAACCTCAGGGAACATTAACATTGCTAGATGTCTCCTTCATTCAAAATCCAGCACGTCCTTATACTTATGAACCCAACTATAATCATTCATACGGGTAGCATATCTAAGAACAAGGTCACGCAGTGCCTCTTTATTCTGTGTCATCATCGTCAAGAATTGGTCTTCAGAGCCGGGAAAAAGCACGGAAATGCTACTCAGTTCCTTCAAAATAGCAAGGCACTGAGACCACCCACCCTGACAAATTTTGAAGTCCTTTTCCTTCTTCTTGTTAGGGCACATCTCCATTTTACCAAGACATTTATCGATCTGACCAAGCAAATCATTGAAAAGATTAAACAGATGGTCAACCTCTTCACCCAGGGGGCCAACTTTTCCCTTAGCCTTTTGGACGGCTGCTGCTATAGCAAGCCTCCTGCGAGTGAAGGCCAACATAGGCTGCAGAAAGGAAGCAAAATCGCAGACATCCCTAACCAATTGCCCAATATTGGCTTTACATTCAAAACTCAGCACCAAATCCTTCAATAGCTGCAGCCCCAACTCCTTGAAGAAAGGGAACACATCCTGAATACCAATACAAGTCGTCCCCCATGCAGAGATACCATATATATCCTTGGGCCCGCTCACCACCTCAATCTTCTCCAGCATCGACCCAAGAGTGCTCCGACAATACAAGTAGATCACATTCTCCTCGGCACCCGCCGGCCTCAGTAGCTTACAGAACTCCAGCACTACAGCAGCACAGAAAGACCTTTCAACTACTTGGCACCCTAAATCTTTCACAAAACCCACAAAGGAGCTGATACACACCTCAGCACAGTCCCGATTGTTCTTATCAGATGAAATATAAAGCATGACTAGTGCTTGTGGGGCACAAGCATCCATAAATATCTTACAGTAATCAATCTTGTTAATACTTCCACACCACTCACTCTCATGCTCCCCCTCCTCATCATCTTCCTCTTCCTCCACGTCACCATTATCATCACTGTTCAATTCTGTGGCTTCGTTAGCACGCTTTACTGTAGCACGCTTTATAAACAAAGATGCAAATTTGTTATGCTGTTTGTTAAGGGGGAGGGTCATGTACTGTTCTAACTTCCCCCTGACAACACTAGAACGGTAATTGGGAATTTCCTTCCTACAAAGCCTAAAAATAACAGAAACCATATCGTTAATTACCCGCCAAGCACGAGGATGACCAGTGCTCCTCATCCTGCCCACCAATTGAAGCCCCGCGTCGTTCTGGACAGAGCACTCCTCCAATGTCTGCTCCCACTGCAGCTGCTTCCCATTGCAAATGAGACGCTGCTCCGTCACTGGTATACCCGTGATTGATTGTATCCTCTGATGAATCATTTCCACCGTATCCATCAAATTCGCTTGCAATACTAGGGTTTTACCCCCAGAAATCATCCTTACGAAGAACTGCACCTGCATACTCGAGTTCGAACTCGACGACTCGCCACGGACGACGGATTTTCCTTTGGAATAGGAGTTCCGCCGGAATGGGGCGTCATCGCCGACGAAGGAATCGTAATCCTCCAGTTTGCGCTTCGAAGGGAGACGATTAAAGTTCTGAAATTGAGCTCCTGGAGAATCAGAGGAGTGTCAAAAAACAGAGAAAAGGTTATGGCGACGATGACGATGATGGGGATTATGTTTGAGGATGAACAACATCATTCAAGAAATCGGGAGAACCAAAAAGATTGATCAAAGAAGTGAGGAATTTTTTAGGGTTTTAGAGATTTTGGGAGCAAAACTGAGAGAAGGAGAGAGAGAACAATGTGATCGTCGAAGGCTCAAAGCGGCGGGGTACAGTGGGCGGACGTTACACCGGTTTCCCGTACCGAGTCCAGATTGGCCTCGTGTTCAACCCCCCCCCCCCGGGGGCCCTAATAAATATAAATAAAAATAAATAAATAGCTGATATTTGGAGGATGTGTTGTGTGATGATTCTCATTTTGATTGGGTGATTCTCATGGAGTTATTTGTCGTTTTGATTGGCATTGGTCTTTCACTGGAGTAAAAGGAAGCAAATCCACTGGGATTCGCAATCCTGCAAGATTCTACGGGTCTATTGTGTATTATTTGTATCACATCTTGAAGAATATTCTACGTTTTTTTTCATTGGTTCTTCATTGCTTTCATTATTTGCAAAAATGTATGGGTGATTCTTTCCTATTCAATGATACATGCCAAAATCATCGATTTGTTTTCAAACAAAATCTAAGTAATATTTTTTCTTTTCTTTTACATAATTTTTAAGGATTTTATTTTGGTGCACCCGTCTAATAAGGTAGACTAATAGGGCTTGATGGTAAAAAGGGGTAAATGCAAAATAGGCCTGCAAAACTTTTAAGGCCCAAGGCTCGATTGCTAATTCCCATCCATCGCATACACGCCTGCACTAGGTGGATGCATGTATCATATTTAACCATGATTTCTAATTATCAGAGTATAAATTTATTTTTGAGTCTTTATTACGCAACGTACGGGAATTCTTTGCATCATCTACGCTTCAAACCCAAATGACGTTCGCGTGAGGGGGCATGTTAGAGTATAAACATGTTCCTATGCTTTAAATCATCAGTTTAAACTTGTAGCTGAAATGGTTTTTGGACACCAACGTTGACCGAGAAAGCCTATGCTACATAATTATACCAACATTTGGATGGGGTGAAGGTAATATAGTTGTTTCAAATGAAATTAGAAAAACAAAATAGATCAACTCTTGTAAAAAAATACTGCATAAAAGAAGAGAAACAGACTTAATCTACTCGCAAAAAAGATAAAAGGGTGACAAATGGCTGAAAAAGGATTGCTCCCGCCCTCAAATGTACGCAACATGAAGAAGAGAACAACCCGTAGAATGTAACCGGGGCACTGAAGAGGGTTCACGAGCAAGAGACAAGCGAATAAACGATCTCAAATTGAACCTTATTTTAATTAGAGTTAACATAAACCATCTTTTCAATTGAAGAACACATAAGATTACGTGCTATAAATAAGTTGACTCACACTTTGTCATGTGCATTATCAATCCTTAGATTTTGTTAGGATTAGTCAATGTGCTCGACCCAATTAATGATGACCAACTCATTGCGCACTCCTAGTTATATCATATTTATTTAATTTAATCATTGTTTTCTCCTGTTCACAATTTGCTAGATCCCTCATACATATATAGATGGCAGTGGATTTTGGATTCGGCCTAAACTAGAGGCTTTGGATCTAATTAAATGAGACCCAATGGATTCTAAATTGGTATGGGTTCGAGGGACTTGGGTCCGATTGGGTTTGAAAAATTCAGATCCAAACCCGATCCAAGGCCTGTTGAGGACTTTTTTTAAATAAAAAATGTTGCAAAGTCAATCAGCTAAAGTGACACTAAATCGGCAAACCCTAAAGCCATTTTTCTTACTATTGGTTATAGAAGAAAAACTATTTTGTTATGTTTGGGTAAAATTTGATTGACTTTATCTTTGTGATTTTTGTTAAAATATTACTTTCAGTGTGTAAGCTGTAAGAACAGTTATGAATTATTTACTGCAGAATGTCGTAATTTATATTGAGATGTTAAAAGAATAATCTCCAATATGAAAAACAATCTGAACCCATTTAGGACTTGTAGACCCGTCAAATGTATAGATTCAGATTTGAATCTCATCTTTTTAGATCCAACAAATCTGTGTCAAGATCTAAAAAAAATTAAATGAATCTAGGTCCAAGTAGATCCGACTCATCCTCAACTCATTATCATCCCTGCTCATACACATGATCAAGAGTGAAGGGATGCAAAATCCTAACATAAAAGAGACTAAGAACGAGGAAAAGTAAAATCAAAAGGATTAGATTATTTTTACTTATTTATTGGATGAACTTGTCATTGTCATTTAAAGCTGCGGGCTGTAATTGGCTTTGAATTAACCCACAATGAAATCAACTGAAAATAGAGATCAAGGGGCTTTGCCTTATTAATCCATATCATATGTAATGACAGCAAGTGTTTTGTTAGGATCGGTTAGGAATTGAATGAACAACAAAGGAATCACAAGTACGATAATAATAGCAAGACAGAGAAAAACAAACACAACTTAACACCAAGAATTTACGTGGAAACCCGAAACGGGAGAAAACCACAGACGACGATAAGCAAATAATCCACTATAGAGATGGGAGAATACAAAACTGATTTCAGAGCGATGTGCTATAGGAAGAGATCAGAAAGTGATTACAGATCACTCAGAACGCTCTCTCACAAAAATAGGAATAGCAGAACTTAAACTTTTATGGATGCTTGTGTTTTGTGTTATTGGGATGATTATTAGAGCCTAGATTAGGCCCTTTATATAAGGTTTAGAGGTATCAGGATGCAAAATCCTAGGAGTAACCCTAGCCGCCAATAGCATAACTTCTTGAAACCCGTGGTGGATAAAACGATTTTGGGCCATTAAACCCAACAATCTCCACCGTGGACCAAAATCACCAACATCTATAGAGAACACCATCAAAGGAACCCCGAAGGGTAGAGCCTCGTAGGGCGAAACCCTAAAGGGCATCATGCGAACCAACCACCTGTTGAGTTCAAGGGATTCTTGAACTTTGAACTGGGAAGTGACTTGTGTAGACTTTTCTCCCAATGTGTAGCAGAAATACCATTAGGAGAAGAAGAAGCAGTAGCAGGAGGACCTTTCATAGTAGATGCTTGCAAAACATAGAGAGTCCCACGTCTCAAACCCTCTAACAGAATCAGAGTGCCCTTAGAAATCTTCAGAACTCCACCTTCAGCTGAGTATTTGCACCCCTTGGATTCAAGGGTGCCTAAGGAGATGAGATTACGCTTTAAATCAGGAACATGTCGAACATTCGATAGAGTTCTGATAGCATCATCATGGGTCTTGACTTTGCCAGTACCAATTCCAGCAACACTGCATTGGGCATTGTTGGCCATGTGAACAAAAGTAGAATTAACTGGGTCATATGTAGAAAATCAGTCCTTATGAGGACACATTTGAAAGGTACACCCCAAATCTAGAACCCAATCGGAAACGCTCCCATTTTTAGTAGAGGTAGCAAATAAAGCGTCATCGTCAGGATTAGACTCAACGAAGGTGGCTGTAGCAAGTTCATTGGAGTGTGAAGGAGTATTATTTTCTTCTTTCTCCCTCTTGTTTTTCAACTTAAAACACTCATAAACTACATGCCCAGTTTTCCTGCAATAATGGCAAAAGTTGTTGGGTCTTTCAGACTGTGATTTAGCGGTTTTTTCTTTCCCATAGGATTCACCCCTAAAAAACAAGCCTTCATCTTTTTCACCCCGAACTTCAAGGTCAAATCTTTCTTTGGATAGTAAGTTAGCCTTAACATCTTCAAAAGATAAGGTATCATTGTTGCTATATAATAAGATTTCCTTGAAGTTTTTATAGGAAGGGGGTAAAGAGACAACCAATAACAACGCCTTATCTTCATCCTTGATTTTAACATCCAAACTTTCAAGATCAATAACAATAGAATTGAACTCGTCAAGGTAGTTTTTAATAGGACTACCTTCCGCCATGGAGAATGTATACAGACATTCCTTCAGACGAATTTTATTTGCAAGGCTTTTCGTCATGTATAAGGACTCTAGCCGAAGCCAAAGATCTGCCGTGGTAGTTACACTGAGAACTTCACGGAGGATATGAGTTGCCAGGCACAACTGAATTGTCGAGAGAGCCTTTTCATCAAGCTCCTTTCACTGGTCGTCTGTCATGGTTTCAAGTTTCTTCTTTTTTCCACCAATGGTTTTCTTCAACCCAGTCTGGGTAAGAACAGCTATCATCTGGACCTTCTAGATATTGAAACTCATCTTGCCATCGAACTTAGGGATATCGAACTTCGTGATTGTTGCCATTCTAAACCAATGCTCTATACTACTTGTTAGGATCGGTTAGGAATTGAATGAACAACAAAGGAATCACAAGTACGATAATTATAGCAAGACAGAGAAAAACAAACACAAATTAACACCAAGAATTTACGCGGAAACCCGAAACGGGAGAAAGCCACGAACGGCGATGAGCAAATAATCTGCTATAGAGATGGGAGAGTACAAAACTGATCTCAGAGCGATGTGTTATAGGAAGAGATCAGAAAACGATTACAAATCACTCGGAACGCTCTCTCACAAAAATAGGAATAGCAGAACCCAAGCTCTTATGGATGCTTGTGTTTTGTATTATTGGGATGATTATTAGAGCCTAAGTTAGACCCTTTATATAAGGTTTAGAGGTATCAGGATGCACAACTGTAGGAGTAACTCTAGCCGCCAATAGTCTAAACTTCTTGAAACCCGTAGTAGATAAAACGATTTTGGGCTATTAAATCCAACACGTTTTAGTCAATGAAGCTATTTTTAAAAATACTATTAATTTTTTATTAATTAGTTGATTTGTACCTAATTAATCAGGTGAAGGTCAAACACTCAAATCTGCGAGCCATGTGAGCAAGACATGACCGATCTTTCCCGCTAAATCTTGTCCGTGTCCCAAGCCTGCTGAAATGAACCACGCTGACTTTCTGTCATTACTTCCAGATCCGCCGCATTGATCCTTGAAGCCTTTGTCTGTTTGCACCCAAATTTTCATTCATTAAGTTCTTAAATAATGCGGTGTATAGTGATCCGAAGTATAAGGAATATTAATTGTCTATTTTTATTTGTTAAGGTATATACATTTTATCTGTTAGATTGTACTAATATTTTATATAAGTATGGTCAACTAAATTGTTAGTATTCTTAGTTCGTTCTCGGTTGCTTATTTTTAGTTTTTTTCTATAAAATATTTTCACAAAATCATTTTTCTGTAACATGTTTTCACTTGATCTTTTTTTGTGGGTCTTTTGAAATTAACCTCTGTATTAGTAGAGATTCTTGTAAAGGTAAGATTGCTTATGTCTGGATCTCACCAGATCCTACAAAAGCGGGACCCACACTGAGAGGTTTTGTTGTTGTGATTTAAAATTTGTAAAAATAAAAAATAAAAATATATATATAAATCGTAAAGATTAAATCGTGATTTTAATTTCAAATCTTCACTAAAATATAAGAAATAAGAATCATTATCAAATGAATAATAAATTCACTTTTCTAAATATTGAGTTCAGACTTCAGAACAATTGAGTGATTGAAATTGAAATACATTGTTTCAAGTCTCAAAAAATTAAAAATCTAATTGTTTCCCTTTGACAATATTAAAACAATTCAAACCAGTTTTGTCAAGCAAGAACAACAATACAATAACAGCTGCTCAAACTTGGTCCAAGGCTCAATGTGTATATCTATATAAAGCAATCCCGTTCCATCAACTCATTAAAATATCAAACATCTCCCTCCTTCCTCTTGTAATTGTTGCCTATTTGACCACTTCCCCCCACAATGCAGGCTCCTCACATCACCTTCCTCCTCTCTCTCCTCCTCCTCCTCGTCGCCGCCTCCACTACCACTCCAAGCCCGCCCCCCAAGCTGGTGCCGGGAGGGTGGACTCCGATAAAGAACCTGAGTGATTCGCACGTGATAGAGGTGGCACGGTTCGCGGTGAAGGAGCACAACAGGCAGGACGAAACTCACAAGGTCCATCTCCTGAGGGTCCTAAAGGGCTCGACCCAAGTCGTAGCCGGCATCAACTACCGCCTCGTCCTTGCGTTGAGGCCGGTGCACCGCCGACATGTTGTCCTCTATTATGAGGCCCTCGTTTATGAGCGGTCTTGGCAGCATTTCATGAACCTCACCTCGTTCAAGCCACTGAGAGAACATTGATATCGTGCTTGCTTCTTTGGGAGAATTGTGATTGTGTTTGTGATGGTCGCTGTTTGATTTGCAGGGTCTTTTTAGGGATAGTAGAAGGCTTGATTGTTCAATAATGTCTGTATTTTTTTATGGATTTGTTGACCTCGTTAATCATAGCATTCCGAGACAGAACCCTCGCCTGTCATGTCAACAAAGGTTCCACAATTTTAAAACTTGCATTTCATCACTTCTCCAACTTATGGAATTCAATTTTAATCATCCAATAAAAATATTTGTCATGGTCCTACCTTATGACGCACAACTTATTTTTGTAATCATTTAAAAATTATATATTTACTCAAAAAAAAAGAAAAATAAAAAATATATTTAAAAAATCACAAAAGGACAAAAAAGGGAGGAATGGGGGGAGGAACGCCTGGGCAAGGCATCCCACGTGCCCCCGCGTTTGCCTCCCGCAGCCAGCAGGCCTCTGACACGCTATGTGCCTCGTGGGCCCCACATGTGCCTCTCGTGGCACTGGTTGCTAATGCTCTCATATATTATGCTCTGAATTTTGTTTCAAGTAATCGGTGACTTGTTTATGAGTACTTTCTATTTATACTTCATCTTTCTGACTTTGTCTAGTGACAAGAGTTGGATAGTAATTTATCTATACTAACAATCAACTTTATCAATATTTGAAAATGGGCTTAAAGTGGGCCAACATAGTGTCAGCTCAATCTATTTATTTACATGAAAAATTCATATCCGTTCGACATATCTTGTTAATGGATCGATTTTAACCCGACTCGGTCCATTGTCTGCCACACTAGTGACAAACCTTTATCATTTCAGATGACAAGGCCCTCTTCTCCTCCCCAAAAAAACCAAAGAAGAGGTGTAAACATTGAATTTGTTATTTTTTTAATCATTAGTTATAAAAACAACCAATTCAAATACAAGTGTAATGCCAATAATGCAAAACAACCTAAGTGACAAACGCTAGAAAAATCTACAATAAGGTAATGCAATTCAACATAATCACTTTAGCTTCTTCAACAAAACCTCTAATTAAAAACAAAACCAAGCCCCAATGGAGACACAAAGCAAGATACCAGCACAAATGGACAAGCTAAAGACATAAGGAAAAAAATCAATTATAGAGATCAAAGTATCTCCAGCTAGGCAATATGATCATAGGCATGAACTCCATGAACAAAGCAACCGGGTGCCTTTTTAAGAGAGTACGTAGAGGAATCCAATCCGATAAGACATAGGCTAAAGATCACGTTAGGATAAAAGTTTATACTTGCTTTCGACTTCTTGCTCCACAATTGGAACCTTTAAAATTTGTTACTTTCTCTCAAGCATCTTGCCATTTTTCTTACAATTATGTCATCATCTAATCGAAAGCTTTTAGCCCAACTTTCTTACCAATACTTTAATTTAGGCTTCTTTTGCAAGTTGAATTACTTGAATAAATTATTATTGGTGATTCATTTTCCTTACATGTTTTCTTCGTAGCCTCTCCCTTTCAATTTCTTCTAGGGATCAGTCATCCAAAGCGACTCAAACTCTATTTGAGATAGTCCAAAGATACTTCCTTCTTCTGGATTTCCTTCTTCTTCTCTCACTTTCTAAGATGCCAAAGCTTGCTTATGAGCTTATTTGCCAGCATGGATCTTTCATTCACAAACCAAAGTTAGATGTCACTACACCGAATTCAATTGCTCGATCACCAGACTTACAAACTATAATACAATCCATTTCCTTTTTTCTAAATCCTCAAATTTCATTATCTTATCGGTCTTCATATTTTAAAAAATATGATAATCATATCATATAATTTGAGACTATATTACCAATATTACGATATAAGTTATAGCCAGTCACATAACTTATTTGACTAAAACTTCCATCATAAGTTCCGAAACAAAATTTATTAAAAAAAAAAAAAAAATCTTTGGGCACGAAGATATTGCCTCCTTAACGTGGCCTTTGGGGATACGCCCATCAGAGTCAACTTCAAATATGTGAGTGGGTAGGAGTACAAGACAAGAATCCAATTGTACCCGTCTATTCAAGCCAAATGGTGGCCCATCTCGTGCTCTCGTCCGTTGATTTTAGTATTACCTCACAAGTGTTCGTACGATCGTTCCTTCTCCGCGTCTCAAACTCAATGCCCCACTCACCCTCCCCTCTATAAAACCGCGCGGTTCACGCTTTCTCATCTTTAACGTCTCACCCACCAGTCCTTCCTGTCTCTCTCCTCTGTTCTAGAAAAATCTTCAAAATCACTCCACTCTATCCAACCATGCCGAACCGTAGCCTCTTCCTCCTCCTCTCTCTCGTCGCCTTCGCAGCCACCACCGCTAGCGCTGCCCTTGGAGGAGGCGGGAGGGTCGGAGGATACTCGCCGATCAAGAACCTCAACGACCAGCACCTGGTGGAGATCGCGCAGTTTGCCGTCGACCAGTACAACAAGCAGAACGGCGCTCATCTCCAATTGGTGAAGATCGTCAAGGCTGAGCAGCAGGTTGTTTCCGGAATGAACTACCGCCTCGTTATCGAAGCCAAGGACGGCGGCGCCGAGCGCAATTATCAGGCGATCGTATATGAGAAACCATGGCAGAAGATCCGGCAACTTACCTCCTTCAAGCCTCTGTAGAACAATGGAGGTTTTCGAAAAAGAGAAATAAATGCTAGTTAGTTGTTTGATTTGATGAGTGCTTCGGAGTATGACCGGATTTCGATTCAATCGCGTCTTTGATTTTGCGTTATTAGCTGTAAGATGTGTTGTATCTGGTGATGATGTGATTTCTGCGTTTGTAGATCTGTTTGAGTAACTAAGAGCTCATTATTTCTCGAATTAAATATCTACGCTTCTCGGTGATTTGATGTTGTGCATCAAATACGAATTGCTGCTTACAACTTCCAAAAATCAAAACCTAATCTTCGTGTGGAATTTGGGAATTGCTCCCATCCAGTTAATAGCTAATTAAAATGAACTGTTAGAATGAATAGGTGTAATTCATTTGAGGAGTGACCCTGGGGAAGGATAGTTCTTTGAGGGGCTTGGGACTGGCGATGTTGGATTTTGTACGGTACAAACCCTAATTGTTGCAGGAATAGATCCAGGGGACTGTTCAAAGAATGGGGACAAAAACAGGGGAACGGTTAACAAACATGGTCAGTAACAAGACCCCTTGCAACGTACCATCCTCCCTAGAAAAACATCTGTGTTCATTTTATCACCAATTGCTAACGGTTTGATCCTACAAATGGATCAATCGCTTTCAGGTCAGTTTAATTTCAATGTTGGGTTGTATTTGGATTAATAAAATTCAGTCGGAATCACATTGACTATGGGTTGATTGATTCACATTGACTATGGGTTGATTGATGTATGGTGCGGGGTTAAGTTATAAATTTCAAGTTAGTTTCACTAAGTCCAATTTTGCCAATGACTTGTTTGAGTTACAAGTAGTTTTGCTAGGATGGTAGATTGTTTAGTATGTCCATAAATATGGCTATGCTGTACGTGATCATATGGGAGGACGATGCAGATGCCAAGAATATAAAGATGAAAGCTGTTGGTCAACCAACACAGTCTACACAAATGTGCTCAAATAATTTGAAACTTATTTTTCTTAAATAAGGTTTCGGATTCGAATATTATAAAGAAAGAAAATATATGATGAAAGTGCTCTATATCTTATTAGATCAATAATAATTTATCTCTATTAAAATGGAGAATTCAATCCAAAAAAACAGAGGCGTAGACAACAATGAGCCACTGGATTCAAAAATTAATTCGAATCCCTGAGGCCGACCCCGAGTGTCTAACCATCACTTGGCAACCGAGTAACATTGTTAGGCCCAAGTGAGAGGTTCTATTTGTCGACCCCTTTCCGTCCCCCTCTCTATAAAAAAAAACATTTTTTTAATAATTTCTCTTACAACGACTTTTGTTACTTTGCTAATCTTAACTAGGTTTTAGTTTTGTATTATGAAGAAGACTTCTAAATTAGAATTATGTAAAAAATGTTTGATATTATCTGTTTTCTATCAAAGTCTCCAGGCAATTGTATATACGCTTATGTTTGAAAGATTGAGATTGTTTTTCTCTTAATCATTAATTTAAGCGAAGAAGATTGTGAAAGACTATTAATTTTTTTATTAATTAGTTGATTTATACCTAATTAATCAGGTCCAACACTCAAATCTGTGAGTCATGTGAGCAAACCATGACCCACCTTTCCCGCTTATCGGTGTCGCAAGCCTACGAGAATGACTCATGTTGACTTTCTTTCAGTGTTCTTGAATTATCATACGACTCAGATTTTATTTTTGTTTAAAAATATCACCTACTTTTTTATTTATTCAAGTTTACTACCTAACTTTTATGTAATATTCTCAATTCACCAGTTATTGAAGGTATCACTAAAAAAAAAAAAGGAAAACATGTAAAGGGAGATGACTTGTGGAGGGGAAAAAACAAAAAATTGAATTTTTGAAATGACCCTCCCAGCCTCCCCCTACTGCACCTCCAACCCTCCCCATCTTCTCCAAAAGTCCCCGTAAAATTAAGAAGAAAGAGGAAGCTCATAGTCATGCAGGTGGGATTACCCTTATATTCAATATAGTTGAATACTGTTTTGGGGATTGATTCTCCAAATTTGTTTGTTATTTATATATGATGATGAAGAGTGTAAGGAATTTTTCTATGTGGTAATTTTTCTCTTTACCTGCAATTTAAACATATTACCCCTATTTCTTTGCGGATAAGCCTGAAATGAGAAATAAAATCATATAATTTGGCAAGCCGACATACATATGTTAGTCTTTGTAGAAGCTCCTTTCCATCACTCAGAAAGTGAAAGTGGAAAGAATTTGAGATTTTTCATTTCAAATGCATCTTCCGACGACGACGGGCCTCAACAACTGCAAAGACTCTGATATTGAATCCATTTCTCAATCTTAAACCCAGGAATCTCCATCCCATCATTACTAACAATTCCCAACTTTCTCTCTTTTCAAAGCTACCCTTCAGTATCTCTCTTCTCCCACCACCCATTTTTATAGGGATCTTTTGGGGGAAATGAGAACGCTCGGAGGATGAGGGGTTATTTTGTAAATTCAATCTTTTGCCTTATTTTTAGTTGTCACTTTTTTCCCCCTCTTGTCTCCCCTTTACCTTTTTAACAAAAATGAAAAAGAAAAGGGAAATAATGTAGAAACCTGCCACAGCCGGTCATCTAGGCCCTTAAGTGACAATTGTGAACATAAAAAAGAAAATGAATGATACAATTGAGCAAAAAAGAATATGAGTGGTATTTTTGAACAAAAATAAAAACTTTGTGGTATTATTACTCAGTTCTACCGCATTAATCATTGAAGCCTTTGTTTCTTTGCACACAAATTTTCTTTTATTAAGTTTTTTTAGGAATGTATAAAATAATAGGGACTATAGTGATTTGAAATTTGTAAAACAAGTAATAAAAAATATATATAAATCGTAAAGATTAGATGTCATTTTTAATTTCAAATTTTCAAAAAAATGTATGAATCATTATCAAATGAATAATAAATTCACTTTTTCAAATATTGAGTTCAGATTAATTGAGTGATTGAAATTAGAATATATTATTTCAAGTCTCACATAATTTAAAATTATTAGGCGATAATTTATCGTATTTTACGTGCCTTTTTGACCTAATTTTAGCTCGTATAATAATATAATCTTTAGGATTTTTACTTATTTTATTTGTTTTTGTAGGTAATAAATTTGATCGAGCAAACGTCGTGAAAAGAGGCGAAGACGGACAAGAAAAGTAAAAAAGGCAATAAGGGAGGACGGGTGGCCCGACCACCGTGCCAGACCGTGCCACCCCGCTGACGCTCGCTCGCTCGATTTTTTCTATTTAAGGCCCCTTCGGGCATTTTTCTTGGGGACGTCCCGGCTCTCCTTTGGCGATTTTTCGGGACTTCTTAGTTTAGGTTTAGTCGTAAAATCCCATTAGGGGGTGAATAATTTAAAGTAGATTACTATACACATTATGCAAGATTTGGATTTTGCAATGGATGGCTGAGTTTCTCTCCTCTTTTCCTCTTTAATTTCATGTTTCTTGTTTTGTTTTCTAGTTTGTTAACTCTTGCTTTGATTTGCTTATAAATGCTTAGTTTCAATTAAATTTGTGAGTTTTGATTGTAATTAGCCTCTTGATGAACAATTGATTGTTGTTAGGCTTTTACCCATCTTGTTTATACTACAATTTAGGGTTTTCTTTCTCGCACACCATGTGTTCGATGAAATACTTGAAAGAGCTTTTATCCGTATTTCGGGGCGATTAACCTATGCTGAAAGGTGAGATTAATTGTCTAATGTGGGTAAAGAGAATAGATGGGATTCGGACATGAAAATTGTCTCAGTCGCTAGCTAGGTCGAGGGTTGTTAATCTTGTAGCCTAATTGAACTAACCCCATAAAAATATGTAGTTAGAACAATTAAACTAGCCTATTTACCCTTGTGAGAGGGCTTGGGTGGACTTTATTGGTACAACCGATTATCCGTGAATGTTAGCTTAACTTGGGTAGATCAGGGTTTAACTTGATTTGTTAGTCTACCTTAGATTTAATTACAATTGAAATCTTCTTTGTTTTAGTAGTTTAATTCTATTTCTCTTCATCTTTGATTTGCCTAGCTTGATACGCTCGAGTGAACTTTGGTAATTAAAAACACAACTCCCTGCAAACGACACCCCGAATACTTAATGATGCACCATTGCACTTGGGATTTATAAATATTAAAACTTTTTTCCTAACAAAAATCTAATTGTTTCACTTTGACAATAAAACAATTCAAACCAGTTTTGTCAAGGATAACAATACAGTAACAGTTGCTCAAACTTGGTCCCAGGCTCAATGTGTGTCTCTATATAAAGCAATCCCATTCCATCAACACATCAACTCATTAAAATCTCAAACATCTCCCTCCTTCCTCTTGTAATTGTTGCCTATTTGGCCACTTACCCCCACGATGCGGGCTCCTCACATCACCTTCCTCCTCTCTCCTCCTCCTCCTCCTCCTCCTTGTCGCCGCCTTCACCACCACGCCAAGACTCCCCCCCCCCCCCAAAAGCTGGTGCAGGGAGGGCGGACTCTGATAAAGAACCTGAGTGATCCGCACGTGATAGAGGCGGCACGGTTCGCGGTGAAGGAGCACAAGCAGGACAAAGCAGATATGGTCCGTCTCCTGAGGGTCCTAAAGGGCTGGACCCAAGTCATAGCCGGCATCAACTACCGCCTCATCCTTGCCGCGAGGCCGGTGGTGCACCGCCGCCATGTCGTCCACCATTATGAGGCCCTCGTTTATGAGCGGCCTTGGGAGCATTTCATGAACCTCACCTCGTTCAAGCCGCTGATAGAACATTGATATCATGCTTGCTTGTTTGGGAGAACTGTGATTGTGTTTGTGATGATTGTTGTTTGATTTGCAGGGTCTTTCAACTTCCAAAAATAAAAACCCAATCTTCATCTGGAGTTTGAGAATTGCTCCCTTGCAGTTTACAGCTAATTAGAATGAGTTTTTAGTGTGAATGGGTGTAATTCATTTGAGGACAGCGTGGATAATGATTTCTCTAAGGGGCTCGGGACTAAAATATCTTGGATTTTGTACCGTACAAATCTTATAATTGATGCAGGATCCAAGAGATTGTTCAAAGGATGCCAACGGGGACTCTTCAAAATCAACTGCACAAATGTGCAAGAAATTATGATGAGGATGTTTCCTTTCTATTCATACGCCACAGCTTAATGACCAAGCTTACCTCACATGCTTAATAACAAAGCCTCGAAAAGTATATATTCATTTGACGAATGCTTAGATCTTACAAGTGGATTGATCTGATCGGTTTAAATTCATGTCGAGTCATATTCGGATCAATAAAATTCGAGTCCAATGAATTAAGGGTGACTAAGATTTCAGTTCAAAGCAGTTAAATGATTTCGGTTTCAGTTTCTAAAAAAGATGAATCAGTCTAATTAGTTCTGATTTTTTAAAAAATATCGCAATCTGAAGCCGTTTTAGAGAGACGAAAATAAACAAATTTTTGATTTTTTCACTATTTTTTTTGTTGTTCCTCTATTCTTTTTCTTTTTGATTTATTTTTCTATACTCCACTGAGTGTTCATTGACTTACAAAAAGCATGTGATAGAGTACCGATGGAAGTACTATGGAAGTGCTTGGAGAAAAGAGAGGTGTCGGCTGAGTATATTCGAGTTTTTAGAGATATGCATGGGGAGTTAAAGAAAGAGCTAGGATCTTGGGAGGATGCAGACGACTTCCCTAGCTATAGAGATTGGTCATTACGGATCAATGCTCAGCCATTTTCTTTCCACTTCGTTTATGGATGGGCTCACGAAAGGGATTGAAGAAAGGTATCGTGACGTATGCTATTTGCTGATGATATAGTTCTTATCGATGAGACTTGGATGAGGGGGAATAGCAAGTTCAAGAGGTGGAGAGATACCATCAAAACTGAAGGTTTTAGGTTGAGTAGGTCAAAGACCGAATACTTAAAATACCAATTCAGTGAAGGAGAAGGTGGTGCGGAAGATGAGGTGGCCCTAGGGGGTGTGGCTATGCCAAGGGCTAAAATGCTTAGATGTCTAGGATCAATCATTCATGAAAGAGGGGGAATTGATGATGACATTAACCATTGAATCAATGTCGGATGATAAAAATTGAAGAATGCTTCACGGGTATTATGCGATGAGAAGATCCCACTAAGATTGAAGGGGGAGGGCATACTGTATGGTTGTTAGACCAGCATTATTGTATGGTGTAAAGTGTTGGCCAATCAAGAAAGCTTAAGTCTAGTGGATGTTGGTAGTAGAGATGATGATCATTCGTTAGATGTGTGATTATACGAGATTGGATAGGATTAGAAATGTAGTGATTAAAGACAAAGTAGAAGCAACATCCATATTCGATAAGATGAGAGATGCTGGACTTAGATGGGCTGGGCATGTGAGGAGGAGGATTACGGATGCACTAGTGAGGAGATGTAAGAGGATTGTCTGTCCGGAGTGTAAAAGGGATCGTGGTAGTTCTAGGAAGAGTTGGAACGAAGTAATTAGACATGATTTGGAAACTTTAGGATTAACGGATGACATGATTCAGGATAGGAGGCTATAGAGGTCTATGAGTATGGTCGCGAACTTAAGGGAACACAATACTTGACCTTCCCTTAGATCTCGAGAGCATAGGATTCCCTGATGTGCAGATCTTGCTACCCTCTATCTTGTGTTGACAACACTTTTGTATGCTTTTATTTATTTGTGCTACTGAGCGCACCTGTATTATATTTATTTATTTTTGTTTCGCTCCCTTTTGTATCGCAAGATTTTCAGCTCGAAAATGTTTTCTTAAATCTTTTTTGGGTCAATTTGAATTGGTCTCTTTGGGGTAGTGAAACCTGCAAGGATAAGTCCGCTTACATCTGGATCTCCCTAGACCCTAAGCAAGCGGGACTCACACTAGGAATTGTTGTTGTTGTATTTTTTTCCCCATGGAAATGACCCTGCAAATAATGAGCTTAATACAATATCAATTAATTTTTTCGCTACTGAGTGGAGAATGAATTATTATATATTTCAAATCACCAAGATGAAAAAAAAAAAATACAAACTTATTAAACTAACTTTCTTTTTTCAATAAGGATAGAAGAGGAATGTAAGAAAAGATAAAAAACCGCATCTCCAATTCCAAGTAAAAAAATTAATTTATTAGGTGCTAAAATTTCAGCATTAGGCGAGATGGGTACCCTTAAATCTGATCGGAACCGCGGATTTCGATTTCAATCTTCAAAAGTTAGGAACCAGTTTGACCGGTTTCAATTTGGGTTCCCAATATCTTGGACGGATACTTGTAACAACTCATCCCTTAGAATTCACATTAATTACGGGTTAGTTGATGTTTAGTTCATTAAGCTTGTCTGATTTTTTAAAAAAAAGGTAACATTGAAATAAAAAGTTTAGGTCGGTACTTGGTTCAATTTATTTCAAATTGTTTGTTTAACTTTAGTCAGTCTTTTCGAATGTCGAATTGGCTATGGAGTGAGGCAAGTTATACATTTGAAGTTTTATTGCTAGGTCTAATTTTGTCGATGATTAATTAAAATTTGTTTGAGATATGAATAGTTTCACTAGGATAGTAGATTGTTTAGTTTGTCCATGAATCTGAGTATGTGGTACGGGATTATATGGGTGGACGGTCCAGATGCGAAGTATATAGTGATTGTGAATAATTATGAGCAACACTTGCGGAGGCGCATTAGCTTGGACGAGATCAAAGCTGTCGGTCAAACCAACACAATTTGCATAGATTAGTTCAAATATTTTGATATTTATTTTCCTAAAATAAAGTCTTAAATTTAAATTTTATTGATGAACACAAGATGTCATAAAAAACTCCTATTTTTTATTGGGTCAAAAATATGATTCACAAAAAAAAAAAAGCAAAAGAAAGCAAAGCCAAGTGGCCCAAGTCAGCAACGAACCTTTCGACCTGAAAATTAATTTGAATCCCTTGGCCCACTCCAACCATCGCTTGGAAGCCAAGTAACATTATTAGGCAAAATTGAGGGGTTCTATTCAAAGTTATAAATATTTTAAGGTCATGGTACCTTTTTTTTCATTGGGACGAAATGTATCAGATTTATGTACCATTATATTGGACTTGCGCTGTTTTGAATTTCAAAAAAATTTAAAAATGAAAGTACAAAAAAATTTAAATTTTGTATCGGGTAGTATTTGACCGAAAATACTGGTACTGTTCGATATTTGACAGTACAGGATAGTATTGATCAGTACAATATTGGACAACAACTTGTACCGTTTCTTGATAGTACAGCATGGTTCTGCTGGTACCAGATAGTATGGCATGATTTTTGTAACACTTGTTCTATTTGTCCACCCCTTTCGTCCCCCGCTCTCCCAAAACACAATGCTTTAATAGTTTCTCCTACAACAACTTTTGTCACTGTAGTGATCTTAGCTAGGTTTTAATCTTGTATTAGGCGGGGAGATTTTTAAATTAGAATTATATAAAAAATTTATAAAATGTTTGTTGTATAACATTTCTGTTTTCTATCAAAGTCTCCAAACTACTGTGTATACTTTAATGTTTGAAAGATTAGGATTGTTTTTCTCTCAATCATTAGTTTAAGCGAAGAAAATTGTGAAAGTAATTGTTGGATAGTTTGTATTAATGAGATATAATAAAAAGTGATTTAGATAACAACAATACTACCTCCCAGAGTAGGTCCCGCTTTCGCGGGGTCTGGGGAGATCCAGATGTAGGCAGCCTTACCTCTACCGGCATCTCTGCCTGTAGAGAGGCTGATTCCACGAGACCCACAAAAACAAAGTTTTTGTGCAAACATTTTGTAGAAGAAGATTTTTGAGAAAATATTAAATGGAAAAACTACGGTTACGCAAATAAAACAGGGGGTTGAAACTGACCAAACAATTGAACAATAAAGCAGCAGAAAGAAACATACCTTAGCAGAGGTAGGCAATAATGAGTCGTCCCAGAAGTGTACACTACCTGTAAACCACACGACAAACGGAAACCCACACCCAAACCTACCCTACTGCAAACGAAAGACACTACAAGGCCGATTATCTGATATCTAAGACCTTAATCCTATCCCGCCATAGTCTCCTATCCTGAGCCATGTCCTCCGTCAATCCTACAACTTTCAAATATTCTCTAATCACCTCATCCAAACTCTTCTTTGGTCGACCTCTCCCTCTCTTACCCACGGAGGCGTTAATCCTCTCGCAGCTCCTCATTGGGGCGTCCTCACTCCTTCTTTTGACATAGCCAAACTATCTAAGTCTTGTTTCTCTCATTTTGTCTTCGATGGGGGCCACTTTAACCAAGTCTCTTATCAAAAAGTGATTTAGATAAATGGACATCAAATAAGTGTTTCACATTTGGGTCAAAGTATGGCTTGATTAGACTTTGTCTTAATCATATTGGACCTTGTGCACAAGGAGAATATCAGATAATGTAAACAACCCGCATGGTCACTGGGTGTATGCTAGTCTCTCTCGATGCTTGTTGGTCGCAGGTTCAATTCCTTGTGGCACATATTATTGCTCAGAAAACGGTTGCTAAACGATAAATTTTGTTTTCTGAGCTAGAGGCCACCACGGTTGGACCATGGTATACACCACGGTCCTTGGTGTTGTGTCTTTGCCTTTATTCGAAGTGAATGAGTCATAAACTGAATGTGCTTATCCAATTTTATCGGTTAAAATCGGAAAAGACACATTGGTTGACAGTAGTTGTCTATATATTCTAAGAAATAAAGAAAATTTATCTGATTTTACTCTTCAAAAAAATTCACAAAAGGCTTATTATATCCTGGGGGTGTCTTTGCTGAAATCTAGAGCAATCTTTGTAAGATAGGGTAAATAACACTTTAAAGATAGTATTATTCACGCCTTAAGCCTTTGTAATTCCTCCACAAATTGTTTGTATACACCTTATATCTCCAGCAATTTTAAGGTGTTATTATGGTTGATTCCTCATCCACTGCATCTTTCAAAGTTTTGAACCAAGACTTTGTCAAACCGGATCGTTTTGATGGCACAAACTTCAATTGTTGGAAGGACAAGATGATGTTTCTACTCACTGCTTTGAATGTCGCGTATGTTCTCAACCCCAAGTTGGAGGCCATTTCTGAAGCCTCTCAAGATGCTTCACTGGAAGAGAAGGCAAAGGCTGCAGATTTGAAGAAGAAGCGTCAAGACGATTGGTGTTACACCTAGTTTTGACCCCATTTTAGCCCTTATTTGACCCATTTTTCTCGGTGTTTTCATATCAAGTTTAGATGAAAAAGGGTCAAATTCACTTCCTTTAATTTAATTGTGCTTATAATGTGTTTTGTCTTACTTTTAGGAGAAATTCTCGGGTTTTGATAGAAAGGAAGACTTTAGGAGCGATTTGAAGGATGCATAGAGGTCCAACGAAGCCCCAGGAGCACAAGTGAGAGCTGCAAGAAGCGCATGGTCGTGCTGCAGGACCAGAAGCTGCGCACGGGCTTATGCACAATCGTGTGTCCCGCCAGTGCGTGGGTGCACGACCGTGCGTGCTGCCAGTGCGTGGGTGCACGGCCGTGCGTCCTACCTGCCGTCGCAATTTAAGCAGTTTCCAGCCTTTATAAAGGGATTTTTTCTTCTTTTTGAGGGGGCCTTTTGCTAGGTTCTTGAGAGGACCAATTAGGGTTTATCCTAACCTCCACAAACCCCTTTAGGGGGAGATTAGATTAGGTTAGTCCTTGTATACATTGTAGAAGATTTTAGATTCGCAGTTGAAGACCAAGTTCTTCTTCTCCTTTTCTCTTTAATTTCATGCTTTTTAATTTATATTTGCTAGTTCAATAGACTATTGTTTTGCTTTGGTTTCAATGTTTGTTTGTGAATTAAATATTTCATCTTTGGTTGTTGTTCTTGAGATGGCCAATTGGTTCTTGTTTAGGCCTTGACCTAACTTATTTATGCCTATAATTTAGAGTTTTCTTTCACGCCCACTATGTGTTTGATGAAATGCTTGAAAGAGCTTTCATCTATGTTTTGGGGCAATTAACTTATGCTGAGAGGTGAGGTCGATTGTCTAGTATGAGTAGAAAGAATAGTTAGGATTGGGACATAAAAATAGTCTCGTCGCTAGCTAGGTCAAGGGTTATCAATCTTATAGTTTAATTGAACTAATCCTATGAAAATAAGAGGTTAGAACAATTAGACTAGCTCATGACCCTTGAGAAAGAGTTTGGGTGGTTTTAATGATGCAACCGACAATCTCTAAATACCAGCATAACTTGGGAAGGTTTGGGCTTAACTTGATTACTTGGTTTATCTTAGGTCTAATCATAGTCCTTTTGTTTTCGCTTTAGTAGTTTAGTTCTATTTTCTATTCCTTCAGTTTTGCCTAACTTGGGACGCTTTAGTTAGCTCTGGTACTTGAAAACGTAACTCTCTACGGATGACACCCCGAGTACTCAATGATACACCTTGATCTTGGGGTTTATAAATTTAAAACTCGAATTCTTCCTATCAATGGGTATGTGTGTCATGGACATATTCTCAACACTCTGTTAGACCACCTCTAGGATCTTTACATGCCAGTCTTTTCTCCCAACGAAATTTGGAAGGTACTGGAGGCTAAGTATAATACCGAAAGGCAAGGTACTGAGAAATTTCTTATTATGAAATTTTTAGAGTTTACAATGTTAGATTCAATCCCAAATTCCTAATACTTGATCAAGTGCATGAGTTGCAAGTCTTGATCAATAGACTTCGTGATTCAAAGGTGGTCCTACCCGAGGCCTTTCAAGTGGGAGCAATCATATCAAAATTGCCTTCGACTTGGAATGACTACAGGAAGAAGCTTCTTCATACGCAAGAAGAGTTCACAGTAGAGAAAATCATGAGACATCTTCGAATTAAAGAGGAGATTCGGAAAAGAGATGCCTCAGATTTTCCGAATAGTTCTAATGTGAACTATGTGAATGGAAAGCCCAGGAAAAACAACAAGAGGAAAGGACCAGAGAGTAGTAACAACAATAAAAATAAAAATGACAAGAAAAATAATCGTAAGTGCTATGGTTGTAATAAAAAAAGGGCACTACATAAAGGATTGTAATTTTGTCAAGAAATTGAAAAGGGATGCTTCTCAAGTCAAGGCTAACTTGTTTGAAAATGAGAATCAAGAATTTGTTGCTATGGTCACCGGCCTTAAAGGCTTACAAATTGGCATGGTGACTGAAGTTCACATGGTCACCACCAAATCTATTGGATAGTGGGTTGACTTTTGTGCTAGTGTGCATATTTGCAATGACAGGGCACAATTCAAGCGTTATGAGGAAGCTATTGACAAGAAAGTGCTAATGAGAAACTATTCTGAGGCACCGTGGAACTTTAATTCACTTCGAGAAAGAAGTTAACCTTGAAGAATGTGTTTCATGTTCCTAAAATTAGAAAGAATCTTGTATCTGCTTTTCTACTTTGTAAAAATGGTTTTAAGACCATTCCAGAGTCTGATCATATTGTACTTTCTATGAATGAGATATTTGTGGGTGAGGGGTACCTGAATGATGACATGTTTAAACTCAATCTTGACGGAATCACTGAAATAAATGATGTTTCTATTTACTTTGTGGATCCTTCTTCTTTGTGGCATGCTAGATTGGCACACTTAAGTATTTTATCTTTACAATATATGCACAAGAATGGTTACTTGTTCATTAAAGATGACATTAAAAAGGATAAATGTGAAATTTGTGCTCAAGCCAAAGTTGTTAAGAAACCTTTTCCTAAGGTTGAAAGGAATACACAAATTTTGGATTTGGTGCATTGTGACATTTGTGAACTTAATGGTATTCTAACTAGAAGGGGCAAGCGATATTTTATAACTTTCATATATGATTGTTCCAAATATACTTATGTGTATTTGTTAAGGAGTAAGGATGAAGCATTTGATGCATTCAAACGCTATAAGGCGGAAGTTGAAAATCAAAAAGAAAGAAAAATTAAAATTCTTAGAAGTGATAAAGGGGGTGAATACTTCCTGAGGAGTTTGATAATCTTTGTGAAGAATTTAGTATTATTCATTAAAGAACCACCCCCTATACTCCCCAACAAAATGGTTTGGCTGAAAGAAAGAATCGTACTTTCGAGGAGATAATTAACTCCATGATTCTAAGTGCCAAATTGCCAATAATTTGTGGGGGAAGCCTTACTCACTGCTTGTCATATTCATAATAAAATACCATCTAGGAAAAGAAAAGTATCCCTATATAAGATATGGAAAGGTAGGAAACCCAACCTTCACTATCTCAAAGTGTGGGGGTGCTTGGCTTACTATAGGGCTCGTGATCCTAAGAGGACCAAGTTGGGACCTCGATTTTTTGTAGGATATGCTCAAAATTCTAAGGCTTACAAGTTCTTAGACTTACAATCTAATGTGATTGTAGAATCAAGAGATGCTGAGTTTTTTGAAAATAAACTTAGCAAAGATATTGTTGAGCATTATAATCCTACCATTGAAAATTAATCTCTGTCACAAAAGGATACTCCTGAAAGTTCTAAAAGATATTATAATGCTCCAATAGAACCACGAAGGATTCAAAGGATGCATAAAGGAAAGAGTTTGGGAAATGAGTTCATCTCCTCACCAGCCTTAGTGTTCCTTGTAGAAGGAGATAGAACATGTGTTATTTACAAAATACCCATTGTTGTTCATGTGGAACAGGAGGATCCAAAGACGTTTAGTGAAACTATGGCTTCTAGGGACGCTAGTTTTTGGAAAGAGGCAATAGAAGATGAAATGAACTCAATATTGTCAAACAATACTTGGGTTCTAAAAGATTTGCCTCTAAGATGCAAACCATTAAGTGTAAATGGGTCTTTAGAAGGAAAAGGAATACAGATGGAACTGTACATACCTTCAAGGCAAGACTTGTAGCCAAAAGCTTCACTCAAAAGGAAGGAATATATTATTTTGACACCTATGCTCTAGTGGTAAGAATCTCTTCCATTAGAACTTTGATTGCTTTGGCTTCTATACATGGGTTACACATCCATCAAATGGATGCTAAGATAGCCTTTTTAAATAGAGATCTTGATGCAGAGATCTGCATGGAGCAACCTGAAGGCTTTGTACTATCGGGAAATGAAAAGAAGGTATATAAATTGGTAAAGTCACTGTATAGACTAAAGCAAGCACCCACATAATGGCATGAAAAGTTTGATAGGATAATACTTGCTAATGATTTTACTTATAATAATGCTGACAAATGCATTTACTCTAAATTTACTGAAGGTTATGGAGTGATTATTTGTCTTTATGTAGATAACTTACTAGTTTTTGATACTAACTTGGAAGGAATCCAAGAGACTAAGAAGTATCTTGCCTCACAATTCAAAATGAAGGATATAAACGAGGTGGATACCATCTTAGGCATTAAGGTAAAGAAATATAGTGGGGTTTGTGCTCTTAATCAATCCCATTATATACCTAAAGTGTTAGATAATTTAAGCATCTTGGGATAAAAGAAGTAAACGCTCCCTATGACACTAGTATGAAACTAGTTGAGAACACATGAAGAGTTATAACACAACTTGAGTATGCTAGTGCTATTGGAAGTATGATGTGTGCCATGCATTGTATTAGACCAGACATTGCTTTTGCTGTGTGCAAGTTGTCAAGGTTTACAAGTAAATTAAGCACAATGCATTGGAAGGCAATAGTTAGGGTACTTGAATATCCTAAAAGAACTGAAGACTTACGAATATTTTATCATAATTTTTCTGCAGTTCTAGAAGATTTCATAGATGCAAGTTGGCTTACAAGTGCTATTGATAATAAGTCCACTTCTGGTTGGATTTTTACTCTAGGTGGGGCAGCCATTAGTTGGGCCTCAAAGAAGCAAACTTGTATCTCACACTCAACCATGGAGGCTGAGTTTATAGCCTTGGCGGTTGCAGGCAAGGAAGCAGAATGGCTGAGAAATTTATTATTGGATATAGAGTTGTGACCATAGCCAATGCCTCCAATCTCCTTGTACTACGATAGCGAAGCCATTATGTCTAGAGCATATAATAAAATCTGTAATGACAAGTCTGGACATATTAGCTTGAGACATGAGTTTGTGAGACAACTCATAAGGGATGGAATTATATCCATCATTTATGTTAAGTCAAGCAACAGTCCAGTGGATCCCTTGACAAAAGGATTGTCTCGAGATGTTGTAAAAGGTACCACATCTAGAATAGGCTTGAAACCCTTTTCTTAGTCACCAATAATGGAAACCCAACCTTTTCTAGCAAAAACTAGAGACAAGGTTTAAAGAGTAAGAACAAGTTATTGTTTATGACTTATAGCACTAAGATTAGGATTTAGTGCAAGGTCGCTACTGAATGAAATAGGGTGTCTGACTCTTAATGAATCCCAAATCCTAAGTAGCAAGGACGCCTAAGGGATGTCACCTATATGAACAAAGAAGTGGTGCCGCCTCTAGCAAGAGTCTAAGGATTACTCTTGTACTTATTCATGAATCTAGGATAAGCACATGGCCATAAAAATGCTAAAGCAACTAAAGTTTCTTCAAAAATGTGACTTGGTTGTGCATGTGGTAATTTCGATTTCATGTTTTAAAGTGTTGGTTTAAACAAAGTAGTCACCTATCACTTTATTGGAATCTTGAAATAACTACACTAATTAAAGGTTTAAATCGAAAGTTACCTTTTTGTGTACATAACCAAGTACAAAGGATATATCTCGCAAATACAAATTAGTGGGGGATTGTTGGATTGTTTGTATTCATGAGATATAATAAAAAGTGATTTGGATAAATGGGCATCAAATAAGTGTTTCACATTTGGGCAAAGTAGGGCTTGATTAGACTTTGTGTTAATCATATTAGCCCTTGTGCAGAAGGAAAATATCAGATAATGTAAATAGCCTGTATGGTCATAGAGTGTATGCTAGTCTCTTTGGATGCTTGTTGGTCGTAGGTTCGATTCCTTGTGGCACATATTTTTGCTTAGAAAACAGTTCCCAAACGATAAATTTTATTTTCGGAGCCAGAGGCCACCACGGTTGGACCATGGTACACACCACGGTTCGTGATATTATGTCTTTGCCTTTATCCGAAGTGAATGTGTCATAAACCAAATGTGCTTATCTAATTTTATCAGTTATAATCGGATCAAACACATTGGTTGATAGTAGTTATATTATTCTAAGAAACAAAGGGAATTCATCTGATTTTGCTCTTCAGAAAAATTCACAAAAGGCTTATTGTATTATGGGGGTGTCTTTGCTGAAATCTAGAGCAATCTTTGTGAGATAGGGTAAATAACACCTTAAAGATAGTGTTATTCACGCCTTAACCCTTTGTAATTCCTCCACAAATTGTTTGTATACATCTTATATCTCCAACAATAATGTCAAACAAAAAGATTAATTGCATAGAAATGAATAATCAATGTTCCTTACTAATAATTTATGCATTAACTACTACGTATTACTGCCACATGCATGTTGATCTCCTGTTTCGTGTACCCATACATAAATTATTAAACTTACAATAACCCAAAAAAAAAGTCTCATTTTTGTTTCATCAAAAAGAATGTCAGCACTATAAAAGACCATGCAGTGCAAAAGAAACATCATGCTTCTACCAATTTTCAGCGATCATAGAACACTCTTAAGATAATAAAAATATATTCAAGATATGCCTAGATACCTTCTGGTTTTCTCTATACTTTCCTTGTCTTTTTGTATTGTGAGATAGTCTTTTTGCAATCAAAGAACTGTGTGAAGCAGAAGTTTTTAACCTTATGTATTATGTGACGATTGTTCTCGTTAGTCATACAATAAGATGTCTCGTAAGTAAAACATGATAGTGTTCCCATTGTAAAATGCCAGAAATCGCAATTTAAGCTTCTCCATTCCTAATTTGATCGCAATACTATTTACCACTTGAACACAGAAAGACTTGTTTTTTGTCATTGAAATAAGTCAATCAACTGTCTTGAGGTGTGTTGCAGTCTTAAAATACGACTATTTCACAATACTTTATGATCTTTTAGAGTGTAAATTTAACTGATATTTGTATGGGGAAAAAAGTTATGATCACGTAGTTAACTGGAAACTTTAATCATGGTTTTTCTTTCTTAAATGGAGGTGGTAGCATTTTGATATATTATTTTATTGCTTTAGCTAGCCTTTGTGCTTTGCTTTCCTTATCTTTTCGTATTGTCAAATATAGTCTTTTAACAATCGAACAATTATTGACATTAACATTTTCTATGTGCTATGAGGCGAGTGATATCACGTCTTTATGAGGTGAGTGTCCCCACAATCGAACAATTATTGAAGCGAACGTTTTTTTTATGTTTTAGAAAGTGAGTGTCGCTATAGTATGATGTGCAATAAGTAAAACAAAATAGCATTCGCTTCGTAGGACACCATTAATCACAATTTGCGCTTATCCATTCCTACCTTGATGCCATTACTATTTACCGTTTGAACGTAGAAAGATTTTTTTACGATCATTGCAATAAATCAATTAATTGTTTAGAGGCGGGGTGTCATTTCAACATAAGACCATATTTCACAATAATTTATGTAATCTTTTTAGAGTGTTAATTTAACTAATGTATGGTAAAAAAAAAAAAAAAAAAACCATGAGCATATTGTCAGCTAGAAACTTTAATTTGAAATATAGTCTTATGTTGAAATTACAACTCACCTCAAAACAAATAATGGACTTATTTCAATGACCACAAAACAAATCTTTCTACATTCAAATGGTAAATAGTAATGGTATCTAGGTAGGAATAGATAAATGCAAATTGTGATTGATGGTGTCCTAGTCCTACAGTGCGAATGCTATCTTGTTTTACTTAGGACACATCATATCATGGTGAATCTCACCTCATGGCACATTAAAAACATTCGCTACAATAATTGTTCGATTGTGGGGATACTCACCTCATAAACACATCGTATCACTCACCTCATAGCACAGAGAAAATGTTTGCTTCAATAATTGATTGATTGTGAAAAGACTATATTTGACATTACAAAAAGACAGTGAAAGAAAATCACAAAGTCTAGCTAAAGCAATGAAATAATATATCAAATACTATCACCTCCATTTAAGAAAGAAAAATCATGATTAAAGTTTCCAGTTAACTACGTGATCGTAACTTTTTTCCCTGTACATATATAAGTTAAATTTACGCTCTTAAAGATCATAAAGTATTGTGAAATATAGTTTTATTTTAAGATTGCAACGTAACTCACCTCAAGACAATTGATTGACTTATTTCAATGACCACAAAATAAGTCTTTCTACGTCAAAGGATAAATATGATGCATATTCCCATATGCATCATTTTTATTTACGGTCAACTTCCAAGAAGAAAAGTGTCAAACAAGAGCGTGCATGGGAACTCTCATATTTTCTCTTATTATGTGAGTTTAAGGACTTTAGACACCATGAAGAAGTCAAAGAAGTTGCAAAACTATGCCGGAAATTGGCGTTCATGCCTGAAGAGGTAATGCCGCCTTCATCCCGAAATTTTCCGATTTTTGTGTGCACTTTTGGCCTAACTAAAGTGGTCCCACAACTTGAGGCTCCACATGGTTTTGAATTTTAAGCTCTCAGCTTTCAAACAAGCCCAATTATGTTTAATTTGGACGTCGTTTGGTTGGGCTAAATATTACTCAAAGAAGACATGTCCTGCTCCAGTCCAGTTCTGATATAGGTGTAATATTCGGACCATAACTTTTGATCTACTTAACCAGCCCAGAATCACCGGATTTGGACGTGTGTGCTGAGAGTTATGCTCAATTGAAGTGAAGGTTGCTGCATGGAGTTAATGCTGGGCAAATGAAGAGACATAGGTTACATGACATCACCTTGCTGACATCATGCACGACTTGGATGGATTTCTTCAGCTGATAGGAAGTCTAGAATGTTCATTGTAACCTCCCCCATTCCTTTAAGTTGTGTCTTTTTATTTTTCCTAAGTCTTTTCAATTTTCTAGCTTTAAATTGTTAGGAGTTTGTGTCTTTTGCTTGTCTTGTTGTTGCCTATATATAGTGGGGGTGTGAAGTGTTTCTCAATTCAGAGTTGTAAGCTTTTCCAAGTGAAATACAATTACCTTTGAGTGTGATTCTCAAAAGTATTCCAAATCCCTAGTTCTATATCTTGAATTTTGGCAAGTTCAAGTGGTGTTCTAGGTTCTCTTTTCTTTTTCAATTGGAGTGATTCCTTGGTGAAGATGAGAGGATTTGCCCAAGATCAAGTCCTTGAGTGGCTCCGCGAAGGATTATCTCAAGTGCAAGGTCTTGTTTATCCTTTGTTCTGTTTTGCTATTATTTTCATTCCACCTCAATCAACCTTCCATTTTCTCTTTACTTTGGTTCAATTCTTATTTGGGTTTATTTGAGTTTGATTTGGTTCACTTACCACCCACATATACATCAATTGGTATCAGAGCCAAGGTTTTAAAGTGACCCACATCACACCCAAGTACATACATACAAAAAAAAAAAAAAAACAAACCGTGAACATCCAGTGTCCACAGGCCAGAAAGCGCACGGTGCCCCCGTGCCTACCAGCACGACCGTGCCACCCTACTTTTCTGCATTTCCTCAAGTCGAAGCATAGCACGGCCCCAGTGCCCCTTGCACGACCGTGCCCTCCCTCCTCTTCTCCAAAACAGCCTTTTTCTAGCCTAAACACATAACCCACAAAGAACCCTTAAGCATTCATCCATCATGATTTCTCTTGGGAACTTGCGAAAAGAGATTGCTTTGATTGAAAAAGAGATGGTCATCCTTGAAACTCCAAAGTTTCGTGGCCAAAAAGACGATTTCCCTTACTGGATTTCCAAAGTGGATCAAGTTTTCACTCGCTACAATATTGACGAGCAAGAGAAGTTTAAGGTGGTTATCAAGAAGCTCCGAGGCCATGCGCTTGAATGGTGGGAAAAGTACAAATATAACAGGAAGAAGAGAGGAAAAAGTAAAATCACAACATGGGTTAAGTTAAGAGGTAAATTAATGGATACTTTCGCTCCAACCTCTTACTTACACAAGCATCCATTTCTTTCCTTTGAGGTAAACGGCTTTAATTCCTCTTCTAAAAACCTCCATTTCAACAAGGGAACTCCAATGAGTGCTTGTAACTCTAGCTCTACTTCCTTATTTTATTTGGAGAAACTTAGCTCCAGCAAAGATGAAGAGATCCTTGGAGAAAAAGCTTCAAGCCTAGTTGACCTACCTCTTGTTTTTGATGACTGTGGTGATGAAGAGACCTTTGAACTTGAGGCCCAAAGATCCGAGTTGACGCAAGAAGAGATTGTGCAAGAAATTGAGCAATCCTTCACCCAAGAAGGGTGCCAAGAAGATAATGAGGTGAATTTGAGCATAACCCCAAGAATTGAAGAGCATGTAGTTAAAGACCTTGAAGTGATGAAGCTATGTAGGATTGCTGAAGAGTTTGCACAACTCTTGATTCAAGAAGTACGCCCTACCGAACTCCAAGCACCCGAGTTGGAGGCATGTGGGGTTATTGAAGAAGTTGAGCAACTATTGACCCAAGAAGAATTCACCTTAACCCCCATTCAACCTTCCCAACCCCTCAAACCACAAAAGGACCGAGAAGCCTTAACCCTCATTCATCCTTCCCAAACCTTTGCCCCCAAAGAAGATTTCTCACTTCCGCCTCTTCTCCTCACCAGGTATGACCCGTTTTATCATCCTCCCCTCACCCTCTTCTATATCTCTCTAGAAGTGATGCCCTGTGACCTCCTTCCCCAAAAGCTCCCATATTGTGAGCGTGACCCCTTTCTTGAGAGGCATGCTAACCCTTTGAGTTTGAGGACAAACTCAAAACCAACCGAGGAGTATGATGCATATTCCCATATGCATCATTTTTATTTAAGGTCAACTTCCAAGAAGAAAAGTGTCAAACAAGAGCGAGCATGGGAACTCTCATATTTTCTCTTATTATGTGAGTTCAAGGACTTTAGACACCATGAAGAAGTCAAAGAAGTTGCAAAACTATGCCGGAAATTGGCGTTCATGCCCGAAGAGGTAATGCCGCCTTCATCCCGAAATTTCCCGATTTTTGTGTGCACTTTTGGCCTAACTAAAGTGGTCCCACAACTTGAGGCTCCACATGGTTTTGAAGTTTAAGATCTCAGCTTTAAAATAAGCCCAATTTTATTTAATTTGGACGTCATTTGATTGGGCAAAGTAGCACTCAAAGGGAAGTTGTCCTGCTCCAGTCTAGTTCTGATATAGGTGTAATGTTCGGACTATAACTTTTGATCTACTTATCCAAATTGAGCAAATGAGCCAATTCTGGAAAATAGATTTCCAGGGCTTTCCAACAAGCCCAGAATCACCTGATTTGGACGTGTGTGCTGAGAGTTATGCTCAGTTGAAGTGAAGGCTGCTGCATGGAGTTAATGCTGGGCAAATGAAGAGACATAGGTTACATGACATCACCTTGCTGACATCATGCACGACTTGGATGGATTTCTTCAACTGATAGGAAGTCTAGAATATTCATTGTAACCTCCCCCATTCCTTTAAGTTGTGTCTTTTTATTTTTCCTAAGTCTTTTCAATTTTCTAGCTTTAAATGGCTAGGAGTTTGTGTCTTTTGCTTGTCTTGTTGTTGCCTATATATAGTGGGGGTGTGAAGTGTTTCTCAATTCAGAGTTGTAAGCTTTTCCAAGTGAAATACAATTACCTTTGAGTGTGATTCTCAAAAGTATTCCAAATCCCTAGTTCTATATCTTGAATTTTGGCAAGTTCAAGTGGTGTTCTAGGTTCTCTTTTATTTTCCAATTGGAGTGATTCCTTGGTGAAGACGAGAGGATTTGCCCAAGATCAAGTCCTTGAGTGGCTCCGCGAAGGATTATCTCAAGTGCAAGGTCTTGTTTATACTTTGTTCTGTTTTGCTATTATTTTCATTCCACCTTAATCAACCTTCCATTTTCTCTTTACTTTGGTTCAATTCTTATTTGGGTTTATTTGAGTTTGATTTGGTTCACTTACCACCCACATATACATCAATTGGTATCAGAGCCAGGTTTTAAAGTGACCCACATCACACCCAAATACATTAAAAAAAAAAAAACCGTGAACATCCAGTGTCCACAGGCCAGAAATTTCGCACGGTGCCCCCGTGCCTACCAGCACGACCGTGCCACCCTACTTTTCTGCATTTCCTCAAGTCGAAGTATAGCACGGTTCCCCAGTGCCCCATTGCACGACCGTGCCCTCCCTCCTCTTCTCCAAAACAGCCTTTTTCTAGCCTAAGCACATAACCTACAAAGAACCCTTAAGCATTCATCCATCATGATTTCTCTTTGGAACTTGCGAAAAGAGATTGCTTTGATTGAAAAAGAGATGGTCATCCTTGAAACTCCAAAGTTTCGTGGCCAAAAAGAATATTTCTCTTACTGGATTTCCAAAGTGGATCAAGTTTTCACTCGCTACAATATTGACGAGCAAGAGAAGGTTAAGGTGGTTATCAAGAAGCTCCGAGGCCATGCGCTTGAATGGTGGGAAAAGTACAAGTATAAGAGGAAGAAGAGAGGAAAAAGCAAAATCACAACATGGGTTAAGTTAAGAAGAAAATTAATGGATACTTTCGCTCCAACCTCTTACTTACACAAGCATCCTTTTCTTTCCTTTGAGGTAAACGGCTTTAATTCCTCTTCTAAAAACCTCCATTTCAACAAGGGAAGTCCAATGAGTGCTTGTAACTCTAACTCTACTTCCTTCCTTTGTTTGGAGAAACCTAACCCCAACAAAGATGAAAAGACCCTTGGGGAAAAAGTTTCAAGCCTAGTTGACCTACCTCCTGTTTTTGATGACTATGGTGATGAAGAGACCTTTGAACTTGAGGCCTAAAGATCCGAGTTGAAGCAAGAAGAGATTGTGCAAGAAATTGAGCAATCCTTCACCCAAGAAGGGTGCCAAGAAGATAATGAGGTGAATTTGAGCATAACCCCAAGAGTTGAAGAGCATGTAGTTAAAGACCTTAAAGTGATGAAGCCATGTAGGGTTGCTGAAGAGTTTGAACAACTCTTGATTCAAGAAGTACGCCCTACTGAACTCCAAGCACCCGAGTTGGAGGCATGTGGGGTTATTGAAGAAGTTGAGCAACTCTTGACCCAAAAAGAATTCACCTTAACCCCCATTCAACCTTCCCAACCCCTCAAGCCACAAAAGGACCGACAAGCCTTAACCCTCATTCATCCTTCCCAAACCCTTACCCCCAAAGAAGATTTCTCACTTCCGCCTCTTCTCCTCACCATGTATGACCCGTTTTATCATCCTCCCCTCACCCTCTTCTATATCTCTCTAGAGTGATGCCCTGTGACCTCCTTCCCCAAAAGCTCCCATATTGTGAGCGTGACCCCTTTCTTGAGAGGCTTGCTAACCCTTTGAGTTTGAGGACAAACTCAAAACTACCCGGGGAGTATGATGCATATTCCCATATGCATCATTTTTATTTAAGGTCAACTTCCAAGAAGAAAAGTTTCAAACAAGAGCGTGCATGGGAACTCTCATATTTTCTCTTATTATATGAGTTCAAGGACTTTAGACACCATGAAGAAGTCAAAGAAGTTGCAAAACTTTGCCGGAAATTGGCGTTCATGCCCGAAGAGGTAATGCCGCCTTCATCCCGAAATTTCTCAATTTTTTATGTGCACTTTTGGCCAAACTAAAGTGGTCCCAAAACTTGAGGCTCCACATGGTTTTGAATCTTATGATGTCAGCTTTAAAATAAGCCCAATTTTATTTAATTTGGACGTCATTTGATTGGGCAAAGTAGCACTCAAAGGGAAGTTGTCCTGCTCCAGTCCAGTTTTGATATAGGTGTAATGTTCGGACCCTAACTTTTGATCTACTTATCCAAATTGAGCAAATGAGCCTATTCTGAAACATAGATTTCCAGGGCTTTCCAACAAGCCCAGAATCACCTGATTTGGACGTGTGTGCTGAGAGTTATGCTCAGTTGAAGTGGAGGCTGCTGTAAGGATTAAATGCTGGGCAAATGAAGAGACTTTAGTTACATGACATCATGTGGATGACATCATACACGACTTGGAGTGTTCTAGATGGATGTCATCAGCTGATTGGAAGTCTAGAATGTTCATTGTAACCTCCCCCATTCCTTTAAGTTGTGTCTTTTTATTTTTCCTAAGTCTTTTTAATTTTCTAGCTTTAAATTGTTAGGAGTTTGTGTCTTTTGCTTGTCTTGTTGTTGCGTATATATAGTGGGGGTGTGAAATGTTTCTAAATTCAGAGTTGTAAGCTTTCCCAAGTGAAATACAATTACCTTTGAGTGTGATTCTCAAAAGTATTCCAAATCCCTAGTTCTATATCTTGAATTTTGGCAAATTCAAGTGGTGCTCTAGGTTCTCTTTTCTTTTCCAATTGGAGTGATTCCTTGGTGAAGACGAGAGGATTTGCCCAAGATCAAGTCCTTGAGTGGCTCCGCAAAGGTTTATCTCAAGTGCAAGGTCTTGTTTATCCTTTGTTCTTTTTTGTTATTATTTTCATTCCATCTCAATCAACCTTCCATTTTCTCTTTACTTTGGTTCAATTCTTATTTGGGTTTATTTGAGTTTGATTTGGTTTACTTACCACCCACATATACATCAAAATAGTATTGCTATCAAACTAGGAATGGATAAGCTCAAATTGCGATTTATGGCATTTTACATTGGGAACTCCATCATGTTTTACTTATGAGACATCTTATTGCATGACTTATGAGAATAGTCATCCCATAATATATGAAATTAAAAACTTATGCTTGATGTAATTCTTTGATTGCAAAAAGACTACATTTCACAATTCAAAAAGACAGGGAAAGTACAGAGAAAACCAGAAGGTACCTAGGCATATCTTGAATTTATTTTTATTAACCTATGTAACGCCCCCAAAAGCTAATGCTGATTACCTTAGCTTAACCATGAATTTATTAATATACAGCGGAAGACTTTTGTTTTGAAGGGAGGCGTTACCGCCGTTCCAGGATGGAACAAGGCTATTTAATTTACCAGACCTCTGAAGTTACCCAAAATAAGTATTTGTCTCTGCGTACTATTTGTTCCCCATGTGATAACTTGATGTACTAATGCTAGGTATTGAAGAATAGCATCACACGACCTTCCAGGTACTAACCTCTCATCACTATGAGCACTGACTGTCTAGCAACCAATAAATGTCCCTTATTTTGGCTGCCTTCTGGTTTCTCAGGGGGATTGCTGTGCACTTCTCCCCATACCTAAAACAGAAACATGAAAACATGCGAATGATGAGCCGAAGCTCAGCACGTACACTCCTATGCAGTAAGATAAGTTGTGGTAAATGAGTTGGGCCGGCCGCATTTCAAAACATTTTGCTTTGCAAACAGGAGAGAGAGAATGTGTACGTAAAATTGAATTGCTGATTATTATCTGAAAGTGGACCCCTTGGTCGATGTACATCTTGATGCGATCTTGAGATAGGTGCACACCTCCCAGGCCGATCGGAGAGCCTGAGTTGCAGCCGCGCAGGTAACTTGAGGGGCATAAGCCCTGATGATTGATGATTGGCGGGGCCACTTGTTTATGTGACAAAACATTGCAGAAATTGATTCATTAAATGCATCTTGTATTGATTGTTCATTGCTGAGAACATTGTGAGTTTTTGAAGAACATAGGCAATGTACGTACCTGATCTTTGAGATTCTCTCTCCTTTGTAATGAAGAATGTGCGCTGGCAGTTTGAACCGACAGATGTGGCCTCCTTCCTACTTTACATATGTAATTCTCTTGTGGTTAGTGCAAGGTGAAGACATTTGTTGGGATTTCTTAGACATTTGTTGGGATTTCTTATTTTGATCGATAATTTAAATTCCTTGAGTTATGTGCTAATTCTTAGCATGTAAAAAGGCATTGACTTGACTCTACTTTGTTTTACTTTCATCCCTGTCCTTGAATATCTTGTTTTAATAGCTAATTTAAATCTCTGTCTTTTATATTGCAACCATTTGTTTAGTGAACGTGATAAACGTCTAATGGGGTAACGGCGTTGTCATTGCCATATTCTTATAAATAGTATAAATTTGTTACTTGTCCTTGCTTTGTGAAATTATCTTCATTATGGGTCATTGTTATTAATGTTTATCTTTTTGGTCATTGCATAATTTAACTTACGGCCATTTTATTTTTATCCGAATTTTGTTAACGTTTTTCGGTGTAATTACTGGTTCCTTGCTGTAACTAATATAATAATATAATAATATAATAATGACAGTCGCGACTATGGCCATAACTCTGGAACATTCTGGAACGACCTTAGTCAAGACATGAATTCTTTTTCCCCGAGAACGTTGCATAGTGAATTCGTATAATCACATTTCGCTCCTCAATATTCCTATCCTACATTCATGAACTTGATCGCAAATCTCCAACTAATATGTATGTTCTTCCATAAAATTGTCACAATGCTGTTTAACCCAATGGCTCACAATAATCAAAACATTACCCGTACTTTAGCATAAATTTATCAGATAAATTTTCCTCAATTTCATAACTTCGAAATCATAGTGAATGCATTCATATTATAATTAACAATCACGATACCTCAATCGTTACAATTAAACATGGAGTTATACGATTGACTCCTACCGCCTGACATTAATTTTCGTAATACACTAAATCATAAAATATCTAATACAAATCGAGAAAGCAACAGTTACTCACCTTAAATTTGCTCCAAGACCCAAAACCTTAATCCCCTCTTCCGACTCCTTCTCCTTCTTCTCTTTTCTTTTTCTTTCCTCCTTCTTTCTCTCTCTCTCTTCTTTCTCTCTCCTCTCTTCCCTCTCTCTTTTTCCTCTCTCCTCTCTGCCGTGTGTGGGCATGGCATGCATGAAACCCCCCCTTCCATATATATAGGGCAAAAAGGGGTAAAAATCTTAGATTTTTTTTTTTGGGTGGTCGGTTTGCCCGGGTCAAAGGCGGTTTGACCGGGTCAAACCGACTTTGACTTGGTCGCCGGTCAAACCGACTTTTTTTTTTTTTACTTTACTTTTGATGCAAAATCTTGAGAGACATTTTTAAGTTAATGGACGTTCAACTATTCATTTGGAATTTTAATGAATCATTTTGTAAGTAACCAAAAATTCATTTCCGAGGCCAGTCTGCCGATTCAACCTGCAATGGTACAAATACATATGAAGAAAATGCTGAATCGAAATGAGAAAATGACGGATTGAAATGCCTGGGCCCAACTTGATAAATTTATAATTAAGATGATTCAACGTAATTAATATGATCATTAGGGTCGGGCCTTTACAACCTAAGAGTATTCTATATATGATCGATGAAATTTGGTAGAAGCATGATGTATCTTTTGCTCTGCATGGTCTTTGATCTTCTTTTGTTGCTGACATTCTTTTTGGATGAAATAAAATGAGACTTTTTTTTTTGGTTATTGTAAGTTTAATAATTAATGTATGGGTGCGCGAAACATGAGATCAACATGCATGTGGCTGTAGTATGTAGTAGTTAATGCATAAATTATTAGTAAGGAACATTGATTATTCATTTCTATGTAATTAATCCTTTCGTTTGGTATTACTTTCACAATATTCTTCGCTTAAACTAATGATTAACAGAAAAACAATCTCAATATTTCAAACATTCGTGTTTATACAGTAGTTTGGAGACTTTGATAGAAAACAGAAATATTATACAACAAACATTTTATAAATTTTTTATATAGCTCTAATTTAAAAATCTCCTGCATAATACAAGACTAAAACCTAGTTAAGATTGCTATAGTGACTGAGGGTGGGCAACGGACCGGGTCGGGCCAGCCCATTTACTAATTGGGTGGGAATGGGCGCAACACATTTATTAATGGGCCGGGTTGGGTTATGGGTCACATGAACCCGGCCCACCCATGGCCCGCCCATTATCATTAAGGAGTATTTTTGGTGAGTTAGTTTTTCAACTAAAATCTTTGTAATTTTCCAACCAAACTAAACCCGTGCAAATTCAAAGTTAGAAAATACACAACCAAGTTAATAAATAGATTGGGTCAAGACGCCCATGGACGGCCCGCTTTGGGCCTGTTTAAAAACTGAACAAACTTGCGCCAAAAAACGATATATAATAATTATTGTTATGTACAATGTATTGGTAATAAGTTTAACTAATTGAAACATGTAAATTAGTGTGTCAAGTATGTTGAAAAAATTAATAGGTCACTAAACGGGTCGTTAATGGGCTAACCCAGTCCGGCCCGTTAATATGTCTTAATGGGCTGCCCCACTATTGGCCCAGTACATTATTAACCCGACCCATTATTAGCCCTATTTTAAATCGGCCGACCGCTTAACCCAATGGGTACCCGATCCGTTGCCCATCCCTAATAGTGACAAAAGTTGTTGTAAGAGAAATTATTAAAACTTTTTTTTTTTGGGAGAGAGGGGGACGGAAGGGGTAGACAAATAGAAAACGTGTTATAAAAATCATATCGTACTATCTGGTACCGGTCGAAACATACTATACGATCAAGAAACGGTATAAACTATTGCCCGATATTGTACCGTTAATACTGCTCTGTACCGTCAAATACTGTACGGTACCGGTATTTTCGGTCAAATATTGCCTGATACAAAATTTTAATTTTTTTGTACTTTCGTTTTTAAAATTTTTTGAAATTCAAAACTGTACCGACCCAGTACAATGGTACATAAATCCGATACATCTCGTCCCTGTGAAAAAACGGTACCATAACCGTACAATATTTTTAGCTTTGAATAGAACCCCTCAATTGTCTCTAATACTGTTACTCAGCTGCCAAGCGATGGTTGGAGTGGGTCAAGCGATTCAAATTAATTTTCAGGTCGAAAGGTTCGTTGTTGACTTGGCTTTGCTTTTTTTTTCTTTTTTTTTTTTGTGAATGGTTACTTTTGACCCAATGAAAAATAGAACTCTTTCATTACATCTTTTGTTCATCAATAAAATTTAAATTTAAGAATTTATTTTAGAAAAATAAAAATCAAAATATTTGAACTAACATATGCAAATTGTGTTGGTTGACCGACAGCTTTGATCTCGTCCAAGCTAATGTGCCTCCGCAAGTGTTGCTCATAATTATTCACAATGTTATATACTTGGCAATTTCTTATATGCTCTCAGGAGCACATACTCTCATTGCCCACGCATACATATTCTTTACACGTGTATTTGTCATATATTAATTTTCAATATATATTTGCTGATGTGGTCGTTAAGAATATGTGCTCCTAGGATTATAATATACATATTGTACATACTTCGCATCTGCACTGTCCTCCCATATGATCGCGTACCGCATACTCAGATTTATGGAAAAACTAAACAATCTACTATCCTAGTGAAACTATTCATATCTCAAACAAACCTTAATTACTCATACATATCTCTAAAATCTCAAATTTACTCAACCGGCACCTCTCGTTTCCCCAATTAAGCACTTCCACAGTACTTCCGTTGGTACTCTATCATATACTTTCTCTAAGTCAATGAACACCATGTGGAATATAGGAAAATAAATCAAAAAGAAAAAGGAATAGAGGAACAACAAAAAAATAGGGAAAAAAATCAAAAATTTGTTTATTTTCGTCTATCTAAAACGGTTTGTCAATGCATGATAGATAGTAGCTTTGAGAAAACATTTTTGAGTTGAAAATCCTTTGATACAAAAGGTCGCGAAAAAAAAAACCATAATAAAGGCGCGCGCAGTAGCACAAATAAATAAAAGCATACAAAAGTATTGTCAATGCAAGATAGATGGTAGCTAGATCTACACGTCAAGGAATCCTATGCTCTCGAGATCTAAGGGAAGGTCAAGTATTGCATTCCTTTAAGTTTGCGACCGTAATTGTTGACCTCCAGAGCTTCTTATCTTGAGCCATGTCCTCTGTTAACCCTAAAATTTTCAAATCGTGTCTAACCACTTCGTTCCCACTCTTCATAGAACTACCTCGACCCCTATTACACTCCTGAGGGACAATCCTCTTACATCTCCTCGCTGGTGCATCCGCACTCCTTCTCCTCACATACCCATACCATCTAAGTCTAGCATCTCTCATTTTATCGTATATGGAAGTCACTCCCATTTTGTCTCTAGTCACTATATTTCAAATCTTATCCAATCTCTTGTAACTACACATCCAACGAATAATCCTTATATCTGCTACCAACATCCTCTGGACTTCAGGATTCTTGATTGGCCAACACTTTGCACCATGCAATAATGTTGGTCTAACAACAACCATATGGCACACCCTTCCCTTCAATCTTAGTGGGATCATCTCATCGCACAATACCCTTCAAGCATTCTTCCATTTTTCCCATCCCACATTGATTCGATGGTTAATGTCATCATCAATGTCCCCTCCTTCATGACTGATTGATCCTAGACATCAAAACATTTCAACCCTTGGTATAGCCACAACCCCTAGGGTTACCTCGTCTTTCGTACCACCTTTCCCTTCACCGAATCGATATTTTAAGTATTCGGTCTTTGACCTACTCAACCTAATATCATTAGTCTCTAGCTAGGGTATCTCTCCACCTCTCCAACTTATTATTAACTCCTCGTCCTAGTCTTATCGATAAGAACTATGTCACAACAAATAGCATACACCGCGGTACCTTTTCTTGAATCCCTTTCGTGAGCCCATCCATAATCAAAGTTAAAAAAAAGGGGGCTGAATGTTGATCCTTGATGAGCAATATCTATAGGGAAGTCGTCTACATCAACTCTTGCTCTTGCTCCCTCAAGTATATCTCTAAAAACTCAAATATAGTCAACCAACACCTCTCTTTTCTTCAAGCACTTCCATAGTACTTCCATCAGTGCTCTATCATATGCTTTTTCTATGCCAATGAGCACTATGTGGAGTATAGGAAAAGAAATTAAAAAGAAAAAGAACATAGGAACAACAAAAAATAGAGAAAAAACAAAAAAATTGTTTATTTTCGTCTGTCTAAAACGGTTTCAGATTTCGATATCTTCTACATAATCGGAACCAATTAGACCGATTACTCTTTTTTAGAAACTGAAACCGAAATCATTTAACTGGTTTGAACCTGAATTTTATTGATCCGAATATGACTGAACATGAAATTAAACCGACCAGATCAATCCACTTGTAAGATCTAAGCGTTCGTCAAATGAAAGGCTTTGTTATTAAACATGTTGGGCAATTGTTATTAAGCTGTGGCGTATGAATAGAAAGGAAACATTTCCCTCATCATAATTTCTTGCACATTTGTGTAGTTGTTAAACAACATCAAATCACCAAGAGGCGTAGATATTTAATTCGAGAAATAATAAGCTCTTTATTACTCAAACAGATCGACAAACGCAGAAATCACACCATCACAACATACTCCTCCTTTTCAAACACCTCCATTTTTAAGCAGAGGTTTGAAGTAGATAAGTTTTCGGATATTCTTCCATGATATCTCATATACCTTCGCCAAGTAATCGCGCATGATGCCACCGTCCTTGGCTGCGATAACGAGGCGGTAGTTCATTCCGGCAACGACCTGCTGCTCACCCTTGACGATCTTCACATATTTGAGATGAGCGCCGGTCTTATTGTTGTGCTGGTCGACGGCGAACTGCGCGATCTCCACCACGTGCGGGTCGGTGAGGTTCTCGATCGGAGTCCACCCTCCCAAGGACGGCGCCGGGGCCGGGCTTGGGGTGGTGGTGGAGGCGGCGACAAGGAGGAGGAGGAGGAGGAGAGAGAGGAGGAAGGTGATGTGAGGAGCCTGCATTGTGGGGGGATGTGGTCAAATAGGCAACAATTACAAGAGGGAGGAGGGAGATGTTTGAGATTTTAATAGGTTGATGGAATGGGACTGCTTTATATAGAGGGACACATTGAGCCTTGGACCAAGTTTCAGCGACTGTCATTGAACTGTTATCCTTGCTTGACAAAACTGTTTGAATTGTTTTAATATTGTCAAAGGGAAACAATTAGATTTTAAATTTTTTGAGACTTGAAATAATGTATTTTAATTTCAATCACTCAATTGTTCTGAACTCAATATTTAAAAAAGTTAATTTATTATTCATTTGATAATGATTCTTACATTATAGAGAAGATTCGCAATTAAAATGACGATCTAATCTTTACGATTTATATGTATTTTTTTTTTTTTACCAAATTTCAAATCACTATACTCTGCATTATTTTGAACTTCATAAATGAAAATTTGCGTGCAAAGAGAGAAAGGCTACTGCTCCTATCTTATTTAAAATTGTGTACTTAAAATAGGATTTCATTTTAAGAGTTGCATTTAATTTTGTGAGAATTTTTTTTATTATTATTATACTTTGCTCATTGTAAGATCAAACTAATGTAAATATAAGAAATCACCTCAAGTGTAGGGAGATTTTGATTGGAAAAAATTGAGGGGTTTAAATGCTTTATTACTATTTAATTTACTTCGTTAAAGGTTTATTTTCAATAAGTATATTATTTTAATGTTATTGTTTCTCATCCAAAACGGTCATTGTAAAAGAAACAAATTTTGCTTCAATAATATTAAGAAATAATTTGTTTACTGGTGCTATCAAATTTATTTCGTAAATATAACTAATATATTACACATTATTTCACAAATTATACATTAGACACCAATTGATATTATACATACATGTCTACAAATTATACTATACAATTCTTCAACAACTCCTTATATCTATCCTTACAACTTCTTACAACTCCTTACATCTGTTTATAGCTTCCTACACCTTCTTACAATTTCTTACATCTTACAACTCCTTACATCTTTTTACAATTCCTTACAACTTCTTGCAGTTTCTTACCGATTGTTACATTTTCTTACAGCTTACAGCTGTATCCTATCACGGAAAAGAACAGATCCTTACAGTCTCATACATTTTCCTACAGCTTACTACTGTATCTAGCTTATTGCGAAAAACAACAGGCCCGAGATGTAAGAAGCTATAAGAATCTGTAAGCTGTTAGCTAAATCCTCCAAAATGCAAAAAGAAACCGAGCCTAAAAAGATCATATAAATTATTGTGGAATATAGTCTTATGTTGAAATTACACCTCGCCTCAAAACAATTAATTAACTTATTTCAATGATCACAAAACAAATCTTTCTACGTTCAGATGGTAAATAGTAATGGTATCAAGGTAGGAATGGATAAACACAAATTGCGATTAATGGTGTCCTACAATGCGAATGCTATCTTGTTTTACTTATGACACATCATACCATGGAGACACTCACCACACAACGCATAAAAAACGTTCGCTTCAATAATTGTTCGATTTTGGGGACACTCAGCTCATAAACACATCGTATCACTCACGTCATAGCACATAAAAAACGTTTACTTCAATAATTTTTCGATTGTGAAAACACTATATTTGACCATATGAAAAGACAGGGAAAGCAAAGCACAAAGGCTAGCTGAAGCAATAAAATAATATATCAAAATACTACCACCTCCATTTAAGAAAGGAAAACCATGATTAATGTTTCCAGTTAACTACGTGATTATAACTTTTTTCCCATACAAATATCAGTTAAATTTACGCTCTAAAAGATCGTAAAGTATTGTGAAATATAGTCTTATTTTAAGACTGCAAAGCACCTTAAGACAGTTGATTGACTTATTTCAATGACCAAAAACAAGTCTTTCTATGTTCAAAGAGTAAATAGCATCGCCATCAAACTAGGAATGGATAAGCTCAAATTGCGATTTATGGCCTTCTACAATGGGAACACTATCTTGTTCTATTTACGAGACATCTTATTGCATGACTTACGAGAACAGTCATCTCATAATATATGAAATTAAAAACTTCTGCTTCATGTAATTCTTTAATTGCAAAAAGACTATATCTCACAATACAAAAGGACAAGGAAAGTAGAGTACAAAAGGCTAGCTACAGTTATAAAATAATGTGCCGATATACTGCCCCATCCATTTAATAAAAGGAATTGAATTAAAGTTTTAGCTGATAATATGCTCATGGTTTTTTTCTTAACATATATCAGTTAAATTAACACTCTAAAAAGATTACATAAATTATTGTGAAATATAGTCTTATGTTGAAATGACACCCGCCTCTAAACAATTAATTGATTTATTGCACTGATCGCAAAAAAATCTTTCTACGTTCAAACGGTAAATAGTAATGATATCAAGGTAGGAATGGATAAACGCAAATTGCGATTAATGGTGTCCTACGAAGCGAATGCTATCTTGTTTTACTTATGACACATCATACTATAGCGACACTCACATCCTAAAACATAAAAAACGTTTTTTGCTTCAATAATTGTTCGATTGTGGGAACACTCACCTCATAAAGAAGTCGTATCACTCGCCTCATAGCACATAAAAAACGTTTATTTCAATAATTGTTCGATTGTTAAAAGACTATATTCGACAATACGAAAAGATAAGGAAAGCAAAGCACAAAGGCAAGCTAAAGCAATAAAATAATATATCAAAATGCTACCATCTCCATTTAAGAACGAAAAACCATGATTAAAGTTTCCAGTTAACTACATGATCATAACTTTTTTTCCCATACGAATATCAATTAAATTTACGCTGTAAAAGATCATAAAGTATTGTGAAATATAGTCTTATTTTAAGACTGCAATGCACTTCAAGACAGTTGATTGACTTATTTCAGTGACTACAAAAAAGTCTTTCTATGTTCAAAGGGTAAATAGTATTGCCATCAAACTAGGAATGGATAAGCTCAAATTGCGATTTATGGCGTTCTATAATGGGAACACTATCTTGTTTTACGCAAGAGACATCTTATTACATGGCTCAGGAGAACAGTCATCTCATCTCAAAATATATGAAATAAAAACTTCTGCTTCATGTAATTGTTTGATTGCAAAACGACTATATTTCACAATACAAAAAGACAAGCAACATGGAGTACAAAAGGCTAGCTACAGTTATCAAATAATGCACCGATATACTGCCACCTCCATTTAAGAACAGGAATTGAATTAAAGTTTCTAGCTAACAATAATGCACCGATATACTGCCACCTCCATTTAAGAACAGGAACCGGTTTGACTGGTTTCGATTTGGGTTCCCAATTTCTTGGATGGATACCTATAACCGCTCATCCCTTAGAATTCACATTAATTACGGGTTGGTTGATGTTTAGTTCATCAAGCTCGTCTGGTTATTTCAAATATTTTGCTTTTTATTTTTCTAAAATAAAGTCTTAAATTTAAATTTTATTGATGAACAAAAGATGTAATGAAAGAGTTCTATTTTTCATTGGGTCAAAAGTAACCATTCACAAAAAAAAAAGAAAAAAAAGCAAAGCCGAGTCAACAACAAACCTTTCGGCCTGAAAATTAATTTGAATCGCTTGACCCACTCCAACCATCGCTTGGCAGCCGAGTAACATTAGTAGAGACAATTGAGGGGTTCTATTCAAAGCTAAAAATATTGTACGGTTATGGTACCGTTTTTTCACAGGGACGAGATGTATCGGATTTATGTACCATTGTATTGGGCCGGTACAGTTTTGAATTTCAAAAAATTTTAAAAACGAAAGTACAAAAAAATTAAAATTTTGTATCAGGCAATATTTGACCGAAAATACCGGTACCGTACGGTATTTGACGGTACAGAGCAGTATTAACGGTACAATATCGGGCAATAGTTTATACCGTTTCTTGACCGTATAGTATGTTTCGACCGGTACTAGATAGTACGATATGATTTTTATAACACGTTTTCTATTTGTCTACCCCTTCCGTCCCCCTCTCTCCCAAAAAAAAAAGTTTTAATAATTTTTCTTACAACAACTTTTGTCACTATAGCAATCTTAACTAGGTTTTAGTCTTGTATTATGCAGGAGATTTTTAAATTAGAGCTGTATAAAAAATTTATAAAATGTTTGTTGTATAATATTTCTGTTTTCTATCAAAGTCTCCAAACTACTGTATAAATACGAATGTTTGAAATATTGAGATTGTTTTTCTGTTAATCATTAGTTTAAGCGAAGAATATTGTGAAAGTAATACCAAACGAAAAGATTAATTACATAGAAATGAATAATCAATGTTCCTTACTAATAATTTATGCATTAACTACTACATACTACAGCCACATGCATGTTGATCTCATGTTTCGCGCACCCATACATTAATTATTAAACTTACAATAACCCAAAAAAAAAGTCTCATTTTATTTCATCAAAAAAGAATGTCAGCATCAAAAGAAGATCAAAGACCATGCAGAGCAAAAGATACATCATGCTTCTACCAATTTTCATCGATCATATATAGAATACTCTTAGGTTAATAAAAATAAATTCAAGATATGCCTAGGTACATTCTGGTTTTCTCTGTACTTTCCCTGTCTTTTTGAATTGTGAAATGTAGTCTTTTTGCAATCAAAGAATTACATCAAGCATAAGTTTTTAATTTCATATATTATGGGATGACTATTCTCATAAGTCATGCAATAAGATGTCTGATAAGTAAAACATGATAGAGTTCCCAATGTAAAATGTCATAAATCGCAATTTGAGCTTATCCATTCCTAGTTTGATAGCAATACGATTTATCCTTTAACGTAGAAAGACTTGTTTTGTGGTCATTGAAATAAGTCAATCAACTGTCTCGAGGTGAGTTACGTTGCAATCTTAAAATAAAACTATATTTCACAATACTTTATGATCTTTAAGAGCGTAAATTTAACTTATATATGTATAGGGAAAAAAGCTACGATCACGTAGTTAACTGGAAACTTTAATCATGGTTTTTCTTTCTTAAATGGAGGTGATGGTATTTGATATATTATTTCATTGCTTTAGCTAGACTTTGTGATTTTCGTTCCCTGTCTTTTTGTATTGTCAAATATAGTCTTTTCACAATCAATCAATTGTTGAAGCAAACGTTTTCTCTATGCTATGAGGTGAGTGATACGATGTGTTTATGAGGTGAGTATCCCCACAATCGAACAATTATTGTAGCGAATGTTTTTAATGTGTCACGAGGTGAGTGTCACCATGATATGATGTGTCCTAAGTAAAACAAGATAGCATTCGCACTATAGGACTAGGACACCATCAATCACAATTTGTGTTTATCTATTCCTACCTAGATACCATTACTATTTACCATTTGAATGTAGAATGATTTGTTTTGTGGTCATTGAAATAAGTCCATTATTTGTTTTGAGGGGAGTTGTAATTTCAACATAAGACTCTATTTCAAAATAATTTATATAATCCTTTTAGAGTGTTAACTGATGCATGTACCCAAAAAAAAAAAAAAAAAAACCAGGAGCATTTTGCTAGCTAGAAACTTTGATTCAATTCCTGTTCTTAAATGGGGTGGCAGTATATCAGCGCATTGTTTGATAACTGTAGCTAGCCTTTTGTACTCCACGTTGCTTGTCTTTTTGTATTGGGAGATATAGTCTTTTTGCAATCAAAGAATTACATGAAGCATAAGTTTTTAATTTCATATATTATGAGATGACTGTTCTCCTGAGTCATGTAATAAGATGTCTCGTACGTAAAACAAGATAGTGTTCCCATTGTAGGACGCCATAAATCGTAATTTGAGCTTATCCATTCCTAGTTTGATGGCAATACTATTTACCCTTTGAACATAGAAAGACTTTTTTGCAGTCATTGAAATAAGTCATTCAACTGTCTTAAGGTGCTTTGCAGTCTTAAAACAAGATAGTGTTCCCATAGTCTTATTTTAAGACTGCAAAGCACCTTAAGACAGTTGAATGACTTATTTCAATGACTGCAAAAAAGTCTTTCTATGTTCAAAGGGTAAATAGTATTGCCATCAAACTAGGAATGGATAAGCTCAAATTACGATTTATGGCGTCCTACAATGGGAACACTATCTTGTTTTACGTACGAGACATCTTATTACATGACTCAGGAGAACAGTCATCTCATAATATATGAAATTAAAAACTTATGCTTCATGTAATTCTTTGATTGCAAAAAGACTATATCTCCCAATACAAAAAGACAAGCAACGTGGAGTACAAAAGGCTAGCTACAGTTATCAAACAATGCGCTGATATACTGCCACCCCATTTAAGAACAGGAATTGAATCAAAGTTTCTAGCTAGCAAAATGCTCCTGGTTTTTTTTTTTTTTTTTTTGGGTACATGCATCAGTTAACACTCTAAAAGGATTATATAAATTATTTTGAAATAGAGTCTTATGTTGAAATTACAACTCCCCTCAAAACAAATAATGGACTTATTTCAATGACCACAAAACAAATCATTCTACATTCAAATGGTAAATAGTAATGGTATCTAGGTAGGAATAGATAAACACAAATTGTGATTGATGGTGTCCTAGTCCTACAGTGCGAATGCTATCTTGTTTTACTTAGGACACATCATATCATGGTGACACTCACCTCGTGACACATTAAAAACATTCGCTACAATAATTGTTCGATTGTGGGGATACTCACCTCATAAACACATCGTATCACTCACCTCATAGCATAGAGAAAACGTTTGCTTCAACAATTGATTGATTGTGAAAAGACTATATTTGACAATACAAAAAGACAGGGAACGAAAATCACAAAGTCTAGCTAAAGCAATGAAATAATATATCAAATACCATCACCTCCATTTAAGAAAGAAAAACCATGATTAAAGTTTCCAGTTAACTACGTGATCGTAGCTTTTTTCCCTATACATATATAAGTTAAATTTACGCTCTTAAAGATCATAAAGTATTGTGAAATATAGTTTTATTTTAAGATTGCAACGTAACTCACCTCGAGACAGTTGATTGACTTATTTCAATGACCACAAAACAAGTCTTTCTACGTTAAAGGATAAATCGTATTGCTATCAAACTAGGAATGGATAAGCTCAAATTGCGATTTATGACATTTTACATTGGGAACTCTATCATGTTTTACTTATCAGACATCTTATTGCATGACTTATGAGAATAGTCATCCCATAATATATGAAATTAAAAACTTATGCTTGATGTAATTCTTTGATTGCAAAAAGACTACATTTCACAATTCAAAAAGACAGGGAAAGTACAGAGAAAACCAGAATGTACCTAGGCATATCTTGAATTTATTTTTATTAACCTAAGAGTATTCTATATATGATCGATGAAAATTGGTAGAAGCATGATGTATCTTTTGCTCTGCATGGTCTTTGATCTTCTTTTGATGCTGACATTCTTTTTTGATGAAATAAAATGAGACTTTTTTTTTGGGTTATTGTAAGTTTAATAATTAATGTATGGGTGCGCGAAACATGAGATCAACATGCATGTGGCTGTAGTATGTAGTAGTTAATGCATAAATTATTAGTAAGGAACATTGATTATTCATTTCTATGTAATTAATCTTTTCGTTTGGTATTACTTTCACAATATTCTTCGCTTAAACTAATGATTAACAGAAAAACAATCTCAATATTTCAAACATTCGTATTTATACAGTAGTTTGGAGACTTTGATAGAAAACAGAAATATTATACAACAAACATTTTATAAATTTTTTATACAGCTCTAATTTAAAAATCTCCTGCATAATACAAGACTAAAACCTAGTTAAGATTGCTATAGTGACAAAAGTTGTTGTAAGAAAAATTATTAAAACTTTTTTTTTTGGGAGAGAGGGGGACGGAAGGGGTAGACAAATAGAAAACGTGTTATAAAAATCATATCGTACTATCTAGTACCGGTCGAAACATACTATACGGTCAAGAAACGGTATAAACTATTGCCCGATATTGTACCGTTAATACTGCTCTGTACCGTCAAATACCGTACGGTACCGGTATTTTCGGTCAAATATTGCCTGATACAAAATTTTAATTTTTTTGTACTTTCGTTTTTAAAATTTTTTGAAATTCAAAACTGTACCGGCCCAATACAATGGTACATAAATCCGATACATCTCGTCCCTGTGAAAAAACGGTACCATAACCGTACAATATTTTTAGCTTTGAATAGAACCCCTCAATTGTCTCTACTAATGTTACTCGGCTGCCAAGCGATGGTTGGAGTGGGTCAAGCGATTCAAATTAATTTTCAGGCCGAAAGGTTTGTTGTTGACTCGGCTTTGCTTTTTTTTCTTTTTTTTTTGTGAATGGTTACTTTTGACCCAATGAAAAATAGAACTCTTTCATTACATCTTTTGTTCATCAATAAAATTTAAATTTAAGACTTTATTTTAGAAAAATAAAAAGCAAAATATTTGAAATAACCAGACGAGCTTGATGAACTAAACATCAACCAACCCGTAATTAATGTGAATTCTAAGGGATGAGCGGTTATAGGTATCCATCCAAGAAATTGGGAACCCAAATCGAAACCAGTCAAACCGGTTCCTGTTCTTAAATGGAGGTGGCAGTATATCGGTGCATTATTGTTAGCTAGAAACTTTAATTCAATTCCTGTTCTTAAATGGAGGTGGCAGTATATCGGTGCATTATTTGATAACTGTAGCTAGCCTTTTGTACTCCATGTTGCTTGTCTTTTTGTATTGTGAAATATAGTCGTTTTGCAATCAAACAATTACATGAAGCAGAAGTTTTTATTTCATATATTTTGAGATGAGATGACTGTTCTCCTGAGCCATGTAATAAGATGTCTCTTGCGTAAAACAAGATAGTGTTCCCATTATAGAACGCCATAAATCGCAATTTGAGCTTATCCATTCCTAGTTTGATGGCAATACTATTTACCCTTTGAACATAGAAAGACTTTTTTGTAGTCACTGAAATAAGTCAATCAACTGTCTTGAAGTGCATTGCAGTCTTAAAATAAGACTATATTTCACAATACTTTATGATCTTTTACAGCGTAAATTTAATTGATATTCGTATGGGAAAAAAAGTTATGATCATGTAGTTAACTGGAAACTTTAATCATGGTTTTTCGTTCTTAAATGGAGATGGTAGCATTTTGATATATTATTTTATTGCTTTAGCTTGCCTTTGTGCTTTGCTTTCCTTATCTTTTCGTATTGTCGAATATAGTCTTTTAACAATCGAACAATTATTGAAATAAACGTTTTTTATGTGCTATGAGGCGAGTGATACGACTTCTTTATGAGGTGAGTGTTCCCACAATCGAACAATTATTGAAGCAAAAAACGTTTTTTATGTTTTAGGATGTGAGTGTCGCTATAGTATGATGTGTCATAAGTAAAACAAGATAGCATTCGCTTCGTAGGACACCATTAATCGCAATTTGCGTTTATCCATTCCTACCTTGATATCATTACTATTTACCGTTTGAACGTAGAAAGATTTTTTTGCGATCATTGCAATAAATCAATTAATTGTTTAGAGGCGGGTGTCATTTCAACATAAGACTATATTTCACAATAATTTATGTAATCTTTTTAGAGTGTTAATTTAACTGATATATGTTAAGAAAAAAACCATGAGCATATTATCAGCTAAAACTTTAATTCAATTCCTTTTATTAAATGGATGGGGCAGTATATCGGCGCATTATTTTATAACTGTAGCTAGCCTTTTGTACTCTACTTTCCTTGTCCTTTTGTATTGTGAGATATAGTCTTTTTGCAATTAAAGAATTACATGAAGCAGAAGTTTTTAATTTCATATATTATGAGATGACTGTTCTCGTAAGTCATGCAATAAGATGTCTCGTAAATAGAACAAGATAGTGTTCCCATTGTAGAAGGCCATAAATCGCAATTTGAGCTTATCCATTCCTAGTTTGATGGCGATGCTATTTACTCTTTGAACATAGAAAGACTTGTTTTTGGTCATTGAAATAAGTCAATCAACTGTCTTAAGGTGCTTTGCAGTCTTAAAATAAGACTATATTTCACAATACTTTACGATCTTTTAGAGCGTAAATTTAACTGATATTTGTATGGGAAAAAAGTTATAATCACGTAGTTAACTGGAAACATTAATCATGGTTTTCCTTTCTTAAATGGAGGTGGTAGTATTTTGATATATTATTTTATTGCTTCAGCTAGCCTTTGTGCTTTGCTTTCCCTGTCTTTTCATATGGTCAAATATAGTGTTTTCACAATCGAAAAATTATTGAAGTAAACGTTTTTTATGTGCTATGACGTGAGTGATACGATGTGTTTATGAGCTGAGTGTCCCCAAAATCGAACAATTATTGAAGCGAACGTTTTTTATGCGTTGTGTGGTGAGTGTCTCCATGGTATGATGTGTCATAAGTAAAACAAGATAGCATTCGCATTGTAGGACACCATTAATCGCAATTTGTGTTTATCCATTCCTACCTTGATACCATTACTATTTACCATCTGAACGTAGAAAGATTTGTTTTGTGATCATTGAAATAAGTTAATTAATTGTTTTGAGGCGAGGTGTAATTTCAACATAAGACTATATTCCACAATAATTTATATGATCTTTTTAGGCTCGGTTTCTTTTTGCATTTTGGAGGATTTAGCTAACAGCTTACAGATTCTTATAGCTTCTTACATCTCGGGCCTGTTGTTTTTCGCAATAAGCTAGATACAGTAGTAAGCTGTAGGAAAATGTATGAGACTGTAAGGATCTGTTCTTTTCCGTGATAGGATACAGCTGTAAGCTGTAAGAAAATGTAACAATCGGTAAGAAACTGCAAGAAGTTGTAAGGAATTGTAAAAAGATGTAAGGAGTTGTAAGATGTAAGAAATTGTAAGAAGGTGTAGGAAGCTATAAACAGATGTAAGGAGTTGTAAGAAGTTGTAAGGATAGATATAAGGAGTTGTTGAAGAATTGTATAGTATAATTTGTAGACATGTATGTATAATATCAATTGGTGTCTAATGTATAATTTGTGAAATAATGTGTAATATATTAGTTATATTTACGAAATAAATTTGATAGCACCAGTAAACAAATTATTTCTTAATATTATTGAAGCAAAATTTGTTTCTTTTACAATGACCGTTTTGGATGAGAAACAATAACATTAAAATAATATACTTATTGAAAATAAACCTTTAACGAAGTAAATTAAATAGTAATAAAGCATTTAAACCCCTCAATTTTTTCCAATCAAAATCTCCCTACACTTGAGGTGATTTCTTATATTTACATTAGTTTGATCTTACAATGAGCAAAGTATAATAATAATAAAAAAAATTCTCACAAAATTAAATGCAACTCTTAAAATGAAATCCTATTTTAAGTACACAATTTTAAATAAGATAGGAGCAGTAGCCTTTCTCTCTTTGCACGCAAATTTTCATTTATGAAGTTCAAAATAATGCAGAGTATAGTGATTTGAAATTTGGTAAAAAAAAAAAAATACATATAAATCGTAAAGATTAGATCGTCATTTTAATTGCGAATCTTCTCTATAATGTAAGAATCATTATCAAATGAATAATAAATTAACTTTTTTAAATATTGAGTTCAGAACAATTGAGTGATTGAAATTAAAATACATTATTTCAAGTCTCAAAAAATTTAAAATCTAATTGTTTCCCTTTGACAATATTAAAACAATTCAAACAGTTTTGTCAAGCAAGGATAACAGTTCAATGACAGTCGCTGAAACTTGGTCCAAGGCTCAATGTGTCCCTCTATATAAAGCAGTCCCATTCCATCAACCTATTAAAATCTCAAACATCTCCCTCCTCCCTCTTGTAATTGTTGCCTATTTGACCACATCCCCCCACAATGCAGGCTCCTCACATCACCTTCCTCCTCTCTCTCCTCCTCCTCCTCCTCCTTGTCGCCGCCTCCACCACCACCCCAAGCCCGGCCCCGGCGCCGTCCTTGGGAGGGTGGACTCCGATCGAGAACCTCACCGACCCGCACGTGGTGGAGATCGCGCAGTTCGCCGTCGACCAGCACAACAATAAGACCGGCGCTCATCTCAAATATGTGAAGATCGTCAAGGGTGAGCAGCAGGTCGTTGCCGGAATGAACTACCGCCTCGTTATCGCAGCCAAGGACGGTGGCATCATGCGCGATTACTTGGCGAAGGTATATGAGATATCATGGAAGAATATCCGAAAACTTATCTACTTCAAACCTCTGCTTAAAAATGGAGGTGTTTGAAAAGGAGGAGTATGTTGTGATGGTGTGATTTCTGCGTTTGTCGATCTGTTTGAGTAATAAAGAGCTTATTATTTCTCGAATTAAATATCTACGCCTCTTGGTGATTTGATGTTGTTTAACAACTACACAAATGTGCAAGAAATTATGATGAGGGAAATGTTTCCTTTCTATTCATACGCCACAGCTTAATAACAATTGCCCAACATGTTTAATAACAAAGCCTTTCATTTGACGAACGCTTAGATCTTACAAGTGGATTGATCTGGTCGGTTTAATTTCATGTTCAGTCATATTCGGATCAATAAAATTCAGGTTCAAACCAGTTAAATGATTTCGGTTTCAGTTTCTAAAAAAGAGTAATCGGTCTAATTGGTTCCGATTATGTAGAAGATATCGAAATCTGAAACCGTTTTAGACAGACGAAAATAAACAATTTTTTTGTTTTTTCTCTATTTTTTGTTGTTCCTATGTTCTTTTTCTTTTTAATTTCTTTTCCTATACTCCACATAGTGCTCATTGGCATAGAAAAAGCATATGATAGAGCACTGATGGAAGTACTATGGAAGTGCTTGAAGAAAAGAGAGGTGTTGGTTGACTATATTTGAGTTTTTAGAGATATACTTGAGGGAGCAAGAGCAAGAGTTAGGATCTCGGGGGATGTAGACGACTTCCCTATAGATATTGCTCATCAAGGATCAAAATTCAGCCTTTTTTTTACTTTGGTTATGGATGAGCTCACGAAAGGGATTCAACAAAAGGTACCGTGGTGTATGCTATTTTTTAGTGACATAGTTTTTATCGATGAGACTAGGACGAGGGGTTGATAACAAGTTGAAGAGGTGGAGAGATACCCCAAAGACTGAAGGTTTTAGGTTGAGTAAGTCAAAGATCGAATACTTAAAATATCGATCTAGTGAAGGAGAAGGTGTTACAGAAGCCGAGGTGGCCCTAGGGGGTGTGGCTATACCAAGGGTTGAAATGTTTAGACATCTAGGATCAGTCATTCATGAAAGAGGGGGTATTAATGACGACGTTAACCATCGAATAAATGTGGGATGACAAAGATTGAAGAATGCTTCACGGTTATTGTGCGATCCTATCATAAACCATCGAATAAAGGCGTACTGTATGATCGTTAGACCACCATTATTGTATGGTGTAAAGTGTTGGCCAATCAAGAAGGCTTAAGTCCAGTGGATGTTTGTAGTAGAGATGAGGATTATTTGTTGGATGTGTGGTTGCACGAGATTGGATAGGATTGGAAATGTAGTGATTAAAGATAAAGTATGAGTGACATCCATATTCGATAAGATCTAGATGAGAGATGCCGGACTTGAATGGGTTAGGCATGTGAGGAGGAAGAGTGCAGATGCACCAGTGAGGAGATGTAAGAGGATTGTCTGTCTGGAGTGTAAAAGGGGTCGAGGTAGTTCCAGGAAGAGTTGCAACGAAATGATTAGATATGATTTGAAAACTTTAGAATTAACGGGTGACATGGTTTATGATAGGAAGCTATGGAGGTCTGTGATTATGGTCGCAAACTTAAGGGAATGCAATATTTGACCTTCCCTTAGATCTCGAGAGCGTAGGGTTCCCTGATGTGCAGATCTTGCTACCCTCTATCTTGCGTTGACAGTAATTTTGCCTGTGTTTATTTATTTGTGCTACCGCGCGCACCTCTATTATGCTTGTTCTATTTGTCTACCCCTTTCCATCCCCTCTCCCCCAAAAAACAATGTTTTAATAATTTCTCTTACAACAACTTTTGTCACTATTGTTATCTTAAGTAGGTTTTAGTCTTGTATTATGCAGGAGATTTCTAAATTAAAATTATATAAAAAATTTATAAAATGTTTGTTGTATAATATTTCTGTTTTCTATCAAAGTCTCCAAACTACTGTATATACACGAATGTTTGAAAGACTGAGATTGTTTTTTCTGTTAATCATTAGTTCGAGCGAAGAAGATTGTGAAAGTAATGTCAATCAAAAAAGATTAATTGCACAGAAATGAATAATCAATGTTCCTTACTAATAATTTATGCATTAACTACTACATACTGGAACCACATGCATGTTGATCTCGTGTTTCGCGCACCCATACATTATTAAACTTACGAGAACCCCCCCCCCCCAAAAAAAAAGTCTCATTTTTATTTCATCAAAAAGAATGTCAGCATCAAAAGAAGATCAAAGACCACGCATTGAAAGAGATCTTGGAGTAATGGCACTCCCAAAAGGGTGTTCACTTACTCTCTCTGTCTCTTTTGTTGTTCCACATAAAACCTTTGGAAGTGGCTTGAAAAATTTATGTATCCCACTCTTCTTGCACTTGTCGAATAACTAGTAACCATGTTTTAAGGGGGTTGAGGGGATTTGGGCTGCCACATACGCGAGCGCCGCCGCCGCCCGCCAGTCCGGCGCGGGCTGCGGCCTTACACTATATTTTTTGGAGGAATTTTCGAGAGGACTGACTGCGTATGAGCTATCGTAATCCTAACGGCTAGTTCACTAAGCCCTCCTCCATCTCCGCCTTAATCACCATGATCCTCTCCCCATTAATGCTTCAGTTACATTATTCTCTCCTTTACCTGATTTTCTGCCCCCGTTTCATGCCTTTCTTTATGGCTTGGTTGACAGTTTTCTCTCCTCCAATTCACTATAAAAAGGACTCTACTGCAACTCTATAGTACACACAGAACAACCAATTCTCTCTTCTCCTCTCTACTTCATGGGCATAAAAGTTGTTATACTCCACAGCTTCTCCCTCGAGTGCACGAGTGCGAAGCTTGCTGTGTTAAACCTTGGGGAGCTTCTTCGTCAGAACGATCCTAAGTCGGACGAATTAACCTTTCAGATCAGTGGTTCATACTACGACATATTTCATCTCCCTGTCCTTCCAGCAGCCATTACCATTCGTTTCCAACAAGAGATACATCAGGCTTCTACCAATTTTTATCGGTCATAGAATACTCTTAATTAGGATAATGAAACTATATTCAAGATATGCCTAGATCATATCTTATGGTTTTCTCTACTAGAGCTGGGTAATAGGTTAGATTGGGTCAGGTTCGTATCCGTATCGAACTTAAACAGGTTGAGAATTCCTCTATCTGAACATAACCCGTTTATTAAATGGATTGAAAAACCTTGACATGTGACCATTTAATTTTTAACCCGGTTAACCTGCTTAAGATAGATAGGTCGAGTTTAGTTGTCTAATTAATTACCCATTTGCGCATTTAACATTTTCAATTAATACGTAATTACATAGTGTTGAAAATTAAATTTACATATCATATTAAAAAATTACTCTCTAGAACTCCTTCGATTCAGCGTAATTCAAATTTTAAAAATTTTTGTATTCTTAATTATCTAATAAAAAGATAAAAGGATAAATGAATGAGTTGACTTGTTTAACCCATTCAATTAAACGGATTAAATGAGTACTTTTCGTGTTAAGAATCTCGACCTAAACCTAACCCGTTTAAAATTAAACGGGTTGAACGTGTCAACCGAAGTTATAAACATCGTACCGGTCAGCGTATCATTTTTTCACTGGAACGAGACATACCGGATTTATACATCATTGTACCAGGCTCATACCGTTTTGAATTTGAAAAAAGTACAAAAAATTTGAAATTTTAGTGTGCTGGGCGGTATTTGATCAAAAATACTGGTACTGCTCGATATTTGACGGTACAGAGTGGTATTGACAGGCATTTGACCGGTACAATACCAGACAATAGCGTGTACCGTTTCTTGACCGACACGGTATGCTTGGGACGATACCGGGCAGTACGGTACAGTATTTATACTGTCAACCATTTAATTAAACAGGTTGAAAATTTATATCCAAACTCACTTAATTTCGTGTCGATTTCGGATCGGTAATCATGTCGGGTTAGTTTTGCCCAACTCTACCGTCTACTAGATCCAAAAATACGTCGTCCTCAAGAATACCATATAGCAGATTGCATTATGGTCGGCAGCTACTTTCAATTAACATTTTGATTTATCGATCTAAAAGATATAAGCTTTGATGCGTCTGATAGAGGATATATATAGTACTCTGGCATGGCCGATCTGTATGCCTTTAATAATGGCAGAAATAGAGAAAAGGACGCCACTTTCGATCTGCTTCCTTGATGCCGTCCTGCCCTGCCAACGCAACTACGTGGGTTTTTTTTTTTTTAAGTTGGTTTTTTTTTTTTTTTGGTTCGAACCCCCAAAAAAAAAAAAAAAAACTGCTGAGGTGTTGAGGTGGGAGTTTTTTGAGTTGCTAAGAGCAGTTCTAATGGTTGGCTTGTCCGAAAAGAGAGAGAGGCGAGCGAGCAGAGAGAAGTCTCGGCAAGCAGCAGAGGTTGCCTCGGCAAGCAGTACTCGCGGGGAGCCTCGGTCTTTTTTTGTTTTTTAAAATATTTTTTTAAAACTTTTTCTTTTTTTATTTGAAAAATAAAGTTGTATATTATTGAGTGGGTCCATGGATATTATTTTATTTGATGAGGCAAAGTTGTGAGCTTTTCACTGAAGAGAGTGGGGATTGTGAGGTAAAAAATTGAAAAAAAGGCTGATGTGAAAGCGGTAGGATCCAACTGGTGAGCCAAAAAATGGCTCACCATTGTTTTTGCTCTAAATGGTGATTTGATCCTCTGATATATAAGGTACGAATGTAGTGGACCCGGTGATCAACCACTGCATAATGAAATAGAGGTTTTGAATAACTTTAATATATAGATTAAAGAAAAAACTAATACATATAACTATATATATAGCAGGTTGTTTGAAATATATACACAGTGTTGTTATTTTTCACATAATAGTTGAAATTAATGGTGTTTTCCGAACCAAAGAAACTCATAAATTGCTCTTAGTTCATGGCTTGGCTGACAAAATTTGCTAGCTTTAATGTGTACTTTTCTTTAACTTTTGAATTCAGATGGCGATGAAAGTCATTTTCTTGCAGGTTCAGATTACCCCACAAGGACTCTAATAACTAATAAAAGCATACAGTAGGCGTTGCAGCCAATCTATTTTTAAGTAAGCATAATAAGGCCATTGAAAATGTCATTTTCTCGTGGCCTACTGTGTCTTTGGCTCAAGTTTCGGTTCTTTTGCTGACATTTATCCATTTGAATCATTGAAGCACCACTTACCAAGATAATTGCAAGCATCAGATTCAGAGGGGGATGCATGTGGATTTAGCTTTTGGAGGATTTAATTTAGAGTTTACATCTCCTTACAGTTTTTTCCTTCTCCTTACAACTCCTTGCACAACTCCTTACATCCTTAACATAATCCTTACATGTTCTTACATGTTCTTATATCTTCTTACATCTTCTTACATCTTCTTACATTCCATATAGATTTTCTATAACATTCATTTATTTTAATTACAGAAATATGTATTTTTTTAATTATGCTACCAATATATAAAATATGTAAATATTTTATGAACACAACATTTAGATAAACATAAAAACATAATATAACGACGTAAATTATATTTGAGTTTTGACATGAATAATATATGTTATTATAGATGGAATAAGTGACCATACTTTTAAAATTATAATACAAAGCTTTTATTCATGTTTAAGTCAGAAGCATATATAAAAACTGTCAAACTATATGCGAAAGTATTACAACTGATATAAAGGTGGGTGAGTTTCTTTAGGAAAAGTAAAAAGTAGTTAGGCAAAAGTAGTACTGGGCACTAAAATTTCTGCGGCCCCCTGCTTACCCGTTTAAGTTTTCATCTTTTGTTTTTTTTTTTTTTTTGGTTGATTTTGGAAGGTAATATTTAATTTTTGTTTGTTTAATATAACAATACAATTTTCGTATTTTAAGCATTGCTGAATAATATTGTAAGGGTTTATTTATAAAATTTCTTGGTAACAATATTAACCATACATTTACATTTAAAATTATTTACTTAAAATAGGATTTTATTTTAAAAGTTGTATTCTATTTTTTCAAAAAAAAAAATTTTAAATTTTTTTTTTTGGGGTTATACTTTGCTTATTGGATCAAATTAATGTAAATATTAAAAATCAACTCAAATGTATGAAATTTTCTTGATGAAATTTATGGAGTTTAATATATTTTATTGTTATGTAACTAACTTAGTTAATAGCTTATTTTCAATAAGTTCATTATTGTAATATTATTGTTTCTCATCCAAAACGTTCTTTATAAAATAAACACATTTCGTTTCAATTATATTAAGAAATATTTTGTTTACTGATGGTATCAAATTTTAGTCGTAAATATGACTAATATAGAATTATACTATATAACTCTTCGATAATTCAACAACTTCTTACAACTCCTTACAGCTCCTTAAATTTTCTTACAACTCCTTATATTTTCTTACAGCTCCTTATATTTTCTTACATCTTACAGCTGTATCTTATCGTCAAATAGAACAGGCCTGAGCATCTGAGCCTAGCTACATGTAAGGTCCAACGTAACATGACATTCCATTAAGATTATGTATATTTCCTTATTACTAATGATAGCATTTGTTCAAAATATCCTTCTGACCTTTTATACTCCGTATTGAGTCAATCAAAATTTAGCCCCTTACAACATCCCAAATAGTTCACCAAACAAAATCAGACCACACTAAGGCAATATTCAAGGGTATGGCTTTTGTAGGGTTTGGTAGAGTGAAAGAAGTCGTATTTAGCAATAAAGTTTGGTCCTAAACGATAAGGAATTAATTTCTACTAGAGAAATTGCAAATGAAGTAACCTTTTACGACAATTCTAAAGATGAATATGCGTTGCGTCAGTTCACCCACTAGTAAAATGAGTATAATGGATTAAAAAAAAGGAGAAATTTTATATTGGACTTTAGAATTTGTATAAATTTTCTTATTTGATAATCGATTTTATAAATCAAAGGAATACAAAATAATGAGAGGTTGAATACATTTTTTCTAGTGATAACAATAAGCATTATTAGACTTTGCATCGACCACTGCACAGAGTCCTCACTGGAGCAAAAGAATGTCACTTTCGTCTGAAAGATATATGCTTGTAGGAGATGCTCTTAGAGCATTAGTAGCCAGAGTTTCAGTTTTTGGAACTCTGGTCTGTCACGTCAGTAAAAGTTTCACAATTTTGAAACTTTTATTCCTTTAGTTTTCCAATCAATGAAACTCATTTTAGGATAAATAAACTAAATATTTTTTATGGACCCACCTTTTAATACATAACTTTTTTTAACTACCTAAATAATATTTTTTATTTAACAAAAAAAAGGAAAACAAATAAAAAATCAGAAAATGACCCAAAAAAAATTGAAACGGGCGGGGGAACGGTCTGACATTCCCCCGCGTGTCCCACGTGATTCACCGTGGTTGGAATGCAGGCATTCCCATTTTATGACACATACGCCCCACCATTTGCCTCGCGTGTCATGTGGCTGCTAATGGCCTTAATTACATTGTGGTCTATTTTTAGCAATAATTCACATTTTGCTGGTCTTAATTACTACGCTTATCAAAGTTACTTTTTTAGATATCAAATGATATGCATAGCATCAGAATTCATATTATTGAATATAAAAATAATAAAAACATCAACCTTTGCCTCCTATGAAGGGGAAAAAAATTTTTGGGTGCAGAACCAAAAAAATAAAGTAATTGAAATTGTCAATTTGAATCATGTATCATGTGTGGAATCAGAATTCATATTTTGTGAATATCAAATGTAATAATTTTCGTTTTTTGGACGCCGAAACCAAAAAAAATAAAGTTATGAAATAGTGGATACCAAATAAAACAGCTAAGAAAAAACATATATTTTTCGATGACTCATGGACTCCATATTGCGCCCAGACGTTAAATGGGTCCGCGGCCTATTATTAATATTTGAATTTAAATTTTTGATAATAGCTTTAAAGATTTCAAAAATTAATTGGCCTAATCATGTCCAAAGTGATCAGTATACTTCTTTAATCCATGGGCGCTTTCGTGCATGTAGAATTTTTACATATGTTGAATTTTTATAGTTTTTGGGACAGTCACGCCCAAATACATATAAACATGAATTAATTATTGAGCACATCTGTGTGCTCTCTAAGTCGCAACGAGTGAAAACTCATATTCCATTCTACCTTGGAGTATTGAATCAATGGAATCTATCTATGAAGTGAAAAATCACAGATTTTAATTAGATTATAATGCAGTGATCTAACATGTTGGGTACTATGCAATAACTATATCCCAATTAATATTCTTATGTACATGTTTTATGTAAGTTTAAGAGCGAGTATGTCCATTTAAAGTTAGAATTCATTCCTCCTAAGTGTATTTTCAACCATTATAAATTATAGTAGTTGTTATAATATACTTCTTAGGGTGAAATGGATCGTTCTTCATAGAGTAGAATCACTAAACCTCACACCTAAGTACTAAAAAAGAAAAAAAAATGTATTAAATTTAGAGACAAGATGAAACCCATGATCAAAAAAATAAAGTTGAACGTTATATTGTACAAGAAGTCCAACAATTTTTAACCGTAGTGCTCTTGAGGATACGTTGTACATTCCCGCTCCAAGGTAGGACTTTGATCTCCAAGAGCAGATGGCACGTACACCATGGCCAGTGTATTTGCTGATATTATATATGGGAGATTTCAATATATTGTATGACTAAGGTAATAAAATAATAAAACATTCATCATCCTGTTTTTTGTTGGGAATTGTCAATTCCACCATATATTTGTAACTTTAAAATTGTAGTCCTAAACATCCTAGAGATGTACATTGGCTCAAGCAAATATTCATGCACTTCGAATTCAAGTTCGTTAAGTGCCTCCTGCCTTTTCTGTCCAAGGCAAATAAAGTAGGTTGAATATTTGATTATTGGGCCTTCGATGTGGTACAATGATTCAAGGGAACTCCTCCCTCCTGAGAGTTCAAATTTGCATCCAAATGTAAATCTAACATTTTAAAAATTCCGCCACCAAGCTAGGTGTAAGGGATCTGATGTTGCAATCTTATCTCTGAATGACAAAACTATATAGAGATTGGTTCGAATTGACCATAGATTTAAAAATTGTAGATTGTCTACTACACCGTAAAAAACGAACAAAAGAAGTTTAGAGGGATATTTTACTTTAATCTGTACAATCCAAGCTGAAAAAAATAGTCCAAACTTAGTAATTCCCTTGTCACCTTTCTTTCTTTTTTTCTTTCTTTTTTTAAGTATGATGAATACAATAATTTTAGCAACCTTTCTCACAAAAGACCCGTTTATACTATCATGCTCGCAGAATATATTGAAAATGAAACACATTGGTGTGTCTCAAAACTATGACTTTTGAAGAAAGTGGCCTAAGAGAGCCATTCAATTAGTTGTCTGTTCGGCCTCCCTACTAAATTATGATTTACTGTGATATCAACAAATTGTTGTGCGTCATAAAGTCCATAGAATTGACCATGGCATTTGAAATCTTCTTTGAAGGACTTGAGTGACAAAGTAGCCCACTTAGGACCTGTTGTTTTCATAGGTAAATTAGAGCAGGTAAAAGGATAAAGTAGGTTGAGACGGATTGAAATAGGTTAAGGTGGGTTGAATTTTTTTATGTGATAAATTAAACTTGGTTAAAATAGTGGAAATGGGTTGAAGTGGTTTGAAGTAGGTTGAAATAGATTGATGTAGGTTGAAGTGAGTTGAAGTTGGTGTTTTAGAATTAACCTACGAAAAGAACAAGGCCTTAGAATATAAACTTCTTTCTTTTTTCTCAATAATCATAAACTAACCCTCTATCAAAGGTTGGGCCCATTATGGTTGACAAGTGCAAAGAGAAGGATTATAAATTTTTAAAAAATGTATATTGAATTTTTGCGATGTAGCATGATGTAAAGGGTTATCTCAATTTAATTTCGAGAAACATTACTTGGAAAATGCTATGCGTTACTAAGACAACCCCCCCCCCCCTTCTTTCCCCACACAAAAAAATTTATGGTAGCATAGAGTCCAATGGGTTGTTTTTCAAAGTTTGCAAATATAAAAGAGAAATCCATCAACAAATAGGAAAAAAGTCCTATTGTCTAATAAGTTGTCTAGTCTTTTTCCGGATTAGAGGCACTTTTTCTGCGATTTTCGGCAGCGGGGCAAATTAAAGGGTTGAGTTGTGGTACATGTACTGCCCATAACTAATAACGACCACAGATCATAAAGGAAGCAGTTGCTCCAAGCTGACCAAAGGTTTTGCCGTTTTGCAAATGCTTCATTCTTCAAGAATAAAATTCAATTTCAGGGGCAATGTCATATGCTCTCAAATTATGATGAAGCACATAAAAAAGAAGAAAAAGTGCGACTAAAAGATTCTCAAAGTAGAATGCTCTAGTTCATTATGATAATGTCCACTACTCCCAATACTTCAACTCGAAAATACATAAAAAGAGATCCAAAAGAAGCCAACAATAGACGAAGGATTCGATTCTCCCACATAATTGTATAGCAACAACGAAAGCCTACATTTGCAAGGAGCAGGTGATCCCTTTTTCCCCATTACTCCACGTCTGCATTCACTTTTGGATAGTAGTTGATTCACCACCTTTGGCTTTCTTATCCTTGTTGCCTCCGAGAATGCTAGGCTTGAACCCCTTCTCCAACATGTGCTCCACCTCCTCAATTGGTAGACCTTTGGTTTCTGGCACCAAAAAGTAGATGAATATGAGGCCAATGGTTGAGAAACCTGCGAATAAGAGGAAGGTGCCTGCGGACCCTAGGGCCTCTGTCAGTGTCAAGAAGGTCTCGCTCACTATGAGGTTCGATGTCCAATTAGCAACTGCAGCTATGCCTCCACCGACCCCTCTGTACCTCAATGGGTAGATTTCAGAGTTGACAATCCATGGAACAGTCCCCATACCAGGAGAGTAAGAGATGATGTATGCTCCTAGAAGTATCACGGCCAAAAACCCGAATTTGCTAGGACAACCTTCTGTGAAGTAGGTTCTGTGCTCTCCGTGACATGCCACTTTTATGCCATCTGTTTTTGTCACACATGCTCCTGGATGCAGCTAGTGTTTTAAAGAAACAACTTTTAGTTTGTGAAAACAAGCTAAAACCATTATTCAAAATAACGCGTATGGGTAGTTCTTGCTGCTGAATTATTATGCCAAATCTAAATTACCAGCAATAATAAGTTCATGAAAAGCAATAGAAGGATGATAAAAACTTTGGAACTGAAAATTTCAGAGAAATTACCTCATTTCCTTTACTGGCACAGAAAGCACAATCAGCAGATGCTTTCAGGCATGTCATACAGTTCCAAGTAGCAGGATTTCTTGCAGACGTATAAGCAGGGCAAGTAGAGTTCAGTCCAAAATGGGTTGATTCAGCATAGCTGATGTGAGGAGCATGGGCGGCAGCTTGGTAGAACACGATAGACAGAACAATGAGGCAAGTGATGATCCCAAACATTGATATTATCATAAGTCGCCTTCTTCCCTGCCTGTCGACAAACATCATACTAACAATGGACCCCACTGCATTGAGTCCTGAGGTGACCAAAGAAAGGGCTAATGCGGTGCTGTTTGAGGCAAACCCTGCTAATTGCACGATTGTTGGGCTATAATACATAACAGTGTTGATGCCGACAAATTGTTGAGCCACTTGAACTGTGATCCCTGCATATAAACCTCTTCTGACCACTCTGTTCCCCCAGGCTTTTCGCACTTTGGTGAACATGTTTCCTCCTCCAATGGCTCCTTCTTCTGCCATTTCATTCTCTATTGATACCTGAAGTGCTCTCATCTCCTCTTCCACCTCCTCCGGTGGGTAGATGTTAGCCAATATTGCCTTAGCCTCCTCAATTTTGTTCTGCTCAATCAAAAAAAAAAAAACCAAACACTTAGTATCAGTTGCTTTAAATCTTCACACAACTGCTAATAGAACTGACCACTTGATATGAACACTTTCGGTATTGGGTTTAAAAAGGTCAAGATGCACATGGTCTGATCCCTGACATAAGCCGTCAGAGAAATTGTTACTGGGAGTACCTTTCTATAAAGCCATCTAGGGGACTCGGGAAGTAACAACATCAAGATGAGTTGAATCAATGCAGGAACTGCAGCCACTCCAAGCATCCATCTCCAAGTACCCTTGACCCTTGTGAAACCGAGGTTGATAAGGTAAGCCAAGAACTGGCCTCCAGTGATAAGCAAACCGTTTGTGCTAACAAGGGCACCTCTAATCCTAGTAGGGGAAGTCTCTGATATGTATAAAGGTGAAGTCATGGAAGCCATCCCTACACCTAAACCGACAAATATTCTTCCTAGTATGATCATCCATGGAGCAGGGGCAAGGGCCATGATTATAGCACCTATGAAGAATAAAATATCTGCAATTATAATTGCTGGTTTCCTCCCTAACTTGTCATTTATATATCCTCCCACTCCCGCTCCTATGATTGCTCCTGCAACTGCCATCGCCACAATGGTTTCCTGCCCACAAAGATTTTCAAGAATTTACATGTTAACATGGATCAGTCAAGCATAATTCTAAGCTCATAAACAACTCAACAAGGTCACAATCAGGGTACCTGCAACCATGTCTTTCTTTCCACGTCTTCGAAGTCTTCTTTAATGTAAAGAAGAGCCCCAGATATAACACCTGCATATCAATGGTTCTGGGTCATCAGAGTTCAGGCGGTACAAGACTGACAAATTTCTTTTTTTTTCCCCCCAAAATTACCTAATTAGACAAATATTTTTAAAATTGTGAAACAAAGGCACCTAGTATAAATCCCATCTAACAGTAAAATGCACTAGACAAACAATTCAATTGCACACATTACAGAAATTTGCAGAACCAACTTCTTTACTTGTTATAATTGCTTATATCTAAATCTCCATGATTTATGATCAAATGACATCCAAATCAGAATTGATGTTCTTCTGTTCTGTAAATATTCGAGTTTCAATCATAGCAAGAACCAACCCAAATCAAATTATTAGTACTATTTCAAAATGCCATCCACACTAAAAAGGGTTGACTTAACAACCGCATGACAAGCCACAAGAGTGGAACAGCACAACTTAAATACGGCATTTTGCTTCAATCCACTACAATTCTATGCAAAATTCAAGCCCAGATCACTGAAAAATACAGTTGGGCTCCTCTACTTAAACATAAATGGGATCAGAAAAAGAGGGAAAAGGCATACCAGTATCATAACCAAAGAGAAGGCCACCAATGCCAGCAGAAAAAGCAAGCCTGAGGATGTAGGGAGTTTTCCCAATTGTCCTGAAACATTCTGTAAACTCTGTCTTATCTGCCTTCACAACTCCTCCTTCCACCATCCTGTTCTCTCACTCACTCACTGATTCACCTCCTTCTGATCAGCAAACTAGGACAGAGAAAGAGGAGAGAGAAGATGTGTTTGTTGTGTATTCCTAGAAATGAAGAACGGGGGTTTGCTATAAATACCTGCAAAGAAACAAAAAAGTGCCAGAATTCGTTCTTCATGCAATTTGAGAAGGGTCAATGTACCGCTCACATTCCTAATAAGAAATTATTTCTTAAGGATTCATGAAATTATGATGTTTGTTTGTTTATCGTTAAAGTAGTCTCATCTTTATGAGAGGCCGCAATTTTCAGGGGGTCCATGGGGTTAGGTGACGACCTTGACGAATTTTTTCTATTGTAGTTACCAATTTTTGTTTGGTAATCGCATGACTTTTCATGAAAAGTACAAATTGATGACATATACTCTGCAAATTAAAACACCACATAGTCGTGCTCCCATAATCAATTGTAGATTTAAATTTACAAACAATCACGTCTATGATAAACAATAAGATTATAACAATTTTATATTCACACTCGATATTTCTGTAGTTTTTTGTTTTTCATTTCTCATATATCAATCAGATAAACTGACAATAACATAATGTGCTTACGTATATGAAAAAAGTCATCATAAAAATAAAAGTTACTTAAGGATAAATACTTAAAAAGTCGAACAAAGATTCAAAATTAATCACACGTATAATTGTATTAATGTGAATATACTCAAAAAGAAAGGAAACAAGCCCCTTTTCTGTCTGTTGATCTAATCAAACTAGGACAGACAAAATATTAATTTCTAAAAAGCTGCAACAGAAATAATTTAAATAATTACAGAAAAAAAGGCCAAGAAAGTCCATGTGGGAAACCCAGTGTACTTTAAAAAGTGTGGTTTGTCATTAGATGCCATGCCACCCCCACAAAGCAGCTCGAATTATTGGTGCGTTGAAAAAGAAGTCAAGGAAGAATCCAGAAAGCCCTCACTGACCGACTCAGTTTTAACTTGTTCCTTCCTTTTTATTTATTTTTTTTTCAAAGATTCCGAATACCAAAGAGCAGAATAAATATATGAATTAAAGCTCAAATTGCCACAGCCATTCAAACGTGAGATTAGGATCTTACTGAAACTGATATGATTCATCTATCTCAATATTTGAAAAATATGAATTTTGCATAAGATAATTTGGTAGGACTTTTATATGAAATATATCTTATTTTATGTAAAAGACTGATCTTGAAATACTCTTATTTTATATTTGATAGTTTTATTCCTTATTTCCAGGGTCCTTATATCGGCCCGTTCATGTAACCATTGAAATCATTTCTAAAAACGGATTGAATTCGTCCGTTTTGACATACACTCCAAATCTCCAATGCCACTCGAACTCAGGAGGAAGGAAATACTTTTTTTTTTTTTGGTGCAGATCTGTCTTATTTCACTGAAGGACCCATCACACAGCACCTAATTCCATTGAAATATTAGGTGTCTCATGGAAAATTTAATTTCAAGAGTGTGAATAAATAAATCAAGCCCTAGTTAAGAGAAATGGGGTTTACTCATCGAAATCAAAAACAAGAAGAATAAGATGAAGATGTGATTATTGTAATATAATTAAATTAAACGCACCTCCTTCTACTCTATGCCGGTTGATGTTGATTGCGGATGATCGAGCTCGTGTTAATTGATCGGATGAAGGTTGAGATCGAGATGTGAAAAAGAAACGGTGGGAATTTGATTGAATCAAGGCATGCGGAGGAAAGGGGAGGGGGGGTTTATCAAGGAATTAATTGGATATGGCGTGGCCAGGTGCAATTTTATATGGATAAGGATTCATTTCACTCTTAAAAAGAAAAGTCGTTGGCGTATTATTAATTAATTCCCACCTTTTCCAAATAATTACGGATAAAGTTGCGGAATCAAATTAAAGTTAGTTTAATTTCCAATCTCATATGATCTGTACCGTCTGATTTACTTCCCTTTTTTTCCTTCCAGTATATGACTGATTTTCAGCGATATAATTTACTTGCCTTTTTTTCTCGTCAAACTTCCATATTTACGTTCATATTTTGCTAATTAATTGGATAATTGCACCCGAAAGAGCAGGTTAACAGTGATTGCTAATTCATAATTTTTTCCCCCTTCTTTTTCTTGTCTAATGTGACTCATTTCTAATTACTAATTACTCGCTCTAAAGTTGTGTAATTTACATTTATTCTCAAATCACAAGTCATCAGGCTTTTAAAAGAATCAACACAAGCGATCAGTTTTTAATAAAAGTAGAGAAAATATGTCTATATATTTGAGATAAATCTGACTCATCCAGTCTAATATCTTCTCGCAATAATCTAAATCAATAATCTAATATTATAGCTTATCATTATGATTCAAAATTAACAGGTTCATTGTTGGAGGTCTTTTTGCTCTAAAAATCTGAGTCATATCCATATCAAAGGTGTTAAGCTTAAATTTATTGAATAAAACAGATCTCGTAACCGCTTTTCCTTGATCATTTAGAAAGACATATATATCTATACTATTAATCTTTTTGGCTGAACTAAGAGTATCAACTTAGACACATTTATTGAAGAGTGTCAATATATGAGCCCTGCTAGTAAAGTATTATATTGGACACCTATGGACAACTTGGACACACATATGCCACGTCCCTGCAAGTTTTGTACTTCAATATCTTTGCACAACAGGAGACATCCCCAAAAAATGACATGTCTAACACATCAATTATGACGATCGTTTACTTTAGGTTATTAGGATTGAACAAATAAATATATGTCTTAATTATAAGATATTTAAAAATGTAGAAAAATTGTATATACGTTTTGGCATAATTTAATGATATAAATTTAGAAAATCTTTAGGTTTTTTTACCTTAATTAACATGATATCATATTTAGTCATTTATTTTTATTACCGTATATGTAGATTTTGTTCTATAAAATACCATTATTATTATTATTATTATTATTATTATTATTGTTATTGTTACTGTTGTTATTTGAAAACAATTGTGTTGTTCTTGATTCATGAAAAATAAATTTCTCTCATTATATATTATTGATTTCTATTTTCAAGACTCAAATGTAAGATCTTACTTAAAGGATAATAAGTCAAAAATCATTCAATCCAACTTATATGGGTAAACGTGTATGAGATGATCAGGGTCAAATGAGACCCTCCCCTGCCCTCAGAAAAAAAAAAAGAAAAGAAAAAAAAGGAGAAAGTCACCTGGATTATTTATTATTGAAGAGAGACTACTTTCGTAGAAAGTAAGGACATGGTGAGTGCTGGTCCATTCCATCATCTTCAATACTATGTATGACCAACGCCTATAGAATTTAGTATGGGAGGAGGTTTTATTTCTATATATCGATCTTCAACCAAATGCTAAAACATGGGACCTGCAGCTTTAACTACTATGTATGGATGTCTAACCAACATTTATAGTAATGCTAACAATTAAAGTATCAAATAAATTTTTTATGAGATATAAAAAGAGCGAGAGCCTTTAATGAGACAAAATTATTAGGTGCAACTTATTAAAATGGTTTCTGACCATTGATGAAGCAAAAAATAAAAAAAGAGATTCTATTAAAACAACAAGAATGTATTGCTTATATTCTAAGCTAAGCTATGGTGGTGTTTGGTAAAGAGCTTTTTGGATCAAAAAAGAGCTTTTTGAGGATATTATTTGCTTGATCTTCACGTACATTGTATGCATATTATTATTTGGTAGCGACAGAAGCATGCATGCACCTGTGATTCATAAGTCAGTTATCAAAAAGCTCTTTGAGTTATTTGATTAAGTACCTCTTCGTACCCAAAAAATTTATTTGTAAAAAGCTCTTTGGTGAGCTTTTTGTAAGAGCTTTCTAATTTATTATTCAATATCAAAATTAACATATATATTGCCCATTTCTTTTTGTCAAAATTACTTCATTTAAAACAAAAACCCTACTATTTTGATAATATGTGATATTCGTTCATTCATTTTGCTTGCTCTAACTTCTTTTTCTTCTCCACTGTCCCCCTCCTTCAACTCAACAACTCAGAAAAGTAGATCATCCATGAGGATTTGTATCCAAAAGTTTGTTTTAGAACCAAGGAGTAGGTTTCATTCTAACATGATCAAGGGCGTGCATATTGAGGAGATGCATAACACTATAACCTATAGAAGAAACATTTTATTTTGTTTTCAGAACATCAGTCGAAACATTTTAGTTTTAAAAGTTACATACTTTTGCGTGATCAGAGCTAATTGTCGAATTTTCTCTTTCTTTTCTAACCCAGCTACCCACTAACCGGAACATAAAAGTTGGGGTGGGGTTTCACTGGTTCTTTATGCACAACCTACGCACACACAAAGAAAGAAGAAGAAAAATAGAAGAAGAAGAAGAAGAAGAAGAAGAAGAAGAAGAAGACGAAGAAGGAATTGGGCTTTTGATTTTGGATTTCAAGTTAACGTAAGTAATCTTTGTTCTTTCTCAACCTAAAATTGATTAGGGCAAAATGAGTTTGAAAGTTTATACTTGAGTTTGATCAATCGATTAAAAAATAAAGCTTTGAATTTGATGTTTTAAAGTTTAGTATATTAGAACTCTAAATTTATTTGTTAGAAACCCACAACCAAAATTTTCATAGTGATTTATGATTTTAGAGTTATGTGAATATTGTGAATTGATGGTTATGCTATGAATTCATCCAAATACATGCTAAACTAAGGATTTTTAGATTGATTACTTATATTGGGTGAACAAGAAAGTAGAAAATTAGAGATTGAATTTTCAGATTTTGCAAACCTGCCACCGTTTGATTTTTTATGAATTATTGGATGCACGAAAATTCCTGATATTTTTATTGTAGGTGAATCATGATATTGGCAAATTTTTTGAATTTTTGATATATGGTTTGAAAGTTATAAATTTTTGATTGAAGCTATCCTGTTATGTCATGTGAAAATTCGGATGATGTTTGAATTACTATGAATCATTGGATTGGAGAAAAATTGTGAAAATTTTACTGTGGGATGCATATGTTATTTTGAGATTTTTGATAAAGTTTCATGAATTTTGGATGTTTATTTCACAAGTTATGAATTTTTGATTAAAACTATCTTGTTTTGGTGTATAGTTTCGGTTACTGTTTTAATTTGTTCTGAAGATTTACTTGGAGAAAAATTATAAAAATATTACTGTAGATTCATCATAATATTGGGTGATTTCTTGTAAATTTTTGTGAATTTTAGTTGTGCCCGCTATAAGTTGTGAATAATTGAGCTTGATTTTCAGATTTTTGATAATTTTGGTTTACTATTACTGACTTGGAGAAAAATCTTGAAAACTTTATTCTAAAATCTATATATTATTTTTCAATTTCTTGCAAAACTTTGTGAAGATTGGGTACGTATTATTTGAGTCATGAATTTTTGAACTAAACTATCTTGTTTAGTGTAATTATGGATTATTTGTATATTTAATCCATAAATTAGATATGGAAAGGCCATTGTTGAGCTTTCTAAATATTTCAATTGTGTGATGAAGTACAGGAAGTTTGTATTTTGAAGTTGAATTATGTCTTGGATATATTTTGTTATATGATATGATGTGAATGAAAGTTTTTTTAATGATAATAAGTTTTGTTTTTGGGAAAAAAGGTCCATGTCTTAACTGAGGCTATTACAGAGCATTCTAAAGTTATAACCATAGAAGTAGTTGTCTTTGTGTTTGGAGCTGTGTGAGTCGTTAGTTGGTATCTTGAGTGGGTACTATCCGGTCCGCCAATTGACTTTTCAGTTTGTGTTATGTAGAAGCTGTATGGGTCCCTGATACTTCAGGATGTGAATGTGACTCATCAGTTCGTGATTTGAGGACCTCTACGTACTTTAGAGCATGGATGTCTGATTGGTACCATATGAATGAGTTGCAACTGGCACATCATTGGTTGGTACCATATGAATGAGTCGTAGTTGGGCCACTAGGATGTGTTTGTCACATCTGTGTTGTGATGCTGATGTATCTCATAAGGAATACACTCAAATTAGGATAGACTTAAAAGGGGAACCGAAAACTAGCACCTTGCTTGGATACAGATACACCTCCACGGTTGGTGCTAGGGCCCTTAACAACCTCTAGGATACAGAAACACCACTAAGAAAGAATCTAAGACTCTTGCTAGATCAGCACCCTACTTGGCCAACGATAGAGATAAGCTAGAAGAGAGTTTGGGGGGGTTCCAAGGAGCTAAGGCTCAACTTCATTCAATATGTAAGATGATTAATTGATACAAAGCTGATTGGGGGCTAATATAATCCCTCCTAAGTACAAAATATCAGCTAAATTAAGCTAAACAAGGTACATGTTGAAAATCCAAACTAGCCTACAAAGGAAAGATGAAACCATGGCTTGACAACTCCTTATTTGTTGATCTTGAGGCTGAGTTGTCTACTTGGGAAGCTTGGGAGGACCATAGTCAGCTTCAAGGAGCTCTAATCATGACCTTGCAAGTGGGTTAAACCTTGATAAGGGCAAGAATACCTCAAAAGAGCAAAAAATGCAGCATTCCAAAGGAGGAGCACATGACCTTGCTCAAGAACACATGGCCTTGTTGGTTAATAGCCCCTTAAGTGTGTGATTTGGCTGAGGTTTTTTTTATGGACATTTGATAATAATTTTAATGTACTTCAAGCCATAAAAGTTTCAGCCCAAATGGAGGAGCTTTGGGCGTCCAAACAGGCCCATTTTCAGAACCCGGTAGAACCAAGACAGTTTTGCGCACTTGACTTCAACGGCTGTTTTAAGGTAGCAAATGATCTCCAATGACTTGCACTTGGTCTTATTGGAAAGAGAACATCTTAAACTTAAAGATAGGCCTCCTGCGACCCAATCATACCTTTGGTAAGATTACGAAATAACGTGCACAAACCCGAGTTTGTGCACAGGCCTGACACCGTGAATGGGCTGAGATGCATCTCGGCAAGCTAAGCTGAGTTCTTGAATTTTACCCATGAAATTCGACTCTCTTAGGCCTCCTTGAGGGCTAGTGATCATGCTCACGGATGGACCTCCATCAGATGCTTCTTTGTGTGAGTTATGATTTGATTTCCCTAAACAAAAAATTCTTGCATTCAATCAAAGCATATGTGATAGGTTATGAAATTGGTTTTGACATTGGATTTGGACTTGGATATATTATAATATTGGTTTTGGCATTGGATTTGAACTTCCAATATGTTATAAAATTGATTTTGGTTTGGATTTGGACTTGATTTTGGATTTGAAGAATCATTCAGAATATTTATGAAATTGTGATGGATTTGAATATGTTTAAAGAAATATATTATGTGTTTAAAATACGTATGTGGATTTTTGAATGGAATATGCTTTATTTATGCATTAAGTATGGTTATGAGCAGACTATTAGCATGATTTAGCAGACTTTGCTTTTTTTAGACTTCAATGAGGATTAGGAGCCCAAAGGATATGGTTGGTATGAGACAATCATAATTAGTTTAGTGAATAGACTAACAGTAAAGTTGTTCAGGGATTTAAGTAAAAATGACAGTCCTTAAAACGTACCTGGTATAGGACAGGTATGATTAAGTTAGTCTAATTGCCTACCTCATAATAAATATGTGTGTGTGTTTGTGAAATTCGAGAACATGTTAGATATGAAAGATATGAGTTTATTTCAATATTTAGAGTATAAGCATGTTCTTTTATCGCCTTCTGTTTGCTATGTGATATGTTCTGTCTATATGTCATAAGTTACATGTACTGTATGATTATGTGTTAATCGGTTAATATACAAAGTGTAACAACGAGGAAGGTAAGGATTATTCACTGAGCTCCGGAAGCTCATGACCTTATCATTTTTCAGGTTTTAGAAGCGAAAAGGGACCACAGGAGAATTAAGAGACTTAGCTAGCTGTGAAATAATTTCGAAGAACTTAGTTGGAACTGCAGGCCTCGTTGTATATTTATGTTATGGATTATGTTTAATAAATACAGTTCTGAATGTATTTTTGGTTCGGACATGTAAAAGACTATTAAGAATACGGTTTAAGTATATATGTAATGCATATTTTAGATTAGCCCTCCCGAATTTTATTTAGATTTCGGTAAGAGCTTCCGCTGCTACCACCTATGAACAGGTTAATTAAGGTTAAAAAGTTTAGAGAGCTTTGTGGGTATTCCTAGTGAAACATCCACGGCGGTGGCGCATCCGCACCCCTTCGGGCAGGGCGTTACCCTGTAAAATACAGTTTAACAGTAGATGAAATATTTAATATGATATTATAATTGTCATTTACGGTTCTTTATCTTTTGAAATTAATACATGATAGAATCATTATTAATTGAGTCAATCTTAGCTAAGGATTTGCCAATGTCAAGTGCCAATCACTAAATTTGACAATTGTAACTTTCCAAGAGTAATGAGCATATAACATATTGACATTATAACAATCATTAACCAATTCAATAACCAAACAATTTCATTAAACAATCTCAATCTACGTAACATATTAAACACAAGGTAAGATGCAAGAAAATTGAAGTAATTTAGGTTTTAAAAAAACTTACTGTTCAAGTTGTTAGAAACCTTAATATGTGTCGACAGTGGCAGGCTGGTAGTATCATGGTAGACACTTGACCGAAGTTGTTGGGGGGCAGCTTGATGTCGTGTTTTTAGTGAGGGCCTCAGGCATTAGGCATGGGGAGCTGGGTCCGGCTGGGATATGGGTCAGGGTCACTGGTGCTCGAGTGGAGCTCGAGTGGAGAAGAGCAGAAGCTCGAAAGCGGCTCGGCAGCGTGCGTTTCGGTGGCTGGAGGGGACATCAAGCGTGTGGGGTTGACTGGTCGACTAGCTGAGGGGTTGAGTACGGGTCGAGTTGATTAGTGAGAGGCAGAGGTTGATGATTGAACAACTGAAGAGGAGAAGGTAGAGCAGTAGAGCTCGGTTTTGTGTGGCTTGGGGCATGAGACTGCCTTCACAAAGTGCATTTTTTTTTTTTAAAAAAAAAAAATGAGAATGGTCCATTTATAAAAACTGGAAGGGTCATGGAAACCCAAGCGACTCCAGGCAGACCAAGCCTCCAAGTATTTCTTTTTTGGTGTCCATCAATAATGTTTACACCGACCTCAAATTAGCTAGTATATATATAAAAGTAAAATCTAACACTGCATTCACAACATATGTCATCTGAGACATTTATTAAGATTTTATTTAAAAATAAAAATTTAAACAATGTGTGATTTATAGTCATCATAATAAATAGTATCTTTTTAACTACTTCAATAAAGAAAAAAATAAAATAAATTACAGATATGTTAATATTATTATTTCTAAAAATTTAAATTATAAGATTAATTATAATATTTCTAAAAATATTTTAGCTAAAATTTTAAAACAAACCGTACGTCATACGGATTTAAAGGCTAGTTCTTATTATATTTTTAAAAAACTTGTTTGACTTTAAGAGATATGTACATACTAATTTATTTTGGCATATACACATTTCCAGAGTTTATTTCTGGTACTGGACCCTGGGCCCTCGCCTGTGCAGTGGTTTTTGCTACTCTACATCTGGAGGTACCTGAAGTGACCATAAATCCTTCGGTCGGCCCATTTAAACTTTGCTCTCTAGGCCTACAAAGCTGGTATGTACACATATGCTTAGCATTTTTAAACTATGTTTATGCAGTTTGTCTTTAAACTGACGGATTTTATGCTTTAACATTTATTTTTTCAAGTGATACTATTGTACAGAATTACCATTTGAAGAAGTAAGCGCCATACTGCCCTTGTTTATGTTCATCAGATCATATGGATCATCTTAGTTTTTTTTTTTTTTTTTGGGGGGGGGGGGGCCTTAGAACTCATAGGGTTGGGCTGCCTAGTGAATGGTGAAAATGTTGGTATTACATGGATCATCTTTTGGGCTTAGAACTCATGGCGTTGGGCTCCCTAGTGCCTGGTGAAGATGTTGGTATTTGCATGGATCATTTTGACAAAGGCTTGGACCTCATATTATTATACCTTTAACTTTTGGATTGATTGATGTTAGACTGCTACACTGATTTCAAATCTAAGGTTAGGTTTTATATATCAGTGTTTGGGTGCAATTTAACCACAATGATTGGGTTTTTCAGTAATAAGCATTTGTAGTAATCAAGTACGCAACCAACAGGTCCCATATTTGCGCATTTACTCTTTTGCCCTACCTATTGTCAAGATACAAGAGACTATAAATTCGTCGTAATGAGCTAGTAGATGCAACTTCTCATAGCCCAATACAAACTGTGTGATAGTCATCCCTTATTTTGAGTTCTGACAAAACATAAACAGAACTGAAACATGTTTCCTTGTAACACCAACAAAGGTCAATCACTATATTCTTGCAGCTGAATGATTGAATATCTACATGTATCAATCACAAACAGAAAACCTGGGTAATAAAGAATCAATCCATCCTCCCCTAGAAAGAAAGGACATACAAACACTTGGCCTGGAAAACAAAAAATATAGCAAAACCTTTAATTCAATTTCACAATGGGCTGTAAGATGTACTGAGAGATTATTGGTGTCGGCTAACGGGTAATCATTTGCAAGTCACTGAACCTATCAAGAGGAAGAAACAAACAAACCATGTCAAAAATTGATCAACTTAACATCCATAACCTTCCCGCTGAGGGCACAATTGCTGATATCCACAATTTTGCTCCCCATTTGGCGCTGATCAAGTAAAATATCCCTGATTGTCGTTACAAACATCAATGTATACCTTGGCTTCTTCAGCTCTTCCTTTTCCCTATTACATTGCTCATTTTTGCATGTCTCTCCCCACTTCCTTCCCTGACAGGGCTTCTGTCCCTCCTACACCAGGACTTTTGCTTCTTTCTGGCCTATGGCAGGGACCGACTCATGCTCCCACGCATCTTGATCCAGCTTTCGTAATAAGAATCCCTATCATCATACCTTCTGCTACTATGACTATGCCCATGGTGGCGGTCCTCATAATCATAGCTCCTGCATCTGTAAGGACTTTGGACGTGGCTTCAACTTCTGCTACGTCCTCAGTGGTACCTCCCAAACAACTGGCGCCTCAACTCTCTGAAATGTATATAATCCTAAACAATGGAATAATGAACTTGAATCACATATTGTGAATAATGTAAATCTATCACAATAACCTTAACTAAGTTCACCTGCTAATTCATTTCAGATGCACGAAATTAGAAGACCTGCTATGATTGCAAGTATTATCTTCATTATCATAAGCACATAGCTTCACAGAGGTCTGTCACTGGGGAGAAATCCACAATGATTAGCAACTTGCAAAGCTCCATTGCAAGCAAATTCAGTGTGGGGAAAAAACAGAACAACACAAGAAGGTATAGTTTGTACAACGCAGTTGCGCAACAAATAGCAAAGAACATCATCAGAAAAAATGACAAACGATAAAAATGATGCCAGCACAGTATCTCCCTGTCAAATTGCGAAGTGCATTCGCAGCTTTCTCTTCTTCTCGATACTGAACATAAGTATCGCCGACTTGCCAACGCATGGATAAGGCATGTCTCCCACACATACAACTCCTCTGCAATCTACATGTAATGAATAATACTCATCATGTGGTCTGTCAGGCTGTCCTGGACAGTGACTCAATCTCTCCATATTCGATGAATCCCTCGAACAGATCTCAGTAGAACTCCGACAATTTCCCATCTAGTATATAAGTTGGATGTCGAAGACTACATGCCTAATATGTGCAGATAGTGTGCTTGCAACAAAAGCCGCTTAGATCAGTGTGCGCAGCTGAAATGTTAAAACAGTTCAGGTTTGGCAAAGAGAATGACAAGAAATCCAAAACATAGCTAAATACAACCTTTCGAGAATTAGGCATGCATGCAAAATTCTTCTAAAAGACAATGTGCAAAAGGCAACACTTTCTTCTAGTTAAAGAACTCTCCCATCAGGAAAAGGAAAAAAAAAAAAAAAAAGAGGAAAGATAATGCTAAAGATTCAGAAAAAGTAAAAACTAGGAGAAACAAAAACAAAACACACTTAGCGGCCCTTTTGGAACTCCTTCATTACCTGCAAGGATCGCCTCCTTCGGGAGGCAACTCAGCAAATGTATACTCAAGACAGATTGGAAGAATTTGGCTTGCACAACTATCACATGGATGCATGTGTATTCTATTTGCTCATCTCTGCTGTATTGATTTCTTCCTCATTGATTCACTGTTTTTTAGATTCTTTTCCGTGCTGCAGGCAGTTTTACATATCTTAATTTGCTTCTTATTGCATTTGTTGTGGCTGAGCCAGCTTTTTTATTTATGTTACTTGGAGCTCTTTTAGTTATGTTACTTGGTGGGAAGTCAGACTTCTGCAGGCTGACTTGACATGTCTTATCTGTTTTTTTTTTTTTTTTAAATTATTGTTTTTGTAAGCTGTTGCTGACTTGCTGTTCTTCTGATTGGTGGAGCATATATGGGTTATCTAATGCTTCCGAAGACACAGACCTTAGAAGCGAGCCCCGCTGCTGTTATTGTTAATGAGACCCACAACAATAAGGAAATAGCACCTTCCCTCTTTGAGTAGGATTCTCCTATCTATATTACTTGAGATTACGATCCGGATTCTCCTGCTGTAAAGTTCATAGAAGGTTTTGGGGTGTCTATGGAAGATTTTGAGAACTTTATGGTAGACTTTGTGGCATTTACGGAAGATTTTGTTCTGGGGCGTCTCAAGAAAGCATTTTCCATTGATGGTAGCGATATTGAAGATGTTATTGGCAAGTTGCGCGATAATTACGATAAGTTTCCAGAAGATTCTGAGTTCATAGTGATTGTAGATCTTTCTGGTGAGGTCGAGGTTAATTGCCGTGGTCTTAATCATGCTGCACGGTTCCTAAGAGATTTTTTAGTGGCATTTGTGGGGATATATTGCAGACGAATGTTTTGGCATTGAATGATAGGGGTTAAGGCAAGTTATATCTATCTCGTAGGTACGTGTTTTGAGATTGCAGTACGTATGGTTTGTTATTTTGACAGTAAATGAGAACTTCATATGATCCAATCCATATGTTGAATGAATCATGTCAACTGATTTGCTTCTCCTTGTTTACTCTTTTATAAGGAATGATCATTTGTTAATGCTTTCAATGGTTCCATATTCTAAGGCTTTGGATATTATTAGTTTTTACTTTCTATCATTACAGTTGGTTTTAATTACTTGATCATTTGGGGGAAGGCGTTATAAGTGAAAGCTGGATGATTCTGAAGAAGATACATGCAGGATAAAAAGTTACGTCACATTTTGAGTATAAGATAAAATGTAATTCTATTGTAAGATACGAATATAATGGGGGCAATTTTATGTGGTACTTTCTTTGTTGTGCACCAGACGTACTCTGCACCATGTTCAAGGAATCAATCCATGTTTTTATTGCAAAAGCAGATCTCTATGACGCTACTTGCTGCTGGTAGTTTTGAAACATCTTTGCACTTCTTATTTTATGCAAATTGCTACTCTCCATACTAGAATGACTGTCATCTCTTACTAGAATGACTGAGAAAGAAGGGAGTACATTGCGATTCATGTATGATGCTTGTGGTGTGAGGAAGAGCTCATATAGGGTAAAGTTGCAACATTTGACTCCCTACATTCTGTCCAGGGGGGAACACCGATTAATATTTGTCAATATCGCTTGAAAACTTAAAGAATCCTTGTACAGAATTCTTTTTACTTACAATGCAACCAAAGCAACAATTATGCAAAGTTTACCAGAATTGGCAAGGCATTCAAAACAGAAAACACTCAGCAAACCCATAGAAGATACAAGACCAATCTGCAAATTTGGGCATGTGCCTGTGTTAATGTGTGAAACAGAGCCGGAGCTAAGCAAGCAAAAATGGTATATCTCTATTTGCTATTGACAATTGTAAATGGCTATAACTACCAGTTTACCAGCATAAAGCAGCAGGGTTGTTGAGCGGAACATCTGCGACTCCATTTCCAAGCCCAAATTCAGATGACCAGTATCCTTTTAACCCCAACGCTGGTGAAGGCCAGGAGCACTCACCCCCACCACCGTACAACTTGTCAAATTTGGTCTCATTACCTGCATCTAGTGAACCATATGATGATGCAGGTGGTATCCTGGTTCTAAGATCTCTTCCATAGAGTCCGGCCAATGAGCCCAGATCAACATTTTCCCGGCCACGGCTTAGATTGACACTACCATTTGAGAGACTAGCACGAGCCCCTTGTTGAACAGATAGGGAGAAGGCACCCCAAATTGCTTCCCTGTTTTTAAGGGGGTTGGACATAATTTCATCAACCCTAAAACTTGTATCAGTCATGCTCCCATTCCCCCACAAACTCCAAGAAGATGAGCCAGGATTAGGAGGACCACTACCCCTACTAACTATATCGAACTGACTAGCAAGGCTACCATGCCAGGTGACATTGCTAGTTTGCAACCCATTAAACCCTTGCTCATGGTTTAATTTTGGGAAGAGATTTGCGGCTTCACCATAGCTTGGACTCATCCTCTGCTCATAATGTGACACAGTTCCAAAATTAGAAGGGCTGAACGGAAGTAGCCCACTTCGGGCATAAGATAATGGACTATGTCTTTCATCTATGTTGATTCCATGTCCAGCAATGGGGCTTGGATTATATCCCTGCCCATAGCCATTGATGAAGCTGTTGACTCTAACGAGACTGCTGCTACCAATGCCTAGCGGACTCCTGTTTGGCCCTGAAGACAACTCTTTAGGAACAGCCTGCTTGACCTCGACCATTTTCCCATTAACTTCATGAAAAGTTTTAACCAATGCTCTCTCCGCAGCTTCCTCTGAGTCATAGGTGATAAATCCAAACCCTCTCGGTCTTTGGGTATTGTGGTCGTACATCACAACTACATCAGTTATGGTTCCAAACTGATCAAAATACCTTCTGAAATCTGCCTCAGTTACCGTGGATGCTAAACCCCCTACAAATATCTTTTTTGTGCGAACAGGTACTGGTGATGCAATTGGGCTGCTCTGGTTTCTGTTCAGGATATGCTGATCATCTCTAGGAACAGCCTTCTTTGCCTCAACCTGAGCACATAGATGAAAAGCAATATAAGTACACTGAGAAGCCAGTGTAGGATCAAACCATGCAAGACTTTCTTAGACTAGATGACCACAAATTTAGTTCAGAAGCTGCATAATGTGTTCTAGTAACAGCATTTAAGCATGGGAAATGATGTATGGTGATGCTAAGAACAAGAAGTGATCTTAAGTTTTAGCTGCACCACCCCCGTACCAACTTACTTCAAACAGCAAGGAGCTTACTAAGCATCCATGCTTCAAGCCAAAAGGACCTTTGCTTGGAGGACCCAATGCTAAGAATATAAAATCTATGCCAGAGGCATAATCAGAATAACACCATGACTACTGGTATTGGAGCACATGCCATCTTGCTGTTAATGAAATCACGCTAACTAGTGAATTGTAACTATATTTTGCTCTCCCAAAAGCTGAACAATGCGTCCGGGTTCATCACAAACTGCATGAACAGTCCAAATAATTGCCACGAACATACTTAGTTTTATCATTACACGCCTATATAACCAAAATCTCACAATAAGTTTACAGAAACTTTTGATGAGGCTACTTATCTCAAAGATGCACCCAATAGATCAAAAGGAAGCCACTCTCAAAACCAGAAGTTAATGGGATTGGATCACCTCTGATCTAAGTGTGATGAAGTAGGATGAGAGCAACCACATAATATTGGCACCAGAGATGAGGCAATTACTATTAACATTTTTCCAAATTGACAGTTCCCCGTGACTAACACACAAAGCACAATAAACAGCGGCACAGAAATGGATTGAGATGCATGAATAACTTACAGTTCTACCATCTATGATGTGCTTCTGCCTAACAACTAGCTCTGCAACAGCTGGTTCAGCATAGACAACAAAGCCAAACCCACGTTCTCGACCCGTGGCTCGATCCTTCATGATCACAGCTTCTACAACCTCCCCAAAATTTTGAAAATACTCTCTCAGCCTATCTTCATTTGTATCCCACGAAATCCCACCAACAAAAATCTTCTCCATTCCCCAATCTGCACAGCTCAATTCAACAAATAAAACATCCCCATCAGATATTGCATAGGCATATCTGCCAGAAGCTTCTACACATACTACAGAACCCCCCTCCCCAACACCCTACCCCCCCCCCCCCCAAAAAAAAGAAACCTCCTTTTGTGAAGATTCCAGAGCATGCATACAGAATAAGCACATCTGCCTTTAAAATGAAATTGCAATTATCAGAGAGTAAGAGGTACAAAATATGGGATCCAATCCAACAGCTACAGTAAAGTGCTGATAAAATTACGTAAGAAATTAACTCGATGAATCATCAAATTCGAAATGAACATCAAGCAAAATGTCAAAATCATGTGTATAAAACATATCGAACTGTCTCCTACGTATTGAGCTAAGAAATCTGGACAACCGGACAACAAAAAGGCATCGCTTAAACCAGCAAAAACAAGTTCAGGTCGCTCATGGGTCACTTACAGATCAATGATCAATCAACTCATAATCTGGGATTTGATCAAGATGACCAAAAATGAATAGAATTGATCACACAATCTCAATCACAAGAAAAACAGACGAAAACTTGACTGCTGTTTGGGGGGAGGGGGGAGTACCGAGTGCACTTTTTTCCTTTTTTTTTCCCCCTTATAATAGTTGAAGGAAGAATGACGTGCTGATGCAGAATTTGAAGATCTGAGAGGAGGAAGAGGAGAAAAAGAGAGCGATGAGCAGCCCCCTTCTTCTATCCCCCAACCGCCTCTCGCTCTCGCCTTTTTTTTTTTTTTAAATTTATTTTTCTGGGTTCCTGGGATTTCTGAAGATTTCGTATTATATGCGAAGAGGAAAATTTGACTGACAAATAGGGATGGCAACAGATCGGATTCGGATCGGATATTAAAAAATCCGAATCCGCATCCAATTATCTTCGAATCGGATTTTCCAATCCAAATCCGATCCGGCGGATCAAAGAAGAACCTCCGAATCCGATCCGACTCGGATCGGATCGGATCGGAGTCGGATTTAATCCGAATCCGAAATAATTCTTTTTGCCCCATAATAATTTTATACAATTTTTTTGCATTTTTTTCCATCTATCGATGCGATCATGTGCGTTAAACATATACGTTAAACGAAGAACAAAAAAAAGTACATATCTCATGCTCAACAAAACAACATACTCCAACAAATACAAGTCTTAACAAGTACAAGATACATTTTAAATATCACAAACAAAATGTCGAACTCATATATATACATATGTATAAAAAAACGAGTACATATGTTGCACTTGCTCCATTTAACCCTCACGGCTTGATTGGAGATCGGAGAAATCACGGCTTGGAGAAATCGCCGGCGAAGCTTCAGGGAATTCACCAAATCAAGGCCAGAGGGAGATTGGAGAAATCACGGCTTGATTCTTCAACGGCTTGGAGAAATCACGGCTTGGAGAAATCACCGAATCATCGACGGCGAAGCTTCAGGGGAACGAAATCATGGCTTGATTCTTCAATCTCCAGCCAGGCTTGCGAGTTGCGGGTAGTCGGGTACTGGGCATGGGTTGCCGACAGAGGGAGATTGGAGAAAGAGAAGAAGACTGGACTGGAACTCTGGAAGAGAGAGGGACAGACGCTCAGATAGACAGCGAGAGAGAGAGAAATTGTGTGTATTTAGGGTTTCACACTTTCACTCCCAGTTTTCCATACTTTCATTTCAATTTTAATTTTCAAATTCCCACCCAAATTTGATCCCCAAAAAAATAAATTAGGGAGGTGGGCCAAGTTAACAAAATCTGCCAATATAGGTAGGCTTTAGAGATGATAGTATATTATTTTTAGATAGGTTTTATTTTTTAGAATTTAAAATTTTAAATGTTTAAATAATTAGTCGGATCGAATCGAAAGTCGGATCGGATTTTACCCTTCCTCCGAATCCGATCCGGATCCGACTCGGACTCGGATTATTTTTATCGGATTCGGACTCGGATTTTTTATATCGGATTCGAATCGGATAATTTTGCCTCGGATCGGATTCGCTTCAGGTCGGATAATTTTGCCATCCCTACTGACAAAAATAATGATGGGAAGAGAGGGGCGGGGGGAGGGAGGGGGGGAGAGAGAGAGAGGCAGCTTGGGCTTTGGCTTTGGCTTTGGCTTTGGCTATCGTCTGCTGATCGTGGAGAAGAGGGAGCAGTCGACCAAAGATGGAGGTGAGTTGCCCGTTCGTTCGTTCGTCACTTGGATTTCAAAACTTACTGAGTGATGTGCTTTTTTCTTTTTCTTTTTTGTTTGTTTTTTTGTTTTTATTTTCTTTCATTTTTTATCTTCAATTTTTTTTTATTTAGATTCAATAAATTAGTGAAGAAAAATTAAAAGCCACCAAATCTGCACTAAGGGTGTGTTTGGTAGGAGTGAAAAATATTTTTTCAGAAAATAATTTTCTCATTTTACGATATTTGATAAAACAAGCAAGGTAAATTTGTTTTTAGGGGAAAATTATTTTCTGTAGAATGAAGAAAAAAGATGTGTTTGGTAGGGTTGAAAACTATTTTTCATATAAAATTATTTTCAACTCATATTTTCACTTATTGCTAAAAGAACAAATGAAGTTTATGGAAAATGAGTTTGATTAACAAAAAATGAATAAAAAAGCTAAAAAGAAGCACATTAGTTAAAAACAAAAAGAATAAGTAAGATATTTAGAGAAGAGGGAACAACGCTTATTGACTTCTCACCTTCGAGTAGGAATCCAAACAAAGAAGAGAAAAAATTTAATGAGTTTCTCTATCTTCCTAACTCTGACGATAAATTGCAAAGCGTTTTGGATTTCGATGAAATTATGGTTGTTAGATTCACTGGCATCGGGATAATATATTTCACTAATCTTTAGTATACTACCCGAATCTTCCAAATATGTTACTGCCTTAATCTTCGAATCACATTTCACTAATCTTTAGTATGCTACCTTAATTTTCGAAATATGTTACTGCCTTAATCTTCGAACCACATTTCGATTAAATAGACACGGAATGGAGAAAGAATGTGAAACTGTGTAAGTGCCAAAGAAACATAAAATCAACTTACGCTCCATTAAAAGTGAAAATTTTTTTCTTCATTCTAGGAAAAATGATTTTTTCTTGAAAACAAATCTGCCTTCTTTGTTTTACCAAACACCATAAAATGAGAAAATCATTTTCCGAAAAAATGACTTTCACCCCTATCAAACACACTATAAATGGAGTGTAAGTTGATCTTACGTTTCTTTGACGTTCACATAGTTTCACATTCTTTCTCTCTTCCATGTCTATTTCCTCGACATAAGGTTCGAAGATTAAGGTAGCATATTAAAGATTAACGAAACTATATCATGTCGATGCCGATACCAATACCGATACCGATACCGATGTCAGTGAATCTGACAATTATGATTTCATCAAAATCTAAAATGCTATGCAATTTATCATCAGGGTTAAGAAGATAGAGAAACACACTAGATTTTTTCTCTTCTTTGTTTGGATTCCTACTTGAAATCGATAAACGTTGCTAGTATCAAATTGTTAACTGTAGGTAATATCAAAAAAATTGACAAATGTATATATTGTCATAATTTTGATATGGATGACACCGCTACTGTAATATAATTCACCAAAGAACAAAATATAAATTTTTATTTTTCTAAATATCTTACTTATTTTGTTTTTTCACGAATGTACCTCCTTTTAGCTTTTTTATTCATTTTTTGGTAATTTTCCATATACTTTATTTCCTCTTTTACCAAACATCTGAAAATGTGAGCTGAAAATCATTTTATATGAAAAATAATTTTTCATGTAAAATAATTTTCAATCCTACCAAACACACCCTAAGTATGCAATAATAATCCAACTTTAAATAAATTTTTGGAGTCAGTTGTCCATAAAAGTATTCAAATTAATTACACAATGCTACACCGCAATACACCATCACCATTTCATTATTTTATTTTATGGGTCTTGTTGGAACAATTTGATCACCTTATGAGCCATCGATAATTGTTCAATACAGTTGACTTCTGGCACCACATATCTTTACAAGCACTTCAGCTTACGTTGTCGCCACTAATTCGCTATCGTTAAGTTACCGACAAGCTCCCCCAACTATTGGCGCAACTCTCTGTGCAAGTTTGTTTTGATACTGCTCTAAAATTCCCTCAACCACATCCAGTTATTTGATACAGTTTCTAGGGCTCGTACCAACATGCTTTGTTCTCACTCACATACTACCTACGAAACTTTTCAAAATATTATTTATCCTAAGATTGTTACTCTTATAAATATTATTTCAAATTCCTTTAAAAAACACTTAACCATACCTTAGATTATTACTCTTATATATGCTATGATTAACGATTTGGTCCATTTTTGCCTCTCATGCCCACAATTTCAAACATCCCAAATATGTTTAAAATTCATATCCTTACATCACAAGTGACAACTCAATGCATTTTATGCCCCCATACTATTTTGTAAACAAGTGCTTTTGTACTTGTGAGATTTTGTTCCATCAATAAAATTAGTCTTCCTAGTTGTAAGAATGAGTGCGTTCACACTTATAAAAGAGTTGCTATCTTTTTTTAGCGTATTTTTTCCAACAAATTATAAAAAAAAGAGGGTTTTAATTTCAAGTAAGTCTTTTGAGCACAAGGGTGTTGCAATGACCTTCAAGTATCATAGCAATATGCCAGATCTTATAAAACTTAATTTTATGTTTTTTCATCGCTAACTTTATTAACATGCAAGTTTCTTATTGCTAGTAGCTCAGTTTTTGTTCATCCATACGTATATCTAATGAGTCTAAACTCAAGTCTCATGATTGTTTTTGGTGACAGAGATTCACCCAAAACGATTTGCATTTCAAACTTCATTTCAAACTTTGTCCACGTAATGATCGGAAAAGGGGGGGAAAATGGTTTCCTTCAATGCTTTATTAGGTCAGGATTCAATAGATATACCATATTAATTAAGTAATAGTTATAACAGGAGAGCATAACTACTTTGACAAAATAACAAGGCTCCCTCCCTCGATAAGGAGGCTTAAACGTCGAAGTCTTGGAGTGAAAAAGATCTGCTCCTTCTCTAACTTCCTTGTGATTTTTGGTTGAATGCGATGCAATGTAGTTATTCTTGTAATGCAATTATGATTATATATTTTGTGGTAATTATAATTACAGATTATTTGTCATTTGCAACAGTCTCTTATAACAAAACAAAATAATGAAAATATGATTACAAATTTGTTTGCATTACCAGATCGTTCGCATCCAACCAAACGTTAGCCCTGTGCATTGCAATTGGGCACCTTAAAATTACACCGTAACTTTCACATGGATGCCCCTAAAAACAAATATCCATTTTGAAAAATAGAAAAAGTTTATACGACGCCGTAAAAGGGTGACCCTGCAATTGTGATGTACTTAAAAGAGTAATATAACTCAACCCCGTATGATTGAGATATTGGATCTGCCACTCCAACAAAAGAAGAAAGGAAGGAATCAGGTACAAAGAAGATAGCACCATAAACAAGGAACCAATGGACTTACATACATCAACTTTCATACATTGATTGTCACTACAGCAATGATTTTGCAAAGTTCACTAAAAATTGCAAGACATCCAAAAACAAAAAGACTCACTAAACCCATGGAAAATGTAGGACCAATGTCCAGAATCCAGATTTGTGCATATGCCTGTGTTAATGTGTGAAACAAGCAAAGCGAAAAAAGGGTACCTCTATTTTGCTATTGACAATTACAAATGGCTATAACTATCAGTCTACCAGCATAAAGCAGCAGGGTTATTGAGTGGCACATCTGAGACTCCATTTCCAAGCCCAAATTCAAATGAACCGGACCCCTTTAACCCCAACGCCGGTGAAGGCCAGGATTGCTCACCTCCGCCGCTGTACAAGTTGTCAAACTTAGTCTCGTAACCTGCATATAATGAACCAAATGATGATGATGATGATGCTGCAAGCGGAATCCTGGTTCTAAGATCTCTTCCATAGAGTCCGGCCACCGAGCCCAGATCCAAATTTTCCCGGCCATGGCTAAGATTGAGACCACCATTTGAGAGGGAACCACGAGCTCCAGGTTGAAGAGAAAGAGGAGAAGAACCCCAAATTGCTTCCCTGCTTTTAAAGGCATCTGGCTCGATATCCCCAACCCTAAAGCTTGTGTCACTGATGCTCCCATTTCCCCACAAACTCCAAGAAGGATTGGGACTAGGTGCACTACCCCTTTTAACTCCATCAAACTGATCAGCAAAGCTAGCATTCCTGCTGACATTGCTACTTTGCAACCCGTTAAAGCCTTGTTCATAGCTTAGCTTTGGAAAGAAATTTGCAGCTTCACCATAGCTTGGACTCATCCTCCTGTCATAATTTAGAGGAGTTCCATAATTAGAAGGGCTGAATGGAGGTAACCCACCTCGGGCAAAAGACAATGGACTTTGTCTTTCATCAATGTTGATTCCATGTCCAGCAATGGAGTTTGGATTATATCCTTGTCCATAGCTATTGATGAAGCTGTTCAGTCTACAAAGATTGCTACTACCAATACCTAACGGGCTCCTGTTTGGACCCGGCGATAACTCTTTAGGAACAGCTCGCTTGACCTCGACCAATTTCCCATTAAGTTCATGGAAAGTTTTAACCAATGCTCTCTCCACAGCTTCCTCTGAGTCATAGGTGATAAATCCAAAACCTCTCGGCCTCTGGGTGTTGTGGTCATACATGACGACTACATCAGTGATGGTTCCAAACTGATCAAAATACCTTTTGAAGTCTGCCTCTGTTACTGTGGATGGTAAGCCCCCTACAAATATCTTTTTTGTGCGAACAGGTATTGGTGTTGCAGTTGGGCTGCCCTGGTTTCTGTTTACGATGTGCTGATCATCTCTAGGAACAGCCTTCTTTGCCTCAACCTAGACATGTAGATGAAACGCAGTATAAGCATACTGAGAAGCCAGTCTATAGTTTGGGTCAAACTATTTAATATAACAAGCAACTTCCGACTGGGTTTCTCAGTGCAGAACTGTGGCCATAATTTAAATTCAGAAGCTGAATACTGTGGTGAACCCCCCCCCCCCCAAAAAAAAAAAAAAAAAACCCCTTCTTGGTGCTTAAGAAGCTGAATAATGTGTATCAGTTACGGTAAGGGTCTACTCTTTAAGACTCGAAAAACCTGGATGTTTAGTTTACTTTAGGCAGAAAACTAAAAGCAGTCGTAAATTAAATTTAGTTTTACTAAGAGACAAAGCAAAAAATACTGTTGTGTGGAGGGGTAATGTTAAGAGTGTAATATGAAACCCATGAAAGTGACCATCAAAAAGTATTTTTTGCCAAATGACAATATGACATTTGGATGCAGCATATGCCATGTTGTCGATTTTGAAATCATATTCGCTACTCCGTTACAAATGTCTATTCTCCCCTCACTAGCAACTACCCTACTTCGTCAATGACTATATGCACCATCAAAATAGAGACCACCAACAAATGGAACTCAAAACAATCATTACGAGTCTCTGGCTCAAACCCTATTCCCACAATGGGGTTAGCAGAAGTTTAGATAGGACCAACTTTGTTTGACGTTGCTCTCAAGATGCAAATGGCAATGAGGCAATCCTCAAAGTCAGGAGTTGGAAGAATTGGATCCAACAACTCTAGTGTATGTATGACAAAGTTAAACAAAAGCAACCAAGCACTAGCTACGACCAAGATGAAGCTATCACATTCCACATTTGCCAAACTGAGAATTTCTTATAACCAGTACACACAGCACAATAAGCAGCAACATTGAAATAGAATGAGATCTATGAACAACTTACAGTTCTACCATCTACGATGTGCTTCTGCCTAACAACTAGCTCTGCAACAGCTGGGTCAGCATAGATAACAAAGCCAAACCCGCGGGCTCGACCAGTCGCTCGATCCTTCATGATCACGGCTTCCACAACCTCCCCAAATGTTTGAAAATACCCCCTCAACCTATCCTCATTTGTGTCCCAAGAAATCCCACCTACAAAAATCTTGCCTGGCTCCATTCCCCAATCTGCACAGCTCAATTTCAACAAATAAAACACCCCCATAAGAAATTGCATAGGCACAGCACCCAGAAGCTTCCAAATATTACACAACAACCCACCCCCCCCGGCCGCCCTTCCTTTCGAAGATTCCAGAATTCGCATATCGAATAAGTACGTCTTAATTAAAGTACCTGAAACTGCTATTATCACACACTACCAGACACAAGACTCAGGATCCAATCATATACTACAGCAAAATGATCATCCAATGTAAAATGATTAACAAAAATTATGAAACAAGTTCTATAGGACTATTGAATTCCCAAAATGAAGAGGGGAATCCAACGGGGTTGAACAAACTGGCAAATCCATGTACCAAAAACGCGTGAAACAATCGTCCCACACAGTGAGCTAAGAATTCTGGGCAATCAGACAACAAATGGGCATCGCTTAAATCAACACAAAAAAGCTTAGATCGTTCATAGGTCAGTTACAGATCAATGATCAATCAACTCCTAATCTGGGATTTGAATATGATGACCCAAAAAAGCATAGAATTTCACTCAAAATCTCAATCACAAAACAAACAAATAAAAGTTGGAATCTTTCAGAAGGGAAAAGGGAACAAAACAAGTACCGATTATAATTTTTCTGTTTTTTTCTTTTTTTTGGCGTTTTTTTTCCCTGGTGGATGAACAATTGAAGGAAGAATGATGAGCTGATGCAGAATTTCAAGATCTGATTCTGAGAGGAGGCATAACAAGAACAAGAGAGCGATTAGCTGCCCCCTTCTTCTATCTCCAGAACCTCCTCTCCCCGCTTTTTTTTTCTTTTTTTTTGGGTTGGGGTTGCTCAGATTTCTTACAAATTCGTAAGAGATCGATGAACAAGAAGAGGAAAATCAAATGAAGGGAGAATCAAGTTTGCGAATTAGAGAAGAGAGAGAGGAGAGGGGGTATATGTACAGAGCAAAATTGGATAAAAATAATAATGGGCAGAAATGTTTGGGGGCGCAGAGAGAGAGAGAGAGAGAGGATCAGCTTTGGCTATCCTCTCGTGGAGAAGAGGAGACGAAGAAAGATGGTGACTTGCCAGTTTTAAAGTTGGATTTCAAAAGTGGAGACTTCTGCGATTTTTTTGTTTTTTTTGGGGGGGTTGGTCTCATTATTATTTTCTGTTTACCTTCAATATTTTAACTTGAGGTAATAAATGTGGTTCTTTTTGCCTGATTTGTTGAGTTATCATAAGTTTATTGGACCGTTTGATTCAAGTCTAGGTACACGTGCTAAAAATGATTACGTTATATGCCGTAGATTTCATAGTTCAAAAGTATTGGTCAATTTGCTTAGAGATTTTGACTCATTGTTAAGGTAAATAAGACTGAGGTAAATAATACTGTAACTTTAAATTGACTGAGACGATTTGAGAGTATAAGATAAGAGAAATTCTATTTATCAAAATGAATAAGATATAAGTGGAAGTAGTTGGTTCCAAAAGCAAATGAGCTGAATTTTAGAGGTTAAAATCATTGTAAATTCACTTACAATTGATAAGAGATCAAAACAGTAAGGGCCTATTCTTTTTAATTTATTATAAATGACTTGTAGCTAATCAATCTTATTAGTGTAAATTATTATTGATCAATGTTAATAAGTGTTGATTAAATGTGAAGTTGTAATCAGAAAATATAACCAAATGTTGATTTGTGTTGATGGATGTTGATAAATGTCATAAATTAACAAAACTAGTGTCAACTATTTGCAAAACAGTAACAAGCTAATCTTACATAGAGTTAAATTCAGTTCTGTCTAATTGATTAGACGATGAAACATTATTATCACGATTTCCATGAAGGATTCAATCCTTGATCATTTATAACTTAAGAGTGAACTTTCGTAACTAACAGTTTTCTTAACTGGTTGCATAAAGTTTTAATTCAATTTCATTCATATGCCTTATATATATTCAATACGTCATTTGGCATGGTAACTTCTTTTATACTTAAAATGTTACATAGTTCTATAATGTTTTCTTATTTTGTCTTGCAATAAATTGTGGCATGTAATAAATCTCATAACTCAATAGTTGAGGATATATTGTGGTCCGCATCCACTAATTAATAATCGGTGTAACTAACTGTGTGACTATATCAGTTACCTAAGCTTATGCCTACATATAATTTGCAAATTTTCTTTTTTCCAATTTTCAAATGAGTGGAAGAAGAGGGAGACAAAACCAAAAGAGAAGGTCTGGAGCCAGCGTTGATGGAATTAGCAAAGTAGTTAATTTTCTTTAGGGAAGGTTTTTGTCAGCCTTAATTAGCTGTTCATAATACTTTAATTCAATGATAAGGATATCAGAGGGAAGCCGGCTGCCTGTTGATGTTGCATGCATTAAGCTTGGTGTCTGTCCCAAAATTGCTGACTTGATTATCTTCTGGCATTTCTTTTTTTTTCTTTTTTTTTTTCACTCTCTCTCTCTCTCTCTCTCTGTGTGTTATATATAATGGCATTTAATTAATGATGAAGCCGACATTTGCATAACATGCTTTGCTTCCTTCATGTGGGAGCAAGGCATAAATGATAATGTGATTTGTCACAATACCCATCTCATATATTTTGGTATGTGTAATAATAATCTGATATGAATACGTTTTCATATTTCAAATTTTTTTTTGAGATATTAAAAGTTCTACTTTGATGCAGTTCCCTACTCTCGATAATAAAAGTACATGATCAAATTTTATAAACTTTGAACACGGATGGGTAAATAAGTGTGATAAATTTAGATATCGATTGATCTAAAGTTGGATTAAAATTTAGCTAACTCAACTAGTTGAGTTTATTCATCGATCGTAAGCCCCACAACTATTGTTGGATGAGGTGGAGGATAATTTTATGAGTTAAGAACATATCAATTTACTTTACTTAATATACGTATGAGTTAGACCAATTTAATATGTGATAAGATCATGTGGTTGATTTATACGGTCCATCCATAATCAACTTAGATGGTATCAATACTCTATCCACTAGTGCCTCTAAACAACATGCTTGCTGAATTGAAGCCAGTGAAATTAAACAGTTTCGATTTATCTCCAAATTAAATGGACAGCAAAATTGCCATGTTGGTGAGAAGCAAATGACTAAATAAAGTCAATTGGCAGTGGCTAGCTAGCTAGGATTCCTACGGATGCTTCCAATGATAAAGATGGTAATTATTGGGAGGGAAATTAGCTTTTGATGGGGTTTTATAATATATGATTAAGGGGAGAGAGGGGGGGGGGGGGGAAGAAGGGTGGTGGGGACAAAGAACAAGATGTGTGAAATACACATAAGGGATAACTTTGTGCCTCCACTTATTAATAATAACAATAATAATAATAATAATAATAATCAAAGAGGAATACAACAGCTAATCCAATCGAACATGTATTATGTCCTGTGCCTCACTGTTCCACATGCCTCATGTATGTCCTAAAATCACCGCAAGCTTATGTCTCTCTCTCTCTCTGCTTGATTCCTAATCCTAATTATTGGGTTTCTTTCATGAAAGTTGGTTATATTTAAATAACATTTGTTGGATTGACCCTCCCCCGAAGACTTAATCTAGCTTTATTTTAATTCATTGATTATATATAGATGCAATGCATCAATACCAATTATATATATATTCACGGTTTACCATTATATTATTCATTTGTACCGTACACATATGTAATGTTACTACTATACATTAAGTTTTACCTTAATTGACTTTTAAACTAACATGCGTGACAAATAAATGAATAATAGATTACAATTTTTGAGCAATTAAGTGCGGTCAATAATTCATACTACATAGTGAATATTTATTATCTCTAATCATGCACACTTTACATATGTCTTTTTGAGCTTCCCTTCATAAGTCACATGTTGTATTCTTGTCTATGGTAATTATGAAGATTAATTTTGTTGTCTTTCAAATTTGGCTTATTTCTTTCCTAATTTTGTAAGGACTAGCCACCCTTATTTATATCCTAACTAGGAACTTTTTAGGGTAAAATTATCTCCATTAGGATGAGTTTTAAAACTATTTCTAAAGAAAAAACGATCATTTGAAAGAAGTTACTTATTATAGCTAGGGACTATCCTAATCTAAACATTGTTGTGTGGCTTGTGTTCCTTTCTTGCCGCCAATGCTCTTGAAGTTTCTTTGAAAATGTTCCTCTACTGCTCAAGTTATAAAAGAAAGTACGTAAGGAAGAAATATAATCATTTAATCTACTTTACAAATTAATGCAAATATGATGCATGTTGTTTTAATTGTTATGCTGCAAAAATTGCATCTATTTAGGACCTGTTCGTTTAAGTAATTAGAAGGAGTAATATACTACTTATAACCTCCTTAATACAATTAGACTGTTTTTTAAAACTAGTATGCTGCTTATAAGCTGCAACTCTTTTTTTTTAAAAAAAAAATATAATTGGACTTAACCAAAAAAAAAAAAAAAAAAAAACCCAGAAAGAGCAGTCGATATTTGAGATTGGATTCAACTTGAGAGCAGGGCAGAATACGCAGCGCCCAGAAATGTGACGGAGGTTTCCCTCCAACGGAAAGCGGAAGTGGAAGCTAATAAACCCTCCCTTAAACCCTGGATTCTTCCCTTCTCTGTCTCTCTCTCTCTCTCTCCCCAACCTCCGCCTCCATGCTTGTGTTTCTTTGACCATTCTATGTACTTGTAAATTTGGGTGCTATTGGATGTGATGTTGGTGACTATAGCAAGGATGAAATCCCTAATTTCTCCCACTTTCTCCATCCTCTCTCCTCCTAATCTCGCTAGGCCCTCTAATTCTTCTTCTTTCCCTCTTTATTTTGCCCCTCTTCTACGCAAAAACCCTAATTTGATATGCCCTATTCGACCTTCTTCCTTCTTCTCCCGCATGTCATCGAATTCCATTCGTTGTCACGCTTCTTCTTTGCAGCGGCCGCCCTCTGCGTCGACTCATTCCGGTGAAATTCATGTCATCGTGGGCCCCATGTTTGCGGGCAAAACCACCAGTCTTCTTCGCCGTATCCAATTGGAGAGTCACAATGGCAGGTTTGTCCATTTTCTCACCTTCTCATGGTTTCAAGCTTTTAGAACAAAAGTTTCCATTTTGGCATTAGTATGTCTGAAATGGTTATCATTAGGTGCTGTTTTTTTCGTTTCTTTTTGAATGTTTGTTGTTCATTGAAGAACTGATTTGTTTTTGAATATTGATTGCGGAACTTCCATCATCGATTGATTAATTGTGCGAAATTCACTTCATAACTTCTGCATGGGTAAGGCATAAGCTGATGGTCACCTACTCACCATTTTCGGCAAAAATGACATTTTTTGCGGGGACAAAGTGAGTTGGGCTAGGTGTGGGTCTTATGAATAGCATACCCAGAAAGAAAGAAGTGTTTTTCAAGCTTGGTATTCCTCATCCTTTGAATAGATGAGACTTAGGCTATGTCTTTGCTGCTGGATGTGGTTGTCACGGATCAGTAATTCCCAGTTTTCAGGATGAACCCCGTGAGCGATCTGGCTTGTTGGATAAAACATTGAAGGATCTTTGTTACTCTGGAAGATTGAGGGAAGCTATTGGGTTGCTGTGCTGTTCAGGAGTGGCAGTGGACTGGCAGACTTATTCTCTTCTGCTGCAAGAATGCCTACACAGTGAAGTGTATGACTGGGGCAAGAGAATTCATGCTCATATGGTCGTTGTTGGCTTTGCTTTTAATGAATACCTAAAGACCAAACTGTTGATTCTGTATGCAAAGGCAGGGCAGCTAGGAACTTCCTGCATATTGTTTGACAGATTGCAGGAGAAGAGCTTGGTTTCTTGGAATGCGATGATAGCGGGGTATGTGCAGAAAGGACTTAATGATGCGGGATTGAATCTCTACTGCAAGATGAGAAGTAATGGTGTGATTCCGGACCAGTTCACCTTTGCATCCGTGTTTAGAGCTTGTGCTACGTTGGCCTTATTGGAACAGGGGAAACGAGCTCATGGAGTCATGTTAAAGTGCATAATCAGCCAAAATGTGGTGGTTAATAGTGCTGTTATGGATATGTATTTCAAATGCAGCAGTCCATCTGATGGACACAGGGTATTTAGCAAGAGCCCAAATAAGAATGTAATCACTTGGACTGCCCTCATTTGTGGATATGGACAAAATGGAAGGGTTGCTGAGGTTTTGGAACTTTTTGATAAAATGATTGAAGAAGGATTAAGGCCCAATTATGTTACATTCCTTGCTGTTCTCTCTGCTTGTAGCCATGGAGGTCTTGTTGATGAAGGTTGGAAGTACTTCTCATCAATGAAGGATTATGGGATCCAACCATGTGCGAAGCATTATGCGGCTATGGTTGATCTTTTGGGACGCGCTGGGAGGTTAGAAGAGTCTTATAGGTTGGTTAACAGCTCACCATGCAAAGAAAACTCTGTGTTGTGGGGTTCTTTGCTTGGGGCTTGTAGAATTCATGGGAATGTAAAATTACTGAAGTTATCTGCAGATAAGTTCTTCGAATTGCAGCCACCAGATTCTGGAAAGTATGTTGTTCTGTCGAATAGTTTTGCCACTTATGGATTGTGGGAGAATGTGGCAGAGTTAAGGGGGTTGATGAGGGACTTTGGGGTGAAAAAGGACCCTGGCTACAGTAGGATTGAGGTACAGGGTGAAGCCTATTTCTTTTTTAAGGGTGATAACACTCACAAAGATGCTGAGAATACATATCAAATGCTGAATGACCTAACTTGTGTGATAATGGACAATGGCTGCATTCCTGACCTAAGTTATTCTGAGTAGTCTTATCCACCGTTAGAATTTCCCAGAATTTCCAGTGTCTCATAATGGGAATTGAAAAGGATTCCTCCACAATGTATGACTTATAATTAAACAGGTAAGAGCTATGGTTTGTCAATTTTCTTGTCACTTGAGTTGATAAGAATTATGCACAAATTGATCAGCTGTACTCTCAAATTAGTGTTTTTGGGATATTCAACAAGTCTGTGGTACTTGATCTATTAAGTTCTTTCCTGTCATTGTTAGGAGTTCTGGCTGCATCATGTTGATTGGTTCTTCTGTGTGTAGTATTTATGTGAGTGAGGTGTATATCATGATTTGGAAACAAAGATCCTTTGTTAGATGCTTGACAGTCCTCATATATAAGCTAAGCATATCCCTCAAGAGTGCATGGTCTGACCTCTCCAAAATCCACGTAAGTCTCTGTTCCATGATTAGGAGAAGCTGGACAACAAGAGTTAGATAGATAAGCCTTTTGGAACCTCCATGATCATTTGTGAACAGCAACCCTCCCCTTCCACCTCTGGATTAAAAGAATGGTCATATCAAAGGATGTGAATAGTACTATCGGTGGTGACATAAACCAGACTACTGCAACTGCAGCACCTCCATGTAAGGCACAGTTTCATTCCTATGATTGGAAGGGAGGGTTTTTTTTTGGGGGGGGGGTTACGAAGTAGGGGACGATAAAGCATGTCTACAATCTGATTCAATTGCATGCCGCCGTAGGCTGCTGCATAGTTGCAGTGTCTCGTTGCAGCAAGGATCCTTTGTCTGCTTCCCTTCAATTTTTTAATGTTGAGATGATGTGATGTACCTAAAGAAAACTGCTGTGGCAGATGTAGATGTATCATTCGGTGTCCTTACAATAAGCATGATGTTTATATTAATCAGTCTTCTATGTGACTTCCCAATTGCAGGAGTGTTGCTCTAATCAAATCAAGCAAAGACACAAGATATGACCACAATGCTATTGTCACTCATGATGGGGATAAATATCCATGCTTGGCATTACGTGACTTGTCATCCTTCAGGCAACATATTGGTTCAAGTGCTTATGACAAGGTATTGTAGTACAAAAGCTATCATGTAATTGTCAAGTTAGCATATTGTATATGAAATATGCTTGTGGAGGTAGCTATGACATATTTGTTGGAGTGTATTTCTTTTTGGTGCCTTCCCCCTTTTTTTCTTTCTTTGTTCAATCATTGTGGGACGGCGGGCTTTTGCTAATCATGATGCAGTGAGTGTAGACTTCAAGGAATGTGGCTTATGCCAAGCTTTGAATTGGCCCACCGAGGAAGTACTCATAAAGAGTGGTTTTTTGTAGCTAGATGTAATTGGCATTGACGAAGCTCAATTTTTTGAGGATCTGTACGATTTTTGCCAGAGAGCAGCTGACCACGATGGAAAGACCATTATTGTTGCTGGTCTTGATGGTGATTACTTGAGGTATTTGCTACGTTCATATTCTTTTCCTCTCTCTCTCTCTCTCTCTCTCTCTCTCTCGGGGGAAGATGTTTGGAGCATAGTTCCTTGTTTGATTCATTGCCCACAGCCCACTGCTGCCTATTATGTACACGCACATTTCATACTTGTTCCCCATTGAAATCTTTGTCGTTAATTTCGAGTTCCTTGACAGGAGAAGCTTTGGTTCAGTGCTCGATATAATTCCTTTGGCAGATTCTGTAACAAAACTCACTGCTCAATGTGAGCTGTGTGGGAAACGAGCCTACTTCACATTGAGGAAAACTGATGAAACACAAACTGAGCTGATTGGTGGAGCTGATGTGTACATGCCTGTGTGTAGGCAGCATTATGTAAGTGGGCAGGGAGTCATTGAAGCTGCAAGAATGGTCCTGCAACAAAAGCTTCAGTGTGGCTAGGTTTATTCTACTCTGCAAAATGATAATATGCTGTGGAGTGGCCCTCCTGTTCGATCTGCTTGGGTCCTCCGTAACTGTAAAATAGCATTGTGCAAAATAGTAGGTCTGGGCTATGTCGTTTTATGCGTCTTCAATTATCCAAGTAGACAGCCTTAAATTTGGACCTAATCCAAATTGAATTCAACCGATGTGAAATGTATCAGACTAATATTAGCTTGTTTTATCTTGATAAACTCACACACGAACTGATGAAAATTTGTACGTCTTGATCTGTACGTATATCATCCAAACAACAATTTGAATAGTTGAAAAACTATTGACATGAATTTGAACCGCGAGTAAGTGTGCAGATCATCCCTTTTTTTCCTTCAAAACATACGTGACCACCAAAACCCATGCAGCAGGAGTCGAACAAGTTTAAAGATAGCGTTTTACCAGTTACCCAACTGAAGCAAGCTATATGCTTATAGGATCGGCGGATAAGATGCTAAAAATTAGAAGATCACCAGCTTGACCGTTCAATATTGGATGCTTTCTAAGCAGACCTTCCTCGAGAAAACCCGACTTTTTGAGCACTCTTTGGGAGGCCTTGTTTGGAATAGTAAAAGCTTCTATCCTCCCGATTTGAGGGAGTTGTCTAATCGCAGTAGAAACAGCTCGCTTGATAGCGGATATGGTGATGCTCGGCCCTAGTAATGATGTCCTAAAGCGAAGGATAGAACCCCTATGAACATCATTGATGCTACGTAGCTGTGGTTCGATGCAAATGAAGCCAACAGGTGGTTGATGTGAATCTAAAATCTCATGAATCGAACAGCCATATTGCCAACATGAAATATGACCCAATCCAAATTCAACCCGCCCTGTATCCGAACCGTACGGCTCGCCTCCATGTCTTAATTTAGATAGCTTTTTGGAGGTACATCAAAAAAATTGTTAAAAAGGAAAAATAAAGGAATTTTACGAAGCCGTCTCCCTCACGTCCAACTTCAGGCTTTCGTTCAACAAAACGGTTAACCCTTCCCAGTGTGTCTCCTTCCGAGTCCCCACCCCTGCGTCCTGTGTAATGTGCATCCCCTGCATTCCAAGCTATCACCAACCCCACCAAATCACATTTTCGTCATCGGTGGCTTTGGCTTGTTTATTGTAAAAGTCAGACCCATTACTTGACCCACAAAACACAGAGCATGAACACAACAAAGATCGTATTCCAAGGAGCTATCCAACTCCAACAACCCCAAACAACAGAAGAAAACGGATATAACATATACGATCCAGCAAAGCAAGACGCGCCAAATCAGAGAAAAAGGAAGAAAGAAAAATGGAGAAATTGGGAAAGAAAGCTAAACTGTTTGAGCTCTATATATTGTCGTTTGAGTTTGATGAGGACTGTTACTTGAACTCCCCCCCCCCCCCCCCCAGTGTGAGAGAAGAATGAGAAAACAGAATCTGGCTTATGACAATGAAGTCATTCAAGCTATCAGATTTTAGAGCATAAATTAACATTCTAACTCAACTACATCGTTTCATAGGATCAGGAGATAAGAGGCTATAAATAACGTAATCAACACCCTCTCCATCCACAATCATATAGTTCCTAAGCAGGCCCAGGCCTTCCTTGATCAAACCCAGCTTCTCAAGCACTCTTAGGGTGGCCTTTTTGTTAGGACATACAACAGCTTCTATCCTCAACAACCACGGACGCTCTTCGAAAGCAGCCAAAACGGATCTCCTGATCACATGTGTAGTGATGCCTCGGCCCCAATAGTTGCGGCCTGAGGCATACGGCAACTTGGCTCTACCTCAGTGAAATCATTGGCACCTTGTGACTTGATGCTGATGAGGCCGATGGCGAGGCCGTCCAAGCAAATCGCTCGATTCTATGGGTTGGGAATCAGCACATTGATGATGTTGGGTTTAATGGCCCAAAATTCATCTTTGCACTCTTGCTAATGTGTTAGGCCCCTTTGTACTCTTGGTAGTATGTTAGGCACATTTGCATTTTTGGTACGTAGTGTGTTAGGCACCTTTGCATTCTCAAGACCCTATATAAAAGGACCTTACCTAGGATCAAAAATTATGGCTGATTCCCATAACACTTCGAGAGGTAGAGAGTTTTGAGAGAGATTACAAAAGAGATTGTAATTCTGCTCTTGGATCGAATCACTTGTTGTGATTGCGATCGCTTTGTACTCTCCCTGCTCATATAGTGGATTGTTTGTGCTCGTCGCCATCCGTGGTTTTTCCCACATTGGGTTTTCACGTAAATCTTAGTGTTTTTTATTGTTCTAGTTATCGTTCTTTAAATTTCTGAATATCTGTTTCATCCTATCACTTCCGCTATTAGCTTGCTCTTTTTCCTAACAAGTGGTATCAGAGCTTTGGTTTAGGATGTCTTCAATTATGAAGGTTGATATTCAGAAGTTTGATGGGGAGATTAGTTTTAATCTCTGGTAGGTGCAGATGGGAGCAGATCTCATCCAACATGGGTTATGGAAGGTTCTGCAAGGACCTCACATGAAACCCGAGAAGATGACTGATGAACAATGGGCAGCAGACCAAAAGAAGAGGTGTGGATCGTTGACAGACGAGGAATGGGAGGAACTGGAATTGAAGGCAATTTCAGCCATAGAGTTGTGCTTGGCACCACATGTCTTGTGAGAGGTGCTTGATAAGGCAACTGCAGTGGGTCTTTGGGTTCAGTTGGGGGAACTCTACATGACGAAGAGTCTCGCCAACAAGATCCGTTTGAAGGAGAGGTTGTATACCTTTCGTATGGCTGAAGGTCCTTTGACGGTGTCCTCTATGGGTGTTGGTGATTTTGGTCTAATGTGGAGTTTGTTGGGTTTAATGGCCCAAAAATTCATCTTTGCACTCTTGGTAGTGTGTTAGGTACCTTTGCACTCTTAGTAGTACGTTAGGCACTTTTGCATTCTTGGTAGTGTGTTAGGCACCTTTGCATTCTCAAGACCCTATATAAAGGGACCTTGCCTAAGATCAAAAATTACGGCTGAATCCCATAACACTTCGAGAGGTAGAGAGTTTTGAGAGAAATTACAAGAGATATGGTAATTCTGCAGTTGGATCGAATCACTTGTGGGAACGTCTTCCCTTGATGAGTTGGGATGAGCTAACCCAAGCCTGCAGTCTGCTATGTCGTAGCACTTTTGTGTTGCAAGCCCAATTCAAGTTTAGGTGTCACTTTCTCTCCACCCAATCTCTCCCTTCCCTCCCTGCTTCTGCCATGAGCCCAATCCATGTCATATTCATTGACGTTACATTGGAAGGACAAACCATCTCTTCCTTGTTTCTTTCTTGTTCAGTTGAATTTCCGCCACTGAATTTCCTGGGCATTGGGCACTCTTATCTCCTACTTCATTTTCACTTTCTGTGATTTCATTATTTTCATGTATTGTAGTGAATTCATGCACACAGGCACCTTTCTTTGCATTAACAACCTTTACATTTGTACCCAAAAAAAAAAAAAAGATCTATGCCGTTTCCCAAGCTGGAATAGGCAAATTAAAGAGTTTTTTTAATATTATTTGTAAACCAATTAAATTTCACCAAACTCATATTATGATGTCATCTTGGCGGCAATGACTTGTACGTTAAATTCACGTGAGGATTTACAAAAATCCTACATCATTATGTGAGATTTGAATTCCTGTGCTTTACGAAAATCTCCCATTTTACCATGATATGATCATCCGACTTCGTCGAGCATTTGAAAAGGTTGGAATGCAGTGATCTTTCGTAATGAACTTTTTTTGCAATTTCGGACCCTGTTATGCGCAAAACGTAACTAGGCCAAATGGAAATCCCGTTCTCATACAATTTTTCATCCACCTACCACTTCATCACCTACCACATCCATCCATTCTCATCCCAAGACCACCCAACTAAAGGGTGGAGATTACCAGCAGGAGGGTAGTTCCAAATCCCAAGCAGGAGCAGCAACAGGATATGTGGTATGAGGTTGGAAAAGAAGTTTCATCAGCGCCGACACTAGATTTGATGAGCAAGCTTCTATCCTAGTAGCAGAGGCCATGGCACTACGAGATGATTAGCATATATATCAGGAAGTCAATATGGCAGCATATATATTGGACGGCTAAACACTGTTATTTAATTAGGTCTTGTTGTACTTTTTTTTAATCGCGCCCTTGTAGGGAATTTCTATTTATTCTTATTGATGATAATTTAGGTGTACCCTTGTGATAAGGGCAACCTAAATTTTATGTACTTACCTTGTTCAAACAAACAAAAAAAAGAAGATATGACACATTGTTTTCAAGAATGACTCGGACAAATGAGACCACGTCTTTGTATAAAAGAATGCGACTTGCATTTTTGGAATATTAATGAATCGATTTGTTGGAAGAAATCGCATTTGTCAAGGCGATTATTAAAAAAGTTGTAATTCATGAGTATGAGCTGTTACATATTTTTTGACGAGTCACTTATCTGATCTAGAAATATTTTATCATATTTACGTTAAGTAACTAAGTAACAAGTATTTAAGGGGGACATTACAATCATATTTTTATCTCACAACTTTATCAACTAGTAATATTACCAAACTTTTTTTTCCTGAAATGTCGCTAGTGGAAATAACCAACAGTTAACAGCTCATATAATCCGAGCAGCAAATAGTTAATTAATAGCTAATAGTTCTTTGGTAAACTCCACGTCTCTCACCACAACACAGCCCCTGCATCCACGCACGGCAACAACAGATGGATAAATCAAAGAAAACAAAAGATGCAACTTATAGGTAGGCTTAACCTGATGACCTCAAACTGAAATAAGCAGACGCCGCATATAAATTAACTCTACATTTTTGCGTGCATCTTAAGCTGATTGGGCAGAATGCTGTAGGCAGTGTAATCAAAACCCTGTCCATTGAGAGTGAAGTAATTCCTGAGGACACCTTCCTTGAGAAAACCCAGCTTCTCAAGCGGCCGTTGGGAGGCCTTGTTTGTAGGAAGCACAAAAGCTTGTATCCTGTTGAGGTGAGGGAGCTCTTTAAAAGCATCGGAAAGAGCTTTCCTGGCCGCAACGGTGGCAATACCTCGACTCCAGTATTGGCGGCCTAGTGCACAAGAAAGAGTGGCCCTGGCCCTATGAGGCTCTGCTATGCCTGCTGGCTCGATGCAGATGGAGCCGATGGGTCTGCTATCCAAGCAGATGGCTCGGTACCATGGGTGAGGAATCACCACCTGGTTCAAGTAGCTCAAGATGTCTTCCTTTGAAGACTTGTGGTTTATCCGTAACTGCAAACTGGTGTGGGGTAGCACTTCTGGGTCACAAGCCCATTCCATGAACGAGTCGACGTCGGATAGTTGGTATTTCCTAAGTGTGATATCCATCTGCGTACTTATTATGAGAATGGTTTCACAGAATTAGGACAAGCACAAGCAGAAGCGAATCCAAGGAGAGAATGAGAAGAATTGGAGCAGATCCCTTGTGCTTTAATAGGAAGGCAAAGTACATCAAAAATAGCATCATTGTGTCGTTAAACTGTTTTTTCTTTTTTCTTTTTTTTCGGGTGCAAATAACATCGTTATATGTGCTATGCGTCATAGGGTCAGGTCAGTCTAATGGAGTGTGTAGTGTCACCGATAGGCTGTGCGGTGTAACGGGATCATTACTCTCTCCTCAAAGGGCCAGTCTGATGGGGCGTCTAGTGGCACAGTTTGTTAATCCAGGACCCTCCAATCACATATCCGATGTGGAACTTTTATCCGTGGCAGTCTATCCCACCCAATCCTATAACGCCCTCGTCAGAGATGGGGCCCTGCCTATCCCATTCTATTAGAGCATTTGACGATAGCGTTGTAAAAGTCTGACCCGACATGATAACCCGACCTGAATTTAATGAGAGAAACACGAACCCGACCCGACCTGAACCGATTTCGATCCGAAGTCGACACGATTTGACCGTTTAGTGTGAAAACTTGTTATTTTTCAATTTTGAGCAAATCTAAGCTATTTTCAGCTCGACACCTTTTTATTAAATGGGTCGATCCAACCCGACTCGTTTTACAGCTCTACTTGACGAGACATCTAAGTCGGATTTGGATTGGCTCTAATACCACTTGTCACGGGGCCATTACTCTCTCTCTACAAAGCTTACTTTAATAACTCATATTGCTTATAAGTCTAGGACTCTCCCATCACTCATCGATGCAAGACTTTTATCTATGACATATGGTATTGATATTGGACCTCTATTATTCCCAAGAAAAAAGTAATTTGGACCTCTTTCTTTGCGATAAACTACCAATTAGGATTGTTTAGCCTACTTTAATCACTCGTACTGCTTTTTCAATTTCTTTTTTTTGGGGGGGGGGGGGGGGGAGCTACAGTAGCCTTCGTGACATTGGCACTAGGTTTCATTTTTCTTTTTTTTTAAATTGCATTGATTCTTTGATAATTAGTGTATTCTTTCTTGAGCGATGAAGTGTGTCTTGCTATAAGATATTTTTAAATGTCTTTCCTCATCCTAATTAAAGTATTTTATACCTTAAAATCACCAAATTCTTAATGTGTATACTTAATTACAAATGACTAAACTTAAATATGCATCGACTATGCCAACGAAATATTAAATGACACCCTAATCAAATTAACCCTATTTGTGGGGTGTATAATACTCGTATTTTAGAAATTTGGTAAATTATGAATAAAAAGATGATCGACTTTACACAATTAAGTTGCAATATGCTTCCACTATTCAAGCATATCATTTTTTTCAATTTAAAAGCATGTAATATGATTTTTAAGTCAAAATAAGACACTTTTAAGTGTTTTATAGTAAGACATTTATCATTTTGCTTCTTTCAATCATGGCATTATTTAACTCCTTTGACTCATTTAATCTGAAACAAAATGTGATTAGTCTTCGTTAAATACATTGGCCATGACCCATCATCACAATATCGACAGAGAGATAAGGGTCGATTTCTAAAAATCAGGCAACTCAAAAAGACCCATTTATAACCGACACCACCAGACACACATCTTTGGGAAACAACCCTCCAAAACAGCGGGGAGGGGGAGAAGGACTTAGCAATTACTAGCTCATAGGAGATCAGTGTTAGCTTAGCCTACCAATCCAAACACACATGACACATCATATATTTAGAATATCATTATTCATTGAACGTCATTTGAATAGAAAATTTTATTCGTAATTTCCTAGTTTCATCCAAATGCAAAATATTGTCACTAAAAAAAAAAAAAAATCATATTTTTATTTATTGGTACAAAGTATATCTTTTTCCGTTTGCTAGCTTTTGTGTTTTAACTTTGCTTCCTTCCTTTTTGTGCTAATCCAAAATCATTTTGCTAGGTGTACTAAGTCGCAGCAATTTATTATTAGACTGGTCCATATAATCTAAATACAACCTTAAAAAATTAAGTATAACCAGTAAAGGCCTTCGTGAAAGTCTAAACAAAAGCGCATCTTAAAAAACAAAACTGAAAACTTATTTATTGCATCAATGTATAACTGATATTATTTCACAAGTACAAAGCATATCACGCACTTTTTGTTTTGTTTTGATTTTTTTTTTTTTAAAATAATCGACAGTGTGCCCGGAGGCAAGAAGCAAACACAAACAATTAGGAAGAGATGTATATCACCCCAACACAACACCACCTCTTATCAGTGATGAAAACAATAACAACGACACAGATGCATCAAAAAGAACAAATTAAAGGATCCAACTTCTGTGTAGGCTCGATCTAATCTTCTCAAAGTACGCAGAATTAAAATACCCAATCAACTCAGATTATATTTTTGCATGTATCTTAAGATCAGAGGGTACGAGGCTGTAGACTATGTGATCACCACCCTCCCCATTGAAGAGCGAAGTAATTCCTTAGGACCCCTTCCTTAATAAAACGAGACTTCTCAAACATCTTTGGGGAGGCCTTGTTTCTGAGACAGCTCTTTGAACGCCTCCGAAACGGCTCTCCTTACAGCCGCGGTGGCAATGCCTCGACCCCAGTAGTCGTGGCCTACTGCACCTGAAATGACGGCTCTGCCCCCGTTGGGCTTCTCCGTGCCAGCTGGCTCGATGGAGATCCAGCCGATGGGGTAGACGTTCAGGCAGATGGCTCGGAACCATGGGTGAGGAAGAACCACCTTGGTGAAGTAGCTCAAGATGTCTTCCTTTGTTGAGTTCGCCAGTGCTCCACTAGGCTATAGCGGAGCACTTCCGGGTTACAGGCCCAACCCATGAAGAGATCCACATCGGATAGTTGGAATTTGCTAAAAGTAATCTCCATGTTGTATAATGTATAGTATAGCCCTTGTATATATTCACCCTAGCTATCACGTGGTTGTGTGTTTCTGCTTGAATTCGTTCTGCATGTGTTGAGCCAATATATATATATATATATATATATATATATATGTATAATAGTGTGAAGAGGGAATTAAGCTAGAAATTTAAAAATACAGGAGGGATTAGCTGGCTGTGACCCTGTGTTTGTTTATTCAACTCTTGTAGGCACGATTAAGGCATTCACATTTTTGAGTGTTTTTTTAAACAAATATTTCCAAGTTTTTCCAGCAATCAGTTTGTAGCTTTTGGGTTCCTAATACATTATCTTTGTTTCCATTGAATTGTGGCAGTATTAAATAATGCTCTTCATGGCTTGCGATTATATTTAAATAATGCACCTCTAACCACATGATTGTGAATTTGCGATGGACAAATATTAAACAACAAAATGATCTGTATTATGACTTCTATCGTTAATTAAATAATGTAATCATGCTTCGAGATGCATTGAAAAACGATACAATAATATGAGATTACACGGAGTGCATTATTGGTCAGAAAACCTCTCTTGTCTCTCTTATCGTGAAATTGGGGTTTTAATGAAGTTGAGCTAGCTAATTCCCTTTTTTCTGAAAATTAAACTGGAGACTTTGATTCGATCATAAATTGAGACAGGTAACTAAAGTCATCTTTACACGCTATTATTAGGAGGGAAAAACAAAAAACTACCAATATAAGTTGATTCAAATAGTTCGACACTTGTTCCCTTTAAGTAAGGTCTAGGATTTGAGCCTTGTGAATGAAAAAAGTCTGTGATGGAAGAGCTCTACCTCTTATTAGGCCAACAGTAATTCGACTCTAATGAAATGGAGAATCCAAGACCATGCCTCGACCCCAATAGTCGGGGCCTAGTGCACGGGAAATTAAGCGCTCTGCCGCTGTAATACTTCTGTGTGCCTGCTCGCTCAATGTAGATGAAGCCGATGGGTTGGCTGTTCAAGCATATAGCTGGGTGCCATGGGTGGGGAATAACAACTTGCGTAAAGTAGCTCACAGTGTCTTGTTTTGAAGAGTTGTGACGCACCCACGGTCTCAATCAGCTAAGCCATAGCACTTCTGGGTCACAAGCCCATTCTATGATGTGATCAATGTCTTATAGGCTGATAGCTGGTATCATTCTCTTAGTGCTTAAAGAGAATAGAGAATATGATTTTTTGAGGAAGACTTTTCTGTTTGTCAAAATCCTCTTGTCTTTCTTCTGTTACATTCTAAGGAAATAGAGAGCTACAAATACTACAAAGCCAGCCTCTTCACTTGGCTTACAGAACCGTTCAACTAATGAAGAAATAAATACAATGAACAAATAAAGACAACTAATGATGGGAAAACTAAAAAAATTGAGTTGTTGAGTTGCTTCTTGTAACCGAGTGGTGGCTGAATGTAACCAAAAACTGCTTGAGTTGCTTGTAACCGAAATTGCTTGAGTTGCTTACTTAATAGTGCGATCTCCAACTCCTTTGAATGGTTGCACCAAAGTGGGATGGGGTTACAAAATGTAAATTGGTAGCCATTCCCTAGGATTAACACGGTGGGCTAGCTCAAATTGGTCCTCGAATAGAGAGGCGGGGGTCGACTGGTGGCTGGCTGAATTCCTTCTGCTTTGAACCTATATACAGTGAGAAGATTGGAAGGGAGAAGTAAGGCTCACGGGATAATTAACCAGGATGATCTTAGCTAGTTGTGATCTGGAATTCCTTATTTTTGCATGCAGGATGAACACACAACACATTTTTTTAGTGGTTTTTTGACAAATACTGAAAGGCTTTTCTAACAACTAATGTGCATTTAACGGGCTGCTGATGCCTTCTCTGCCTTTGCTGGTGGTGTTAGTCTTTCTTTGAGACTGCCTGACAATGTCTTGCATTCATTTCTTATTATGATTTGCATCCTTATATATGCAACCTTGTTTGTAATTATTTGTTCACGTTTATTGATCTGGAAACAGAACATTGCTTGAATTCGAAGTGGATTTGGGTTAAGAGTTTTACTTTGTTTATTAAATACGTCAACACGGTTTCACTTCATTAATCCACAGTCGAACATGATTGATGCTTGTTGCGGAAATTACAATGAGAACAAGTGCATTTGAAGAAGAATCTCTAAAATTGGGATTAATCAGTAATCGAACCTATACAATTATCACGAAGACAAAAAAGGGAAGAAACTCGTGTGTTTGAAGAGTATTGCTTCTTGAGCAGTCCGCTTTCTCAAGAATTCACTGCTTGCCATGTGTATTGTGCAAATTGAATTTTACTTCAGTTTACAAAAATGATATATGAAGCCTGAATTTTGCTAAACCCACTCCTTACCTTCAATCCCTTTGTTTTCATATATCTCCATAGTGCCTCTACACTGTGTCCAATCACTAGATTAGTATAAACAATGCTCAACAGCTTAGAGTTTTATCTGGCTCCAAATTGATCAGCTCATGTGCTAGCTCGTTTGCAACTTCCAACCTTCCATGATCCTTGCAACTTGCAAGTCGATACCATAGAACTCCAAATCTTAACAGTTGGTCTAAAAGGCATCCTGCATCCACCTCACAAGTTCAGAAGCCACATCAATCCCCCCCGCCCTTCCTTCCAAGAAGATCAACTAGACAGGCATAATGTTCAATGCCTAACGGGATCTTGTTCTCTTTGATTGCCCCATGAAAGAGCGCTTGGGCCTCTTCAACAAGCCCAGAGAGGTTGCAAGCTGTTGAGGCAGCAAGCAATGTCATTGAATCAGCATCAATGTTGTTCTTCTTCATGTCATTGAATACTTGGATGGCTTCATCACCAAGCTACTAATGCAATGAGCATTGATGAGTGCACTCCATGAAATGAAGTCTCTTGAGGGCATTTCTGTGATTGTAAGCTTTGATTCAGCTAAGCAGCCACACTTAGAGTACATCAGAAATGAGTGAATTGAATTTCCAACACAGGTATCGGAGAATAAGCCGGATTTGATGGCATGAGAATGGATGGCTTCCCCTTTGAGTAGAGAAACTTGGTTTGTGCAAGCAGAAACCATTGCCAAAAGGGTGACAGAGTTAGGCATGATACCCTCCAATTGCATTCGGTTGAAATGTTTAGGAGTTTCGGAGGCAATCAAGCGCCATTCCGTGATCATGATTCGCAGTGCATCCTCGAATCATGGCCCCCCAGGAGACTTCATTTCTCACTTCCATCTGATTAAAGACCTGAAAAGCCACCTGCAAGTTTCCAGACCTCGAGTAGCAGTCCACAACGGAATCTTGTATCATCCCACTGACAAAGACAAGCCCATGAATCTCCCTTTATATATAAAGGGAAAATGCTTGGTGGCAGTTGCCTTTTAAACCAAATCTTTCAGTTTGGTGTATAAGGCCAAGACACTGGTTGACATGAAACGTTTCATTTAACGATACCATATCCATATGCTTTATCAACCAATCCTCTTTGTGCCCAACGCAACACCACGCAGCCAAGGCCGCATAAGCGCACCTAACAAAGTAAGAAATAGCAGGTATATGTATTATGCTTCCCACTTGAAATTTGGAAGACAAATATGTCATTATTTTATTTAAGTAACGTTTTAATTTATAGCTAAATATCTCATCGAACAATCCAATGACATTTAGCATCTTCGCCTAAAGAGGAATAAAGAAAGACAGAAATTCAATCAAACATGATTAAGATGATCGACCTAATATAGAATGCCTCAAGCTAACTTCGGTCCTTCTTATAGATGATCTATGTTTTTTATGTTGCATTTTATAGTGTAGATTAACATAACTAATTTTTGCAAGTCTTTCTCATACCCTGAAGATATAGTAATCAGGTTAATCATTGTATCACTTTTAGCTCTTTGAAGCGGTTAATAATAAAAAAAAGGAAATGCCTCTACAACATTTATTGACACCGGGCAACATGATCCAAAACCATGCTAATATTTTCGTCTATGATATTATGGTGTTAACCGTAGGATCGTTAAATATAAAACGTATGAGTATTTGACTTCTGTGTTACTTAATGAAGAGGTATAAGAGATAAGTCATTTGATAGGCTAACAATGAGTTATAAATTTCTATACTTGTCAACATATAAATGTGTTTTCATTAAACATCTTAAACAACAATGACCATAGATTTTAGAAACCAAATAAAAATTATTTAGCACAAAAGAATGCATTTTAACTAATTATTTTTCTAGATTCGTTGACTAATTAATTTAAACATAGTATAATTCTCCAATTGGAGATGGACTTGGTTGTTGGTAATGGCTTGTTTATGTAACCCTATTACTTGGACAATATTATATATAATAAAAATGTTGGTAGAAATTCTGAGAAAAATAGTAGGCACCAAAATCATATGAAAAGGAAAAGGGTGAAAGCGTCCAAAGGGAAAAGAAGGAAGCGCAAGGATTTGGGCTGCCTTTGCTTTCTGCCTTATTAGAAACTTAGCACAGCTGCCTGCACCCGCTAACCATCGACGACGTTTCTTTCTCTTTCCTCTTCTTTTCTTCACAGGTATCCCCTTCCCCCCGCCCCCCTAAATCCCCCTCTATCTCACTGTAATGGTCGTTCCCGCCAGTATCGAAACCCTAATAGTGTCTATTCTCCTTCTGTATGTCTTCACTTCTCACTTAGGTGCCCTTCAATTTCAATCTGCATTGCCTTTTGTTTGTGAACCCTAATTTGTCTATATGGTTAATCGATTGTGTTTGCCGTGTTATTGACTTAGTATAAGCTTCCATGATTTATCGTTCAAGTCTGTGTTTTGATTTTGTTTGTTTGTGTCCGGTTGATTTGACTGCGCGATCCGTTCAAAGAACCAAAGCAGAAAATATTAAATTGGGTGGAGTGCGTGAGGGTCTATATGTCCCTCAATCAGTCAAGGTCGGACAAGAACGATTCACAGTACAGGAAATCAGGTGGTGGTCGATCTGGTGGCAGCTCTGGTGGTCAGCAGAGGACTTTCACCGGTGGCCGAGGCAGAGGCGGTGCCGCCCCCAACACCGCCCCTAACCTTTCTACCAATCGGAGGTAATTTTAGGGTTTTCAAGTCACTTTTTTGTCCGCTTTTTCCCATGCTTGTAGTTAGGGTTTTTGCCTGGTCGAGGTATATGTGTGTTAATTATGTTGATGTTTTCACCTTGCTTTCAGTCTTAATTGTGGAAACTTGCTTTCAGTCTTACTTGTGGAAACTTGAAGTGGGATTGCGGTTTTTGACCTCTTAGGAGATAAAATTTTTGGCTCTAAGTAAAGTGGGTAAATTTATACAGGAAACTGTGGAAAAAGAGAAATGGGTGAGGGTAATAGGCATATGCTATCATTTGTATGAGTTGTTTGGCTGATTGAAGCGCTTTCCGTAATCTTTTTTCCCCCTCATTTGATGATTTTGACATCCAGCTTTAAGAAAAATAACAATGCTCAAGGTGTGCAATCAAGGGGAGCTGCTGGCCCTGTGAATCCATCCGACTCAAACACTGCTACTGGTGCCCGTTCTTTGCAGAATGGCGGTCATGTACATTCTACATTGCATGGTGCGTTCATCTTAAACAAGGGAAGATCCACTTCCCTTGCGTTCTTTTGCTCTGGTCTACCTCCCCTCCCCCATATACTCTTTCTTTTTTGCTTTTGATAGTTGAAACAGTGAGAAATAGAGAACCATTCAGTAAATTTCCTGTTGAACCTAGGTATGCAAGTGACAACGTATTGCAGCCTTACCTTATAGCATGAGTGGAAATCATGACTTATGACTGGACTGAAGGCACGGTCCTCTCCTTGTGGCCCTGTGTATACTGGCTATTTCCCTGCAAATATGAGGTCCTTAAATGCCTTAATCTGGATAATTTTGCCATTATAGACGCCCTAATTATTAACTTTAGCTAAACCCCCAAATAAAGGTTCTGGCCCTGTTCACGTTGACCCCCAGCCTTGTTTCATGATTAATTATTGGTGTGAAGACATCTGAAGATGGTGTAAAAACATCATCTTGTTTGGTGCTTCAGGAGCATCCAATGCACCAGCTCAAGCTGCTGTTACCAAACCTGCTGATGCTTCAGCACAGAAGAGCATCCGGCCGCTTCCAAAATCTCCTTCTTCTCAAACAACCTCCATGAATTCGGAGTCCACCCAGCCTTCTACCCCTGCAAAAGGTATTACATCATTGCTTCATAGTATGTCTCACTTTCTTTGTATTTTTACTTTGGCAGTCACATATCTGAACCCCCTGACCCTGCCAGTTTTGTTGGATTCTGATATTTGACTCTATCTAACATGCTTTCTCCTAGGAGATGGAGCCAAGGGATTCTCTCTCCAATTTGGAACCATAAGTCCAAGTTTTATGAATGGCATGCAGGTTTGGTGGCTGAACTACTTCAAACCTGCATTATTTCGTTATAAGTTTTCTTTTGGGGATAAAACTCATATATTTCGTTGTCCTGTTGTGGTTTGTTTCGTATATTTTTTAAGGTACCCCCTCGAACTAGCTCTGCCCCACCTAATTTGGATGAGCAAAAGCGTGATCAGGTTTGCTGCCTCCTGTTCAACATTTGCTGTTGATTTGGCATGTGGCTATTATCTATTGTATCATGTGTTTGTGGCATCATGTAGCATAATCATCCATGATAAGTTTCATTTTCAATGTCATGATATCCTGTTTAGAGTTCTCTCTGAGAGAAGCTAGTGTACTAGTATGTCATTTGTGAAGTTTTAGATGATTTAAATTTTGCCATGCTTGGAATTTGGAAACGCAAATGGACCCCCAACGCCTCTCAAAAAGGGGGGACGATTTGGCTGAGAGTGAATGACCTATGTAGTTTCTGCCATGAACTGCAATTGAATGCAACACTGACAATGTGGCCCACAGACTTTTCAACTTGTGTTGTCTTTGTTTCACATTACTGATCTGACAACCTTAATACGTTTTTCTTTTTTCTGTTCTATTATTGAACTGCAATATGCTTGCTAGGGTAAAGTCTGTGTACGTTTTGACATTAGTCTCAGATTCTGCTTTGAGTGCGATCCATTTTGGGCCTCTTCTCTTGGTTATTGTTATTCTACAGTAGCAATTGTCAGTTAGCACTTAGCACTCACAACTTTTTGGAATTTCAAACATGCAGGGTCGACGTGATGCTTCAAGAGCTGTGCCTTCGATTCCATTGCCGTCAGCTCCTAAGCAGGAGGCGCCAAAAAAGGATACTGCTTCAAGTCAACAACCGGTTGTTCTGGAGACAGAGTTGAAGGCCAAAAGAGATGTGCAGTTGGCATCTGTATCTCCTCCAACACCACCGCAGAAGCCTTCTGCTATTCCCATGGCAGGGATTTCTATGCCACTGCCATTTCACCAACCGACAGTTCCCATGCAATTTGGTGGACCTAATCCACAAATTCAGTCGCAGGGCATGCCGAGTAGTTCTCTCCAAATGGCAATGCAGATGCCATTACATATGGGGAGTCCCTCTCAAGTTGCACAGCAGGTGTATGTGCCTGGTCTTCAACATCATCTCATGCAGACTCAGGGATTCATGCATCAGGGGCAGAACTTTGGATTTAATCCTCCGATGGGAACCCAGCTTTCCCATCAACTAGGGAATCTAGGAATGAACATGCCAGCTCAGTTTAATCAGCAACAGGCTGGAAAATTTGTCAGCAATCGTAAGTCAGTGAAGATAACCCACCCAGATACCCATGAAGAACTGAAACTTGATAATAAGGATGATGGGTCATCGGGATCAAGGCCACATCACAATGGTCCTCCACAATCTATAGCACTTCCTAACTATACACCAACACGTTCAATTGGCTATCCGAATTCTTATACTGCTGGCCCCCCTTTATTTCCAGTTCAAAGTTCCCTTTCTTCAACAAGTACGCAGTCAACTGCTGGGTCTCAGGTGCCTAGATCTAACTTTTCAGTTAGCCAGGCTCCACCAATTGTGTTATCTTTGAACCAATCTGCTTCAAATACTTTTTCTGTCAACAAGAAAGGGCCTTCGTTGCGAGGCAAGCCGGATGTGTCCATTTCAGATAATGTTAAGGATGTTCTGAGTAAAGCACCACCAGCACAATCGAGTTCAGCCCGTGTCATTGTTAAGCCAGCTGGTGGTTCTGGTGGTGAGAAGGTCACAGAGTCCAATGCTGTTGCAGAAGCTAAGCCCCAAGAACTATTGAATTCAGCTGTGGGTACTGGTGTTGTTAGAAAGGATTCAGAACTAAAGCCGGACAGCTCTCCAGCTTATGTGGAGATCTCAGTCTGGGGAACATCTTCTGGTTCTGTTGGGAGTACTAGGGAATCAACATCTGCTTCTCATGTGGATCCCATTAAGCCGGACTCCACTGGGGATATCCAGAATCTACCAGGCAAAATAGGAGATTCCCAACCATCATCTCAGGTTTCACCCTTTATTTTCCCTGTCTTGGAGGCCTGGGCTGTTCTTTTGATATTAGTGTCCTTGGTCTAATTTATTCGCATGCACTTTTAATTTTATCTGACTCAATTGTTTTTTCAGGAATCTGGTGATTCTTCTACAGCTGTGGCCTCTAAATGTGGAGGAGCTAATACGGGTTCTATTTCTTCAGTATTAAGGGATGCTGTGTCCGAGGCTGTCCAATCACCTATAAATCCTGTTGCAGGCTGTAGTGATGTCGCTGGCGCTGACTGCAGCTTTGAAAGTTCTTCTCATTCATCTGAAAATGATGAAACTCAGAATGTGGTAAATGGAGCAGTTAAAGACCAGTATGCTAAACAAAGTGATCTTCATCTGCAAGAAGAAACTACACAGCAATCTACTGTCACCAAAGAACGAGGGAAGGAACTTCTGGGAGATGATGCTTTAAATGTCGTGGATGCTGTCAAAAAGACTGATCATGGTGGCGAACCTAAGAATGTTGATCCTGTGGTGGTGGTGATGGAATCTACTCAAAGAGTGGCTGAATCTATTTCATCTTGCACTGAAGGTGATAAGATGGACAAGCAAGCTTCCTCATTTGGTAGTGTTCCATCGACCATCTCAAACGGTAATACAGACTCGAGCAACTTAGTAGGCATTACTGTCAGCGTCAGTTCTAAGGAAAATGATGGGTCGAAATCTAGTATGCCTGATGTTGAGGCAACCTCTATCCCCCCAAATCATTCAGAAACAAATCTTGAGCAAGTGGATGCTCTACAGAACATGAGGCCAAGTTCATCATCAGGGATTGAATCAGGCCAAAACAAAGGCTCTATGGAGCCAAACAAGACAAAGAATAATAGGGGGAAAAAGAAGTGGAAAGAAATGCTTCAGAAGGCAGATGCTCTTGGAACAACCTCTGATCTCTACATGGCCTACAAGGGTCCTGAGGAAAAAAAAGAAACTGTTGCTCCAGAAATCACTTCTGAAAGTAACTCCAATGAGGTGTCAGGCGTCATCAAACAGGAACCCACTACAAGGAATGAGGACGACCTAAGTAAAGCTGAGATTGATGATTGGGAAGATGCCGCGGATATTTCTACACCAAAGTTGCAATCCTCTGGCAAGGGAGATGGTGAAAGCTCTCTTCATCATGAAGAGGGAATTACACGAAAAAAGTATTCCAGAGATTTCCTGCTCACATTTTCAGAGCAATGCACGAGTCTTCCAGTGGGCTTTGAAATTACATCTGACATAGCTAATGCCTTAATGCGTGTTAATGTCAGTGCTGCTCGTGCTGATCATGAATTTCCTAGTCCAGGAAAAATAATTGGTAGGCAGACTGGAGCTGCCCGACTTGATCGGCGTGGGAACAGCACAACGGATGCTGATAGGTGGAGTAAAGTGCCAGGTCCTTACCCTGTAGGTCGCGATCCTGGAATAGATCTTGCCCAGGGAAGCAATGTGATGGGATTTCGTTCTGGCTCAGGGCCTAACTATGGCGTTCTTAGAAATCCACGGGTACAAGGACCTGGCCAACCTGCTGGCGGTATCCTGTCTGGCCCAATGCATTCCTTAGGCTTTCAGGGAATTCAGCGAAATTACTCTGATGCTGACCGTTGGCAACGTGCTACAAACTACAATAAAGGTTTGATGCCAGCTCCTCAAACGCCTCTACAGGTGATGCACAAAGCTGATAGGAAGTATGAAGTGGGTAAAATCACTGATGAAGAACAGGCAAAGCAGAGGAAGTTAAAGGGTATTCTCAACAAGCTGACTCCTCAGAATTTTGAAAAACTGTTCGAGCAAGTTAAAGAGGTTAATATTGACAATGCTGTTACTCTAACGGGAGTGATCTCCCAAATCTTTGACAAGGCTCTGATGGAACCGACTTTCTGTGAAATGTATGCCAACTTCTGCTATCACCTTGCCGCAGAGTTGCCTGATCTTAGTGTAGATGATGAGAAGATCACGTTCAGGCGGTTGTTACTCAACAAGTGTCAAGAGGAATTTGAGAGGGGAGAAAGAGAGGAACAAGAAGCTAATGAGGCTGATGGTGAAGGTGAGATTAAACAAACTGAAGAGGAGAGAGAAGATAAGAGACTGAAAGCGCGAAGACGTATGCTGGGTAACATTAGATTGATCGGAGAACTGTATAAGAAGAGGATGTTGACTGAACGGATAATGCACGAGTGCATTAAGAAATTGTTGGGTGATTATCAAAAGCCTGATGAAGAAAACATTGAAGCTTTGTGCAAGTTGATGAGCACAATAGGAGAGATGATTGATCATTCGAAAGCTAAGGAGCATATGGATGCATATTTTGACATCATGGGCCAGTTATCAAACAACATGAAGCTATCTTCAAGGGTAAGATTCATGTTGAAGGATGCCATTGACTTGAGGAAGAACAGGTGGCAGCAGAGGAGGAAAGTGGAAGGGCCAAAAAAGATTGAGGAAGTTCACAGGGATGCTGCTCAGGAAAGACAAGGACAAGCTGCCCGACTAAGTCGTGGTCCAAGTATGAACTCTGCAATGAGAAGGGGCCAACCTGCAGAATTCAGTCCACGGGCCCCTATGTTGTCTACTCCAGTTGGCCAGGGGGGTGGTTTTAGAGGTATGTCTTCCCAGGTTCGTGGTTATGCTATGCAGGATGTACGAATGGATGAAAGGAACGTTTTGGAAAGCCGTACACTTTCAGTTCCATTGCCACAGAGGTCAGGAAGTGATGAGCAGATTACTCTTGGACCCCAGGGGGGCCTTGCTAGGGGAATGGCATATAGAGGACAACCTTCTGTATCCAGCTCGCCTCTATTAGATACTTCTCCGTCCTATGGGGATCCTAGAAGGATACCTGGTGGCCTGAATGGTTACAGTACGACATCGGATCGTGGGGTGTATAGCTCAAGGGAAGACCACTTTGCAAGGAATAATTCTGAAAGATTCAGTAGTCCAGGTGCTTTTGATCAATCCCATAACCAGGAGCATAATGCAAGTTATGCAAGTAGGGACTCCAGATTGGCTGATCGAAATGCAGAGAGGTCTAGGCCAATAACCCCACCTGTGGCACGAACAGGAGGTCCCCCGGCTCAAAATCTCTCTTCGGAAAAGGTGTGGCCAGAAGAGCGCTTACGAGACATGTCCATTGCAGCAATAAAAGAGTATTACAGGTACGGGTTGCCTTTTTGCAATCCTCTCTTCTCATACCTCTGGAACAAACTTGTGTCATTTCTTTTATTTGTACTAATGGAGATGACCAATAAATGAAGGAAAGCCAAAATCAAGAATATGGGAAATATTTTACTGTACGGAAATATGTTGTATTTTGATATTTTTTTGGTATTTGAGGATATAATATAGGGTATTTTAGGAGAATCAAGATGAGGTTATTTAGGAGTATTTTAGTACGATTTAGTTACGTATTCTATTTAGGATAGTTTTAGGTAAGTTTTAGCTAGTTTTCCAGGACTTAGAGTCTCATAACAAGATTAGCTGGTAAATACCTTTCTAGGCGGGGAAGGTTGACTCTCATCAAAAGTGTTTTTTCTAGCATTCCCACTTACTTCCTTTCTCTCTTTCTGTTATCTTCATCGCTGGGTACTAAGTTGGAAGCCATTCAAAGGAAATTCCTTTGGGGCTCTTTTGGGAGTGATTTCAAGTATCATTTGGTGAGATGGAATGTTCTTAAGCTTCCCATGCTTGACGGAGGTTTAGGTGTTAGAGACTTGAAGCTTTTTAATGAGCCTTGCTGGGCAGGTAGTTATGGAGGTTCATGAATGAGAGAAAGCCTGTGGAGAAGAGTGATTTGTTCTAAATATGGGGTTGAGGGGTTTGGGTGGTATGCTTCTAATCCAAATGGTCCTTATGGAGTTGGTCTTTAGCAGTGCATCTGCAGAGGATGGGGAACTTTCTCCCTATTCCTCACTTGAAGGTGGTGATGGATCTACCATCTTTTTTTGGCATGACCATTGGTGTGAGGGAGGTCCTATGAAAGACCTTTTCCCCTTCTTTTTGCTCTTGCGATTAATAAAGATGCTTTGGTTGATGATTACGGTGAGCATGTGAGTCTTGTGGGCGGTCACCTATTTTTATCGGTAATGCCTTTGTGGATGTAATCACTCTTGTAAGCTTTCTGTCTAAGCTCAATGGGATCGCAATCCAAGATTCTTATCATGATTCAGTCAAATGGGATCTTGATTTTAATGGGATCTTCACTGTCAAGTCTTTCTATTTGAAGCTCGTCTCTTTGGCTTCTTCACCTATTCAATCGTTCTCAGAGGAACATTTCCCCTGGAAGATTATTTGGAAATCTTTGGCCCCACTTAAATTTTCTTTTTTGTTTGGGAAGCTTCCCACGGGTGTATCTTGACTTGTGATAATTTGCAAACGAGGGGTAAGATTTTGGTGAATAGGTGCTTCATGTGTAAAGCAGAAGGGGAATCACCTATTCCCCTGATCACTTGCTGCTGCATTGTCCTTTCACTGGTGCTCTTTGGGGTTTAGCCTGGAGCTGCTTGGCTGTTTCTTGGGTTGTGTCTAACTCTGTTAGGAATCATCTTTTTGCATGGGAAGGCTTCTTTGGTAGCAAGGCCGAGAAAAAGAACGCCATGTTTCTCCCACATGCGATTTTTTGGAGCATTTGGTGTGAAAGAAACAGGAGGATCTTTGAGGGGGTGGAGTTGCCTGCCAGTGCTTCAAAGACAATTTCATTAAGACGTTTCATTTTTGGGATAGTGGTAACTTTCGTTATTCCTCTCTTGATCTCGTAGATTTTGTGGATGGCTTCCAAATTGGATGCGGATAGCTTTTGTAGGATGCTAGCTTTGCATCCAACTTTCTGTTCACATATCTTTTTTTTAATATAACTCTTTTCCTTATTTTTTTTTAAAAAAGATTAGGTACCCTAGGTTGGTATTAATTGTCCTTTGATAGATAGTTGAATTCACAAATAAGTGATATTTCTTCCTATTTTGGCTCCTTTTTCTCTGTCCTGCTCTAGTTCTCCTTCTTCTCTCTAAAGCTGCCTTTTTTTGAATTCTCTGTCACTAGGACTCTTTTCTTTGTGATGCTTATACTATCTCAGCCTTGCTCCTTGTCTGTGCCCTTAACGCCAACTTTTCTCGAATTTGTCTTCCTTGAAGTTGTTCATTCCAGTATGTCCATTTATCCAACGAGAGCTCTAGTATTCTACCCTGGTGTGGGTCCTGCTCAAGTGAGCAAGGTCTGGGGAGTTTAGGTGCAGTAAGGAGGGAGGCCAATTTCAAGACCCACAAAAAATGTATAGAAAGCATTTTGGTTTGAGAGCTTTAGTCTTCTCTTGAAGTTCCCAAACCATCCTAGCTTGCTTCCCCTCCGTCTCCTCTTCTTCTTCTTCTTCTGTTTTTTGTTTTTTTTTTTTTTGAGGATCGAAACTATGGTTATTATTCATCAAGATGACAAAAGGAGATGGTGTGAAGCTTGCTTCGTATAAATTGACTCTATATGGCTCTCGAGAAGACTGTCAACAGATCAACTTCACTTGAAGAAGAGGAAAGTCTTCTTCTCAGAGATGCAGGTCTTAGTCAAACTATCTTTGTGCGTAGAAAAGGTATTTTCTTGCCCTCAAAAGTTCTCTGGTTTCTTTCAAACTGAATTCCAAAGCTATGGCATGCAAAATAGGTCTAACAAGCTTGTATTCAGGTTTTGTGCTGAAGGAGCCCTTCTGAGTGAAAAATATTGTTCATGGCATATCTGTTGAACACTTGTGAAGTGCCTAGACAATTAAAAGTCACACCCTGAATAGGCCATAGCAGTCTATGAAGACATAGCCTGTGATCAACAAACTCCAAATCTTCATTGTGCATTTAACATCAAGTCATCAAAGATCTTCCCCCTTCTTTGCAAAATGTTGCAAGCCAAAAATCAAAATCTTACCCTGTGTTGCTTCCCAAAAAAAGAATGAAACTTTAAGGGTGCATTACACATTCACACTTTCAAATAATATTGCTAGGGAATCACTCTTAATAGAGATGCTATTTGGAAAAGCAGGCTAGCATCATTCATATATCTTACCCCAAAATGGAAGCCTCATCCACCATATCTGAGTAAGCCTATCGAGTCTATTCTTTGTTTCATTCTTTTAACTGTATCAAAAGTCTCCTCATCACAGCCCTTGCCATTATCTTTTGAGCATCTATTCAGTAATTTTCCAACATGTTCTATACCACAAGTGAGGTTGGCTATATATCCAAGTCGTTATCTTCCCTTGCGTTTGTGTGGAAAGTGGAATCTTCTTGTTGTGGACCCAAATTTGGTGTCTTGCACTTTTACAGAAAAAAGTCATTGTTAAGTCCCCTTTGAAAGGAATGGTTGACCTCAGTGTGTCTAGAGGCTTCTTTTTAACCTTCACCCGTGACTTTAACATTTGCATTGGTCATGCTGTCACCAAAATTGCACAATAATGCTCCTGTGTTTTGTTTAATGCTCAAATGTCCAAATGCTAGAGCTGTTACTTGGATCCAAGCAAGTGTGTGCATATATCTGGATGTGTCTTGACTTTCAATTTTAAAATTCTGGACTTTTAAGGCCTTGGCTGAATTTTGGACACTGCTGTGAATACAATTATTTAGAAAAAGAAAATTAGAGTAATACACAATTATATCTAATCAGTGCTTTTTTATGATTTTGGGGCCTTAAAGTTTAATTTCATCCTTTCCCAAAGAACACTTGTGTGATTTAATAAACATGCATATTGATGTCATCTTTTGATAAGACATTTGACGATTTTAGGTATATCTTGTGAATCTTGTGTTTGGCGCAAACCCTTTGCATCTCCCCCCCCCCCAACCCCCGGCAAGACCTATATATCATCTGGAACTTCTCAAACGGGATGGTCTCAGGTCAGATGATCCTACTTTTGTTGGACTGCTCCTATGACCAACCATCTTTTTGGTCGGTCTTATCATGAAAGTACTTAATGTTATTGTATATTGTGCACCTTAAGCTTATTAGGCATTTCAGTTGGGAGTTGGATATGTTTCCTATTTTCTTGTCCTGTTGAGTGCTGTGTCACACATTGGGGTAAGGTTGCTCTAGGTTGTTGCTCTAGAGTTTCAATATCTTGATACGTTTGTCTGTCTCGTGAAGTCCTATTTCAATATGTTAAAAAGTCTCCAAAAGATGACTTTCATGGGATAAGCCAAGTTTGTCAATAGCAGTGGGAACTTTAGAGTCCTCTTTGGCTCTCTCCATTCGGAAGGCTGTCAAATATAGGGTTTAAGGGCCTGTTCTTTGCGTTTGTAAATTGGGGTTGGTAAAAGGGGTGAAATTGGTTGAGGTAGGTTGAAGTGGGTTGAAGTTGGTATTTTTTGTTGAAGTGTGTTGAAATAGGTTGAAGTGGGTTGAAGTTGGTATATTTTTTATATTGGTTAAAATAGGGAGAATAAAATTTTGAAGGAAGTGGGTTGAAGTCGGTTGAAGTAGGTATTTTTTATTGAAGTGGGTTGAAGTTGGTTGAAGTTGGTAAATAGAAAAAGACCAACGAAAAGAACAGGCCCTAAAACTGAAGCCTCAAGAATGATATAGAAGCAGGCTCTGTAGTGTTTTCCTCTTTGGCATTATCTTACATCTTTGTTATTTTCTTTCGATTAATCAGGGCAGTCAAATTAAGAATATAAGACCCTATTGGAAATACAATTGAAATCAGACACTAATCTGGCCTCCACGGTCAAAATGTACAATCTATCAAAATTGAATCCAGAAGAATCAGGGAAGCTAATTTGATGAGCATTGAGTCCATGGATAAGCAGAGTGAACGATATATCAATCAAAAATCAAATGCTGCAAGGCGTTACTGTTTGGGGAAGAGGAATTAGTTTGTGTGCTGATAAGAAGTCATGTTGATGAGCACGATCTTCAAGTTCCTTCCATGATCGCATTGCTGAGCACTCCCCTTTTCTATTTTTTGTTTTTTGGGGGGGGGGGGGTTAATTCTGTACGGAAGTGTTTTGTCAATGTTCAATTCTTTTTCTTCTCTTTTCTATTTATCTATTTATTAAGAAATTATTAATAGACCCCAAGAATTGGGTTTTCATCTTTTGACATTATGATATGATTCTGTAGTATAAATCAGGTGCTCATCTACTATTTGTTGTAGCTTTAGCATGCGGCAGTGGTTGTCTCATGAACAAGTGCATGAGAGACAATTCTGTTGTTGACTTCATTAGTTAATTGCTGTCAGAAGAGCTTTCTGTTCTGATGTTTTGAGATGAAAGACACTCTGTTTGAAAGGGCAATTAATTGAACTTTCTGTACTTGCAGTGCGAAAGATGAGAAGGAAGTTGCATTGTGTATCAAAGACTTGAATGCTCCAAACTTTTACCCGACAGTCGTGTCTATTTGGGTTACAGACTCCTTTGAGAGGAAAGATGTGGAACGAGATATGTTGGCAGAACTGCTTGTAAACCTTACAAAGCCTCGGGAAGGCTTATTCAGCCCAGCTCAGCTCATTGAAGGGTACGATTTTCTTGTCAGTATGTTCTGAATTGAGCAGCTTGTTTTTATCCTCTTTTTCTTACTTCTGAGTCATCTCTATTCTTCCCTTCCAGGTTTCAATCTGTGCTATCCACTTTAGAGGATGCTGTGAATGATGCCCCGAGAGCACCGGAATTTCTTGGCCACATATTTGGTAAAATTGTCGTGGAAAATGTCTTACCATTAAAAGAGGTGGGTCGACTGATACAAGAAGGTGGGGAAGAACCAGGAAGTCTTCTGGAGGTAGGATTGGCAGCGGATGTTCTCGGGAGTGTCCTGGAAATGATAAAATCAAAGGAAGGAGAATCCATTCTGAATAATATTCGTGCTGCCTCCAATCTACGGTTAGAGGATTTTCGCTCTCCAGATCCTATCAAGTCCCGGAAATTAGAAATGTTTATGTAGGGATGATGATGATTGATGTATGTGCTTAGAAATTCTGGAAAAGTGATTAATTTGAGGCACACCTACAACCTGAGTTTAGGGAAAGAAGTAGTTTTCCCCCTTGAACTGTTTGTGAGCAGTATTGGGAGTTAATTATGGCAATTACTAATCAATTTGCAATATTATTACTTCAATGGATGATCTGCTGCTCTGAAACTTTTCCCTGAGCATCACAGGATGAGCCTTCTTGTCTTGTAATTTGTTTGGAGATTTTTGGTGGCAGGTAGCGAGTATTAGGGGGAAAAAGAGAAATCCTTCTGCAGTTGCAGGGGGCAGGGAATTTTGCTCGAGGACGTGTTTGGTAACTTATTATTATATATAATAGCACACTCTGATAGTAATAAGAAGCATTCATTTGTAAAGGGGAGATTGATAAACCACAGTTTAGCAAGACTTGCTTATGTTGAATTTGAAAACTTCGAAAGGTGTTTGAGTAATACAATTAACAAAAACAATCTACGAACACATTGGTCATCACCGTCTGCAGTGCCTGACACACTTGCGAGCTGAGCGGCTTGCACGTGTTGCAGCGAGCCTGCCAGCAGCGAGCAGGAAAGGCTCGGAGTGACGAGCCGGCTCACAAGCCTTCAGTCCTCGATTTTTTATTTTTTAAAAATAATTTTAATTGATTTTTTCTTTTTTTTGATTTTAAAAAGAAAGTTGTGTATTGTGGAGTGACTCTATGGATATTATTTTGTTTGATAAGCCAAATATTTGAGCCTCTTGTTATAGATTTGAAAATTTAAGAAGCAAAAAATTGGTTTATGGAATAATATAGAAGATATAAATCCCTACTTATGAGTCAAAATTTAAATTGGCTTATAGGATGGCGTGGAAAATATAGATCTCTACTTATGAATTAAAATTTTAGCTCACCATTGGATTTGCTCAAGTTGGAGGAGGATACTTGACGAGGCTTCTAGGATGTTTACCCATCATAAGCTGTGATATTTTCTTCTTAGCCTGCATGAGATTTTGGGTTATCATATTTTCTTATTCTCTTATATGTATAGTTTATCGGCGAAACTTTATTGAAAATTTTGATTTACAGATCAAATCCCTCAACACTTCAACTACCAGTTTACTAATTCAAATTAAAAGTGTCAAATATAATAGCAAAAATGACAATAAAATTTGTACCCAGTTAAAACCCGTAAAACCCACCCCATTCAAGGTATGAGGCGGGTATGAAAAATGGGTATGAATAGGGTACGGGTATGAATATAGCCCTCACCTGGCCCATACTCGCACCCTACACGTACTCATTTTTGTAATAAAATTAAAAAATTAATTTGGTTTAACGTTTTTTCAGTTTAAGGCAAATCTAAACTCTTTTAACAAAAAGTTAGTCAATAATGTGTTTGATTTCATATTTCTAAATAATATATTCCCAAAATATCATAACTTTGCAATCTTATAATGATAGAAATATATATCGTACATAGATATGAGTTGCATATGGGTACTAATTTTCATTCTTTATGTAAACCCGGATAAAACCTGCAAAACCTGATGGGTATGGATATATGTTTTATTTTTTAATACCCCATGAATACGAGTATGTATATGGGTACGATTTTCGAAATGGATAATGTGGGTATGACTTAACCCACCCCCTATTCACTCCATTGTCATTTTCAACATTAAACAGGGACATTCAACAAATCGAAGGCCACTTGCGAGGGACGTGATGAGCACAGCCGAGTCGAATAATTTTAATTGATGGGTTTGAAGGTAACAAAAATGTTTATCCATAACGAACTACATATCCAAGCTTTAGTCAAATTGAACCACTACTACTGTTGAGATGTGATTAAGCTAAGACGGCTTCACTCACTTATACTGAAGTTGGTTGTTATGCAAAGGACGAATATCTGATGCGCAGCGATATTAAGATCCCGGCACGCTTTTTTTCTATTAGGTTCCTTTCTGCTGGTGATTAGTGCATACATAAAGTTTTTTGTTTTCTTTTCTCTTTTGGTATAAAAGAAAAAAATAAATAATAAAGTACGGTTGCATATAAAGAACAGTGGTGGAAGTCGAGAAATCAAATAGTATTAAGTAATGTATAATTCAATCTTGGTCACTAACCAAAAATTTTATTGAATCTACGACTTTGGCAGCCTCTTCCTCTACAATGTAAGTTTGACAGAAGCCACAGCTGCTCTCCCCAGAAATCAAGGACGAAGTTTTCAGAATCAAGTTTATTTCATCACCAGTTCCGGGCATTGTACTGTCTCACTGGCGATTGATCACATCCAAAAAATAACAACAGCCGTCAATCTCATCTGAAAATTAATACCAGCATTCTCAGCATTACTTCTTGAACATGGTCAAATGTGCACTGCATTGAAGTATTTGAGTATCAAATTCTATTACTATTCAAGTGAGACTCCCAGAAGCCTGGAAAATCCTGGAAACTCACGAGTTCATCATAACTACATATTACTGTTCTAATAGATGCTAGCTCCTAAACTACGCTCAATGAGTTTAGTTGCATAATCGGCTTTTAGTTCCAGCCCTATTTGGTGCTTAATTTAATAGATCGTGCCAAGCGTTTGACATGAATTAATCTCAACCTCTTTGCTGATGCACCTGAAACAATAAAATTGAAAAGTTCAGATTAATTGTGTAACATTACTCAAATTTAAAGGGATTTATACAAACTTACAGCTTAAGGTCGTAATATTGCCTGTTGTTGTCATGTCTGCCTGAGTTTGGTCGTGGCCATCGCTATGCAATCTTCTGGCTAGGTGCTTTACATCAGTTAACCGCAGCTTTTTGGGGAAATTCTGCATTTTTTGTGCTCCTTGCGTATCTGCATTGACAAATACAGCAGTTGGAATTTGAAATTCATACAAGTTGTATTCTCTCACTTATAACCAAACTGAAATCCAATGATCCCACCTAGAACAGTGCAGTAGGGGGGGGGAGGGGGGTTGTACACTGCGTTACACCTAAGACTACCTTGCAAAGAGGCTCTGACGAACCCTGAAATGCAAACACTACTGCAATAGCAAAAGAAGTAAAATGACCGTTTGACGAGACAATTTGCTTAAGTCGGGCAATCCAGAGTTAAATTCCTGTAACTGATGAATATATGCATGCTAACCTTGAATTGTTGAGGTGATCGGAAGCTCAAGCTGAGGAAAAGCAGAAGAGTGAGGCTTAATCATCTCAAGATCAGTTGGAGCCGTCCCCATGCTTAGGTGGGTTTGCTGAGAGGCAAGCAACTGGGCATTCTGAGCCCTCAGTCTCCTGAGCTGATAATTTCTACGGCGTCTAGCAAGGTGCCTCTCCCTTTGCTCTTGGCTCATGTTCTGCCTCCTTTGCCTGTCTCTGAGGCGGCGGCGTTCTCTCTCCTTCTCCCTCTGCAGTGCACGCGCATCAGCTCTTTCTGCTTCGTGCTCTGAAGCCATTCAGTTGTGCACCGTCACCACACCAGAAAATCGAAAACTGTATGGCTGTTCCGTGACATTAGAGCTGCTTAAATGTGAGAGATCAACCCATGTTTCGATCAAGTATGAATGCCAAGCCCCCAATCATGTTTGGGAAAGAGATTGCATTGAACAGAAGAACATGTAAAACATTACTTTCTAAAGAATTGTGATATCTGCCCTTCAAATGGCAGAGCACAATGAGATCCAATGTGACTTGACTAAGCTGAAAACTCTACCTTCAAAAATACGCCAAATTCTGCAGGACTGCTTGCACCGTGCTTTAGTCTCTGCAGTTAACAGATGTCTCTCAAATAAATTGACAATTTCACACAACTTTTAGCTCGAAGTAGGAGTTTGGATCACTGGGTTTCGTAGTGCGATCGACAAATGCACAAGCTGTGATTAAGTAATGAATGCAAATCTTTTTTCGGCCAAACAACCCAAGAAAATAACTTGCTGAAGTTTCTTGAACTACGACGTAAAACCGCCATGAAAATTATTCATTTACTACGATTCAAAATTTCCAAGAATCCCTAAAACACTACAGGCAGTCTTTATGTAGTTTATAAGAGCGCTGTTGATGATTTCTTTGAAAAGCTAATCTCATTAAAGCATTATTCTTGATACATGACACCCTTTTACATGCAACATTCCTCAAGAAAATAGGAAAAATGCAACAGCCAATAATAAGATATTAGCAGGCAATACAAATTAATATGCGCCCCCAAAATCATAAAGTAGCGGATTGCATAGGCCATTTCTCTAAGGACTCATCGTCAAGAACGTAGGGCTATGGAAGCATGGAACAAAGAAGCATAAGATTCGCAGGAAAATTAAAGGGATGGAAATTAAGGATTTACCTTTTTATATCTGCCGGGATGGAGAACTTCGGTTTGATTGGGAATCGAAATTTGGTTAAGTTTTGATTGAATGCGTGTTTTTCGATTGAATGTGTGTCTTGAGTGGAACAAAGAAGCATAAAAGAAAACGTTATCAGTTAGAAATATCAAAATGCAAATACACGAACAATGAAATGGTGTGATTTTCAGTGTGTCTGATCACATCGGATCTCTCCTTTAGCCGTGTCGAAATGAATCCCCAAAAAGGCTCCATTCGCCCTATTACCCTTCTATATATATATATATATATATATATGACAATGCCATCTTTTTGTTCAAAAAGGCCCAGAAAGGTTTGCGTCAACCATCAGCTAACTGTTGTGCTAATCCATTAACTTAAACAGTCTTCAGTAAAATTAGTTGCTTAGATAGCAAATACTGATTCAGATACCAGATAGTTATTTAGGTAGTTGATAATGTTTCAAACGAAGGGGAGCCTTGGAGCAAAGGTAAGGTTGTTTCCGTGACCAAAAGGTCACGGATTTGAGCCGTAGAATCAGTCACTGACAAAGTCAGGTTAGGCTGCCTACAATTCACCCCTTGGAGTGGGGCCCTTCTCCGGACCCTGCGTGAAGGCGTGATGCTTGTGCACCGGGCTCCCCTTTTTTTTTTAAATAGTGTTTCAAACTTAGCTACTAGCGAATAGCTATTTTAGATGAGCGGTTGAAATAAATATGTTCGTAAATTTAGTTGTTAGATTAGCTAGTTAATGTAAATTGACGTAAAAGGATACAGATAATTTTCAAATATAAAATTTTCAAAGGATATTTTTTGATCAAAAAATATGAAACGCCACTTTAAATGTCAAAAGTTAATATTATTATCTTTTTAGAAATGCTGATTAAAACACTAAGCACTACTTGAAATGTTAGTCAAAACACTAAATTACCGAACGCTAAAAATTGACTAATTAGTGTATTAATTTAGTCAAAATACTAAACGCTACTCAAAACGTTATTGCCAAACATGACTTTGGTTCCACTTAAACGATTACTAATAATAACAATAATATATATATATATATATATATATATATATATATATATATATATACACACACAAAAGATTGTGATATAAATTTATTGTGTTTATAGTGATAATACCAAATACTAATAATAAAATTTTACTTCTTGATACTAAAAGATAATGTCAAATAACACATCCTCGTCCGTATAAATAATAAAAAAGATGACTTCACCCCTCTTCAATTTACAAAGTGCACCTGATACGGGGAACCGGTGAGTCGACGGAAGTGTTAAACAGTTCCCTGCAATTTTTAAATAATTTTCCAAATATGCCCTTCGATATTGTGGAATGCTTGGAGCAATTAGTTGCCCAGGCCGTGAGAATTCGGTTACCCATCAGTATTCATTGCTCCTCCATTATCTTACTGCTCCTCCATTTGCATCATTCAATTTTATTAAAAAGAAATTATAGTATTCATTTCACTCTTTCGCTGTAATAAATATTTGCCAAAACATCTTACAATTATAGTATCATTTTTCTTATTTTGAGAAATGGTGAAAGTTATGTTTCTTTATTAATTTAATTATTGCTATATAAGCTATTTTTGTTTTTCTCTAATGGGGATGCTTTTTTTCTTGTTATTCTAAGTATTGTGATTTGATTCAAATAGAAATTCGATAAACAAATGGCTTAAAATGTAACTAATAGTAGTTATATACCGAAAATAGCCAGAGTCGAGAAAAGAATTTTAACTTTTTTAGCTTTTATAAGACTTCAATTAGAGACCTTACTTAAGCAGGACATGTTTAAACCATTTGAATTAACCTTTGCTAGTAAAACATAGAACTCGTTGGGTGTATATATTGGAGGTGATCGTTTATTTTCATGATCCATTTTCTAATCAGTCACATTTTGTCGGTAGCTTCTTTTTTGGAGTTAACAGAAGTTCATTAGTCTGATAATGCGCTTCAAAGGAGGAAGAGAAGCGGTAGAAAGCTAAAAACAATAAATTAAAATTAAAAAAAAAGGAGAGTCAATCAAATTAGCAAAGCTATGAGCATGACAACATTTTACGAGTTACATACACGTACAAGGGCATACTGGAGAAATGATTCATTTCGTCGTGGAAGGCGTCAAACCGTCGAAAAAGCACGGCTCATGATATTAAATAGATAATTTCACTTTTTTAGATTTAATTTTAGGTCTACAGTCTTCATTGCAATAATTTATCTTTACATTTGCCTGTCCATTTATTAGGTTCATAGTGATAATTTTTGTTTGATTTTAAAATCTATTAAACGAATTAAAATAAAATAAGCTTACTGCTAATTATAATTAGATCACCCGCTGAACAGTCAAGCCAGGTAACAATTAGATGATTCGGCCGTAGTATCTTCATTTTGCCCACATACAAATTTCCTATAGGAATTGAGAGTATAAACCGCGAGCATTGTGCAAAATATCAACCAAGCTGAATTTTGAAGGGAAGGATTCGTCAAAAAATACATGAAATTTACTTTTAAAAAAAGTGATTTTTATACAATTCCTGTAAGATGCAAGTGAAGATTGAAAAATCACCAAGTTGCTTGCAACAAACAACGGGATGGCAACTTGTACAGCAAAAAAAACAGGAGCTGCAACTCCACAAAAAAGAATTCAGCATCACGATGTCCTCACTATCTGCAGTGAGTTGTGCCATCCGAACATCGGCAACCAGCTCAGCTTTAAACCTTGTTTGCACTAAGAAGATGCCTCACCTCAAGAACAACCCTCTCAATAGCATGCTGGATAAATCAATAATTAGATTTTGAGCATCTATCTTCCATTCGTGTATTCTTTCTCAATTGCTGCAAACATCACCTTCAATCGGTCTTGAAGATTTGACAGGATGTTCTTAGAGATTCGCTTTTGGTGCTTGGTGCTTTTCAGCCACGCAATTCCAAACGACACTTTTACACAACAGCCTCTTGATTTTGGTGAGATATCCTCAATGTGGTATCGAAGGTGAAGCTGCAAATGAACAAAGAGATTTTGTAAGTAAAAAGGAAGATTTTAGAAGGAAAAGATTAAATGACAAATAATTCCAGAAGGCCAAAGTTAGATATGTTATTCATACATTGAAATAGTCGCCTAGAGGAACCCCATGAAGCGTCAACACCTCCTCAATAAGCCATCCGTTCTTGTCATGGAGAGGAGACTTTTGCTGTGTGGTGGTCACTTCCCCTCTATAACTGGATATATGCTTGTCAAATTTGTAGCATAGTTGTCTCTCATACACATCGCCCTTATCTTGTTCCCACGGACTGCAAGAATAGTTAATGCATCCGGTTTTCTCCATTACTCTTTTGTCAATTTCGCCTCCACTAAATAACTCCATCAAGAAGTTCATCTAAAGTAAGGACCAATGAGAAATTATAGTCAATACCACTACTAATGCATACATATGCCTACATATGCTTGACAGAGAGATTTATCATCTACAAGAGACAAACAGTGAACTATAGACACTGAGGACCATAGTTCCTTCAACAGAGCTAAAAGTTCCACAAGAAAACGCATTGACCTCATTCCAAACTCGGGAAATTCCTCGAAATCAAAAACCACCGCATACGATGCATACCTTTAAATGCCTTTTGGGTGGGGGGTGCAGGGGAACTGTTTTGGACGAGAATGTCATGGTAGTTCTCCAATTTCTCGTTCCTTCAGCAGCCATAATGAAGAAGCCAGGAACATGGGATGGCCAAGTAGAGGTGCCTTTACTGCACTTATTCTCCAAGTCATTTTCCTTTTCTAGTCCTATTAGTGCTTCCGCTTTTTTTTGGGGGGGGGGGGGGGGGGGGGCATGTTTGCAAATGATAACCTACCTTAAAATTGAACCAAACCCACACAAACATGAGTTGATGAGCCAAAGAAGACATGACCAATACTTTTCTCTTTCACACTGCCCGTAATGGACGCATATCATGCATCTTCACTTATTCTGGGATGCTTAATGGGGAAGCATTAAAACTGACACAAGCAAGTAATTGAAACCAAAAAAATTGCCTCACAACCAAATTGCCCCATCAATTATCTGACTTTGATTACCAAACAATTGCATCAAGGAAGTTGCACATCTATTGTGCACCAAACCATCAAAATTTGAGAAAATAAACTACACAAACAAATTCCATGCTTACGCAGACAAAATCGAACATGCAAGTGTTTGTTTCAGTACTTTTCTGTTGGCCAGTACGCATGCCATTGCACACACTTTGCAAGCGGAATGTCAAGTGTGTGGTCATGTGTGTGAGGCGAGGGGGAGGGGGGGGGGGAGGGAGAGAGAGAGAGAGAGAGAGAGAGGCTCACAGGAACCGGGACAACAGAAGAATAAACCTCAGACATATTGACATCCTCAACACCCAAAAACGTTCCACCCTCTTCTGTTTGAAGGCTTGTGGTCTCAGAGTCCTCTTCAACAATCTTTACCTTCTGTTCAGGGCTCAATGATCTTGCCCTCCAGAGTGCCAATAGCGTTCTGCGCATTATCATCAGGTTTTAGTTTAACTTTCTTAGCCAATGCTTTCTGTTAGGAACAAGGGAAATTTTGGGTCCTCTAACTACCATGATTACTAGAATTGTGAACACATATATTGTTAACAAAGGAACATCTTTTTCCTGCATATCTCATTACTAGATATAATCAAGCATGTTCCGGAAACTGCAGCATCAATGTCTAATTGTTTAGATGCCTGAAGCCCTGAACCATTCCATATGGATTCAATGACCAAAAAAGCGTATTTTGTGAGTAAATGACTATGTGTTAGACTCTTTACCTGTGTGCAACGTTGAAAGACACAAAAGAGTGGAAATAAAATTTCAGCCTCCCTTCCGTATCCTGGGTCCTTGCACCATGCCTAGCATCCAAGCCTCTTCCTTTGCGAAGAGTTATGATGATGGTTGGACTCCCCATTGAAGCGAGATTTGGAGAAGCCACTTGAATGTCCTCTATGTCCTCCCAAAGGAAAAAGAATTTTGTTTTATGTCCAAACAAGTTAGCATGGAATCCTATTACTCTTGGTGATAGAAAAAGACGTCCCTGAGACAGCAAAAGAACTTAATAAGCGCGAATCAGATGGGAGATAAGTTTAATATATCTTGGTAATTAACTTCTGTCTGCAGGGAGCCTGCCCCCGCTCCCCTCCCCCCCCCCCCCCCAAAAAAAAGGAATAGAGTAAGATGAAAAAAATAACTGGGAGCAAATGAAAAAAAAGAAAAGAACTCTCTCTGTGTCTCTCTCTCTCTCTCTCTCTCTCTCTCTCTCTCACACTCTCTCTCACACACACACACACACACAAACACGCACCAAAAAAAACCCAAAAAAAAAAACTCAATATATGACAGAATTGAGGCTTGTATGTAGATGCTACATCCGCATTTACAGTATAAATTCATATCAGAAGGTGCAGCACCTGCAGTGGCATCTTGCGCCTCAGATGACAAGTAAAATCATTGATGAGGAATTCCTCTGGTGGAAGCGCAAACAATTTCTGAAACGCTGAATTTGTTTGGGGAGATCGTTTACTTATCTGCAGTTATTTTGAGCACAAAAGATTATTAACAAGTGCTAAAGCTCCAAAAAGCTTGTTTATTTGAACTGATGATGGTGAAAACTTGAGATGAATACGATTTCCATGGAAAATACTCAAACTACCTTCTTTCCAACTTCCTTTTCCATTTTTGCAAGATACTCTTGAACAGCATTACCACCATGAGTGTTATCCAAAAATATCCTCAAATGCAGCTTTGACTGCCATGCTTGTGCTAGCTTTCCTTGAAGAGGAATCCAGATATCAGCTAGCTCTGATATATTAGCCTTGAGAAAGTTTATTTCTGCATGTCCCAAAGATGTTGCTTCATCAAATGGTCCATCAAAATCAAACACTTCGACTTCTAGGACTGATGGAGGCTCATCCATAGCATCAAACTCAAAGATTTCTGCACTTGAAGGAAAAGAAATTGAACACATATAGAATTCAGAATGGTCAGATTCGGCTCAAATAGACCACCAATATCATAAATATGTAGACGACGCAATAAACTTCACCATTCCACTGAGGATCTAGCTTCTGGAACTTGATTGAACTAGTTCTGCTTCTCCCATTGCAAGTAAATATGACATAAGGATCAGAAAAACCACTTGAGTCAACAGCTGCTAGGTTGCTTCCTTCAATTAATGCAACAGTTAGCAGCCATCCATCTCCCTGTGCCTTAATTCCATGATCGCTGCCTACAATTTGAAAGATGTGAAGTCCAATTAACAAAGGTAAAAGGAAAAATAGGAGCAGCCAGCCGGTCGGGGGGGGGGGAGGAGGAGGAAAGTAGTAGCCAGTAATACCCAAAATAAAATAAAATAAAATAATTGCACATCATCTCTGAATAGAAGGCAAAAGATAGTTGTAAACAAGGGAACAGTTTGCATAGCGTAAGATTAGGGTCAAATAAACAGGTTGAGCTAGACAAATCAGTTGCTTAACTTTGCAGCACATGTTAAAGAAAGAATTACTAAGCATGATCAACTGGGACAAGAGGAATGAGGGGCACTCAAATTGCTACTAGACGGACACTGAAAAGCACGTGAGGAAGCAGCAGCAAAAACATGCACGCACACTAACGCACATGCAAGAGGGGGGGGGGGAGAGAGAGAGATTCAACATTACCCCTCTGCATTCTGGCCTGCATGAAGCGTGCTATCAATTCAAACATTCTCTTAGCTTGAAGAACCAATACCCCACATACAATAACTTCACCAATTGAATCAGGCAAGTCTAGTCCCACAAATTCAAGACCTTGGATGGGACTTGGTGCAGCCAGGGAGATGTGAACAAGGACATACACTACTATCAAAATGGTAGATATCACAGTAAAATTAGCAAAGTAGTGAACAGCTAGCTTCCAATCTGACTGTTGCTCTGCCTGCAATGATGCCAAAACCTGATCCTTTTGGGACCCACTGTCCTTCAACTCAACAGGCTTGACATGTTGAGACAGAGCATTCGAAAATTGATCGAAACTTTCCTTCAGAGTTTGTTTAGCTCCATTCTCAATCATTCCTTTAATCATCGTGCTTTGAATAAAATTTATCCGCCATGATATGACTAGCCGGGAAGAATCTTCTCCAGATGGCAGCTCAGGCCCAGGCGTGACGAGATGGAGCAACTCTACCCTAAAGGTGCTTCCATACATGACATCTGGAGTGCTAACTACCACCAAAACTGCAAAGTTCTTTCCATCGGCTTTTAGATATGTTTGGTCCTCATATGCTTTAGTAGCCTTAACTAATTTCGACGGCGCAGTTGTGTAAGTATTTTCTCTCTTCAAACTTCCATTTTCAAATTTCCATTCCCCAAATTGCAAGTCCGTCTTCCCTTGGACTTCAGCTAAAGCAACAGGAAATTTTGAATGTGGTGAGAAAAGTATGGTGTTAAGGTCAGCAGACGTCCCTGAATACAGCTGATCCATAAGTACCCCTCCAGGTAAGTTGCTTGGAAGCTCAGTTCCCTGATCCATCGTTTCCATTTTCTTCATCAGCTCATCAAAGGAGGCAGAAGAAAGCTGCTCATCATACCTTCCCTCAGCGACGTCGGATTTAACTGTTTCAGCATGGTCAGAGTTGTGCGTTTGTAACTTATCATTCTTCAAAGAACTACATTCTGATTTTGTCGGAGAAGAGGATCTAGATGCACCACTGACAGATGTTGAACATGATTCACTTTTTGCATCTTCAAACTTCCCAACCATTTGCGAAGGTGTAGCACTATTGGCACCAGGCAAGTCAGCAGAATTGTTTTGAGAAAGATAAATGTTGAGACAGATTTCACCTATTCAAAAGAAGAAAAGGTCTTATAACTAAGGGAACCATGCGAAATCCATAGTAAATAGTTGGGGGGGGGGGGCCAACAAGACATAATTTTCGTTTAAACAATGCCACATAAGCTCAAGACTCTTCAGCATACACAAAAGCAGGTGCATTGGTTCATTCTTATATTCATACAGTCATTAACCCCCCTGTCCTCCCCTTTCTGAAGGCCAGCAAGTTAGGCTAATGCTGGAGGCATTCAATGTTTAAAGTATAACCATCAAAGAATCATACTAATCTAAGCCAAAATTGGCAATTCCATAAAGGCAGAAACGAATATTTGTCATCGTGCGTTAAGCTGTGCAAAAATAAATGAAAATATACAGAATAAAGAATCCCCCCCCCCCCAAAAAAAAAAGAGTCTACTGAAGTAAACAAGAGAAAAAGAAGAATACCGCAATCCTTGTTTTTAGATTTCTTGCTCTTCGGTTGCAAAGAATACCAAGCAGTACCAAGGGACTTATCAGGAGCATCAAAAACCCGAGAAACAGGAAACTTAAGCATCCCAACAAAATCATCATTGAAATACTTATCCTCATCCAGCACTGAAATCACCAGCTCATCGCTCAAGTCATCCACCCGGAAACGGAATTCGTCTCCCCAATAAGGATTCAAGCATTTCTTCACCACTTTTGTCCTGAACTTGTGCTTTCCAAGCTGTAACCTTACATAAGGATCACTCAACCCATTCAGATCCATTGCAGGTATATTTCGAGCTTCTATCACTTTTACAACTAGCTTCATTCTTCCCGTTTCCTTATTTTCCAAGTATTTCTATTCTTTTCTGATGAGGAAAATTAGAAACAAAAAGAGATGGACACTAAGTGTGCATCCTACAATGAAGCTAATTACATCCCAAGAAAAGGTTAGCAACAAAATCAACTATGTCAAATACCACTCGTTATCATCCAGGACTTTAAAACGAGGAGAAATAAGGAGTTATCTTTCCTGATCCTTATATTTTGTATCAAGATAACACCACTTTATTTGATGTATCCAAAAAATTCAGAAGGAAAACAACTGATGATATATACAACATAATTCATCAAGAAGCTCTTTGGAAAAAAGAAGGTATAGCTCTAGAGTCAATCAAGCAGCATCCAGATGCCCCTTGTGCCGTACCTGCAGGAGATATTAATAGTCACAGTTAACATTAAGATAATGTTTGGTTGGATGTAAATAACCTTGTAATGCAAATAAGTTTATAATTGTGTTTCTGTTCTCTTGTTTGGTTGTCAAAAAGTATTACAAATAACAGCTAACCTGTAACTATGATTACCACAAACCATGTAATCATAATTACATTACAAGGTTGATCGCATTATATTACATTCAACAAAACATGACATAAAGGTCACAATGTTTTTAAATGATAAAACACGAGAATTTAGATGATGCAATTCATAGATTTTGACATCCCTCTTGACAGTTCTAGCATCAGTTAACAGTCATAGACTGAAGATCTTGACAAACCTCTTCAAAAGTATAAGTGGACAATGATTAGGATTTAGACAGGAGACACAATGAACAGAAAGTAAGTAGCAAAGAACATCAGTTTTTCTTCTATCAGAAATCAAAATATTCAGCAATAGGCAATTGGCTCAATATTTCAGGTATTATTCCCATAGGAAAAAACGAATTAGTGAAAACATGTGATACTTTATGTCATGAAGATCGATCAGCTCTACAGATGCAAGTACAAAAAGCTTCTCTATAGCTGTATACTGCAACATCCTCTTGTTACAAATCACAAAAGCACATAAATTGCAAAGAAATTAGCGCCCCCCCCCCCCAAAAAAAAAAAAAAAAACCTGAACTAATTAACTTCCCCAGATAAATATCATACAAGTGTTACACAATCAGCCATAATGCATTTCTTATGTCAATCATCAGGCATTCAAAAACTAGATAAAAGAATGAGGAGGCAAAATTGTATCCATTTCAAAAGTGCAAATTGGTGTTCCTTATTAATTATTATAGAAATGAATCTTCAGAACCTGAAAGGTCTTAAATATCAACCCAAAATGAACGGCTTTGATATCTATTGACAACATTTCTGAGTTTATGCTAATTGTTCATGATCAGAACATCTCACTATGTATGCCACACTTACAATAACACTTGTTCTCATAGATTTTCAACTTTCAAAGTGATCAGACCCTTAAAGAACTTAGCCCGATCATAGACATGATGATGGCAAGAACACATACATCAACCTAAGCAAAACAGGCATCTTTGTTTCACACAAGGCAGTTTATGTTGATGTCATGATTGGATGTCAGACGGCAACAACTGAATAACGACATCATCATCTGAGGTAGAAAATGCAATTTGGACCAAAATATCAAACATTCAATAAAATATACACAACATAAAAATTTGTTCCCCAAAAAAAAAAAAAAAAAAAAAAAAAAGAGAGCGAGGGACAACTGATTAGAATACAGGAGAAAGGCTAAAAAGATTTACATTGAGAAGCTACAACTACTGGTGGGAAGTAAGGCACTAGCTCACCAGCCTTCATAAACCTTTTGGCATCAAATTCCTCAAAAAAAGGGGAAGTCATAAGTAGACTGGCTTAGGAAAACATCCCCAGTCAGAAGATCAAACAGCCATGAATCTTGCAACACCATCACAGAAAATCTGTGAACAACATTATGTCCTGTGTCCTATTTGGCAAAAGCCTTTGAAACTCTTTCCCCATGTAACAAAATAGAGTGCACAAATTACTTGTTCTGGATAAGCGAAATTGGCAAAAAACTTGCAGAGTTGTGCATATGGGGGATCCTAGATTAGAAGCCATTGACAGCCTACTAACCCACACTAATTATGAAAAATATGGACCCCTAAAATCTTATGGGCCCTACCACATTACCCTTGCAATCTACGGTATCAGTTAGTGTTTTGATATCATCGTATGCCACACTTCTTTTCTTACCACCATTATTGTTAATTCAAAGACGCAAAAAACTTGAAAGTAATACCATACCACAAGACATTACAAAAGAACACAGATTTGCGTAAGCCTTTCACTGGTGTTGACCAACAGGTCGAATGTCAGCAATGTAAATGCACAAATCAAGATGAAAAGGGTACTTTTCACAGCAAAAAGGTAAATTTAATTGCCCCAGCACCAAGATATACAATCTACTACTAAATTACATAAACACCCAAGTATATTGATGGAACAAAATAGATGCTCATCAATCTCAGAGGTTTTGGGTACTCTTCTTTTACCATCCCATAATCCATAGTTCAGCGCAATTGGACTTATGACATGAGATTATCAGCAGAAGCAATCTAAAAACCCATCAAAGAAAAGGCACCCAAATAGCAGAAAAGTCTGCAGTTTAGGGAGCTAAGTACCAAGAAACAGAAAGATACCTCATTCACAAATTAAAAGGTTATTGCCAATCAAATTCCGTTATCAAGTTGTTCCGCTTACAGCAAACAAGGGCACAATTTGAAGAACAAGAAAGGGGGAAAAAAAAAAAATTTTCCGTTTTGTAAGAGAGAGAAACAATAACAGGGATCCATGATAAACAAAAAGAGGGGTGCAAAAGAGGAAATAATGAGCAAAGAAAATCAAAAAAAATCCATAAATGTAGAAAAGTAGAATATAACATACCGTCCTAATTAAATGAACAAAGCCAAAGGGTCTGAAATTGGAAACCGAAATGCCCAGATGCTGAAAATGCCCACAAAAATCGAACACAGATGAAGAGAAGCAATTGACTCTCGTATAAACGTTATGACATGAATCAAGCGTGGATTTTTGTTAGTTATTCATATGATGAAATGATTATCTTTTAATCAGAACGACTAAGTCTTGGCAACATCAGCCCTCGCATCTCTCACTCATTGTCCCTCGACGGCTGCTTGCTGCTGACCGGACGCTCCAAGTCAGACGAAAAAATCCGCTTCTTTTCGGCTTTTTTTCCACCGCTTTCTTTTATTTTTCTTTTTCACCCTTAAAAAAGCTTAATCGGCAACCCCCCCCCCCCCAAAAAAAAAGAAGAGGCAAGTTGTATGTTGGCACTGTAGTTGAAAATTTTCAGTTATGGTATCAACAACGGATGAAAGGGATGTAAGATTTTTCCTTTTTTTTTTTCAGTTTAAGGTGACATCATATTGAGCTTATTAAGCTTGTGTTCGATTTTCTAAACACTCAACTTGCAACAAATTTGCAAACAATCAAGTTTTAATCTACTTTTGATTGAGTCAAGTTTCAATAAAATGGAGTTTTTTTAATGCGAAATAATATTTGCACACAAGGAGATTTTGACTTTCACATATTTCATATGCAAGTTGAGTCTTACAATCCAATAGACTCTATTGTAATGTGTTGTTAGATGTAATCAACCTTATAATGTAAACAATTTTATAATTATATTTTCATTACCTTATTTGGTTGTATGAGAATATTATAATAAAAGAACTATCTTGTAATTATGATGACCACAAACTAAGTAATCATGATTACATTGCAAAGTAGATTGTATTACATTACCTCCAACCAAACATTACATATGCTGTTATTCGAGACTATTTCAAGATTTTCGATTCTAAGTGCTTTTCTAATTGAATTTACAATAATCGAAATATGAACTAGGGGTGATCAAAACTGGCCAACCGGAGTCGGTTCGCAAAAGTTGTGAACCGAAAATCAAACCGAAACTTTCAATCAATCGAATTTTTCGGTTCGACGAAATTGTGAAGCGTAACCGAACAGAAAAACTCGGTTAACCGGATTTTCGGTTCGGTTACCGGTTAACCGTTAATTTAAATTGCTAATTTTCGGTTTTCACTCCTTTTTTTAAATTAATTTAACTATTTGAGATACCAAATATTAATTTACACATTATTGTGTGTCTAACCTTATCTTTAATAATTATAAAATCTACACTTGTCCAATATAAAGTTTAGTTTTTTTAAAAATAAAAGTGTAACTTTTGGTTTCGATTAACCGAATCTTAAATGACCGAACCGAAACCGAAACCGAAACCGCAAAATTTTTTCGCTTCGGTTAACCAAACCGAATTTTTTAGGAAAATCAAACCGATTAACTGTTTTTGGGTTCAGTCTTTTGGTTTTCAAGTTCAGTTTTTCGGTTTTGGTTTTTTTTGCTCACCCCTAAGAGTTTTAATGCAATCTTCCTAATTCATTATCAACTTCAAAAAGAAAATTTTCACCAACTAAATCTACGAATAGAGGAATTTTAATAAGCACCGAAAAATAAAATTATTTATAGGTATTGCTATCAAAGAGAAACCAAAAACAAAGATTTGGGAGAGATTACAAAACAGGGAGATTCCTCTGACAAGTACACATCTGCCTATCTCATTAAGAAAACAAGGAGACCCAGAAAAACAAAGCTGTATATAGTAACATTGTCAATTATCCCTTGAGAACTGCCTGAGGCATCTTCTTGACCCTTCACAGTTGAGCCACAGGGAACCCCCATCACAAGTGTATCTGGAGCAGCTGCACCCTGCATGGCTTTTGCTGATAAGACTCTGTTAAAAGGGTTGCAAACAACAACTTTTCCATTTGCTAAGCATTTTACAACATCTAGCTAGCATGTTCTAAACCATAGCTCGCCTAAGATGCAAGTGAATATATCCCACCTAAGCCAAGTCTTTGACTCGTACATATGAGTAAGAAGCAATGTCACAACCAAGATCGTACTCTAAGATCATTCTCCAGGAACCATAGCCAAGGGGCTGACAGGGAGGCAAAATTTGGCTGGTTGAGATAGAAGGAACTACTTTACAAAATTCAACCAGCTTCTTTTTTGTTGGTCTGAGACGACTTTGTGGCCAACCCAAGTTTATTCCATGTATAAGGATCTAGCGGGTCTCACCCAAGACAATCTCCTCATTCTTTACAGCACCATGTAGAGAAGGTTGCCAGATTGCGCTCCTTCCAGCCCAAAAAAAGCGCACCCTGACAATCCTGCACCCTATAGTTCCCATGGAATTGTCTCATCAAACCCCTTATCGCATCATTCACTGAGCGGCTCGAGGGCAATTGCCGAAACCCAGCCATATCAAACCTTGCCCTCCATTTCCCAAAGGGCTCGTGCCTCTCAACCCTTTCCGCATTCTCACAAGCTACCATGTTCACAATATCGCGCGCAAGACAATGCTGCTCGGCATTTATCCTCTTCTTGTCGTCCCTAGGCAGAGCCACATCAATTGACTCGAACATGGCAGTGTAGTAGTCCAATGTTTCACGGAACCGTTGAAGAAAGGCAGGAGTGTTTGTGTTGGACTCTTGCTCAACCAAGGTGACGATCCTTGGTGACAAGCTCTTCACCAGCCTCAAGAGCCGGTCCCGATGATTTGTGGTGCTCACGCTCTCATCTGGCATGTGATGCAACATATAGGGGAAGTTTACGGCCAAGGCTTCTTCTCCAGGGCGAACCTTGAGGCTATCGCGATTCACCTTGCACCCTGACATGGCTGCAGCATGAAACTCAAATGGGATTCCACATGATTCAGCCACCTTTGTTAGCCTCTGCCCCACAACCTCGAGCCCCCCACCACGAGCATAGGCCGAATGCGGATCATCGACCCCAGTGATCCGAACGAGTGGGGGCCCGCCAGGCTGTTGGGCGAGAGACTGTAACAAGAGCACCCATTGTGTCCCCATGGCAATCTGGAAATCGATGATGTGGATAACCGGCTCATTCCCCAAAGCTGCTTGAATGGCAACATTCGAGGAGATATATGCAAATTTGTAATATGGACAAAATTCATACAGGATGTGCATGTAGGAGAGAAGCTCTGAGCTCGTTGGCTGTTCGCACCTGAGCTTTTTGTAGATAGCATATCCAGAAAACTCCAGCCTTGCTCTGAGCCCCTCCAACATGTAGGCAGCCAACCTTTCAATTGGTGAACCAGAAACAGACACCCTCTTACCCAATGCATCCATTAGTCTTTCTGCAGTTGATAGATTATTCTCCGAGATTGCTTCTGCACAGAAGTATAGCACCTGCTTCAACTCCATGTTGGCCATATCCATCAATTGGTTTGGCCTCAAAGTATAGGAGCCTTCATGGCATCCTCTGTGGCTAAAAGAGCAATAATGGTGTCCTGAGTCCTGTGGCAATGGGAGCTCCATATCCCTGAACCTGTTCCTCAACTCAGCATTATCGTCAACCACAGAAGAGCCGCTCACTGGGGATCCATAGTTGTCGGAAGAATGATGGGGGTCCGAGATGTAAGAGTGGGAACCCTGAGGAGAAAACTGGCTTCTATTTGAAGAGGTGCTGACAATGGATGGATAGTCATAGACACTGCACGCTCCGATTGCTGCTGGAGATGAGTCCAGAGTGAAGTATCCTTCGCTGTATGATTGGAGAGACATCTGAGTGTCATGGCTGGCATTATTTGGATACATGTTGTCAAAGACTTGGAAATGAGATGAGAAATATGGAATCATCTCTACTGATCGTGAGACTTTTGCATCTGAAGTGCAATGCTGTATTTTATTCATCAAACAAGTGATGACCTTTCAGCAGAACCTTCAACAACAACTTGTCGTTCTACAGTCAATCAACCTGCAGCTTAATGTCCGAGCTGCTGTATCTGCAGTAAAGGTTCATAGAAGCTGTCAAAACCCAGAATTGAGTCTTCTTAAGTGATAAAATGCAGTACTTGTCAGGAAGCCATGCTTAGACTCTGGCATCTCTCTTAAAAGTTGAAAAGTTGAAGCAAGCAGCAGTTAACTTGCAGACTGAAGACCTTGACTAACATCTTCAGAAGTTCAAGCTGGCAATGCTTAAAATTTTAAGACCGTTGATACAGTAAATGCAATTAAGAAAGTTTGACAGAAGCATCAGTAACTAATAAAAGGATATATAGTGTGAAAAGTCGAACAGCAATAGGTAATAAACGGCTTATACATCATAGAAAAAATGCAACACAGATTGAAAGCCATGTACACCAAACTTAAGCGAAGAAACCAGTATCAGTGAGTAAGCATTCTTCAGAAACCATAGTAATAAAAAAGAAAATGCAAAAATCAAAGCAGATCTTATAATGCAATATGGTGCTCCTTAACTATGAACATAAATCGTGTAAACAACAGCTAGAAAAGTAAGCAAGTAGTAGGTGTCAAATTAGCTCAATTGGTAAAGTCTCTAGGAGCCCTTCTCAAGATTCTCGCCAAGGCTAGAGTTTGAATCACACTTACATCAGCTTCTGTTCATACTTTCACACCAAAGAAAAAGAACCCAGGGAGGGGGGTTGGAAGCTAGAAACAGGGGATCTCAAAGGCTTCGGATCTCAATCCAAACAGAAAACAGAAAATCTATAGTAGCTCTGAGTTTTTTTAACAATAGATAATGATTGGAACATCTCAACCCATCCAGTCTTTTATACCTGAACTAACACAAATTCACACTAATTCTCCGAATTTCAAAGTGATAAGACCCTCAAATTTAGACCCAGCAAAGGCAGGATGATGAAGAGACGAGAGCACGACTATGAATTGAACACTCTATGTGAAGATAGACACCTTTGCTTTAGACTGGGAAATTTATGTCCGTGATAACATGACCATCAACACAATATGACATATGCAACACTGCACTTGACAAAATCCCTGCCTCAGTCAGCGCTCTTTGATGCTTTATGGGGAAGCAGAGGAAAAACAAGTCCGATTTTGACACAAGAGATGGGCGAATTTAGCAGCTGTCTGTACGATTTCTAGTGGGGTCAAAATCTCATGTCACTAAGTCACTAAGATGCTACAAGGGATTGCAGACTAAGAGACCCAAAGACCGGCTGTTATTATTGTCTTGAATTCTACAATTTCATGTCAACTTTCTTGAGAGGTAGCTAGGATAATACACGAAAGGAACAAAGGATATAGAACACTACTACCAGAGAAGTACTACCTCCACCTGAGTTCCAAAGGAAATACATCTGGACGTCCTCAAACTTTGCCTCCACAATCTCCATATTGGGAGTTTGTGACTATAGTGGCTGTTATGCTGCAGAGATTGTATCCCTCAACAACCCCCCCCCCCCCCCAAAAAAAAAAAAAGAAAAAAAAGAGAGAGAAAGAAAGAATAAACTCCAGATTAGGTGGACATCAGCTATAGACTACAGGTGAATCCAAATCTATTACTCTTTAAGACTCCTGAGCCTCCCTCCTCCCTTCTAGGTGCGGTATGGGAATGTCTGACATAACAACCTGACTGCTGAATTACAATAGAGCGATGCCATAGGAGAAATAAAACAACTTGCTTTAACAAACGACTACATCTACAAAGCAAACCATGACGTCTTTGGCATGACGTCCCAAAGAGAAGAGCAAGCCATGAGACAACAAGCTTAATACACAATCAAAACGACAAGATCCAAGAATAATGAATGCAATAACAAAGCATCCCAATGAATTCATGAACTAACCCTTTCCATAACATGGCAGATTGCAAATAACAAAATCGGCACTTTAGTCAGTCAGACATCATGGCAGCCTAAACCCTCTCTTCCTTTTTCTCTAGACTAGATTCTTACTTGAGGGACAACCAAACTAAAGATAGACTGCCACATCGTCACAACTCCGGCATTATAAAACAAGACACTCATACGCGTATAGCCTTTTGCTGGTGTCCACCAATAAATCCGAATGTCATCGATGTAAATGCACGAGTTAAGGTGAAAAAACGTGCTTCCGAAAGCCAGAGAGGGAATAATTCCACACGCTTGATGCCCCAGCTAAAGAATACATACATCAACTCCTTAATTTATTAGAAACCCAAAAATATTGTCAAAGTTGATGCACCCACCTGTATTAATTAATGGGAGAACAAATGTTTAATTAGCAAAGTAATAGGCGCCCACTCACTCAGGATTTTGAAGATCCCCGTCTAATCTAACTTAGAAAGTTCAAGTCAGATTAATTAATCAATATTTGTGAACAGTTTCTTAGCAGCTGAATCAATCTTAAATCTTTGTCTTCACACCCCCCTCCCATTCACCTCTTTTACTATTCCATACCTAATCAGAAGTGGCATCAAAATCAGGATCAAATCTTCTTCTGGGCATTGTGACTTGAGATGGGAGATTATGAGCAGAATTAAGCAGCAGAAATTGAAATTCCATCAAAGAAAAACCACCCGAATTACAAGCAGTCCCCAACCTTAGCTTAAGGTAAGTTTTGGAAAGAAACCCCATAAGAAAAGGTTATAAATACACTTCAACCACCCAATTCATAATCTACGAAGTGAAGATTTTTCACTCGAAATATCAGCGATCATGTCGTGCCACTAATCAAACATAGGCAAAATTTTTCAAAATAAGAAAGAAAGATTCTTTTTTTTCCCCCCTTCTTGTTTTGTGTTGGTATCTGGTGAGGGACGGAGACAGAGAACAAAAACAAAGATCCATGAGCAACAAAAGGAGCTGAGAAACAGAGAAAGCGGCAAAGATACGAAAAGGATACATAGTGGAACATCACATACCTTTGTATTTCAATTCAAATGAAATTAGACGCTGAAGAGGGAACCCGAAGTGCCCAGGTCAGGACAGGAGCATACGGCTATGGAAATTCGACTCTCAGATTGCTTAAGCAAACATCGTAAATTTCTAATTCTTCAGCTTGTAATATGAATCAACCAGAGGCTTTTCTATATATAAAAATATAAACAAATATCTTTTTTCCGTCCATGTAGAACGGTCTTCGCGATATTACCCTCGAATTTCCTTGTTATTTCATGAACACCCCTTCTCGTCACTCAAATCGTTGACTGCTTCTAGTCACTCAAAAATCCGCCTCTCTCTCTTTTTTAAAAATTGTTGTCTTTCGTTCTTTTAAGGGTCTCCCTTCTACAAGTGATAATAGAAATATAATCTCTGCTGGCCATAAAAAATAAAGCTATATATAATTTCATGCATAAAATTACTTTACATAAGACTTTATAATAAGACTGCTTCTTTTGAGCTAATTTTTTGAAGGTTTCGGTAGAACTAATATCTTCTCCTATTTGTGACTCCTTCAAACACTCTAACCAAAAAAAAGAAAAAAAAAGAAACACAAAGACTTCTAATTAGAGTTGACTTAACAGTAGTGTGGATTTCATTTAAGAGGATATCAAAATATTTAAATAAAAAAGGATCAAAGACCTGTACTAAAAAAGTGTTTGATTGGGTTTGAAAAACTACTCTATTGTGTATGAAATTTAAAAAGATGAAGAGATGAAATATTAAATTGGTATTATTATGAATTTTCTGAACTCTTAATTGATAATTAGTTATTACTATTGATAGTTATTACTATTGTTATGAATTTACAAAGGTATGCAGATGAAGAATGTAACATATGACCAAGTGTATGCTTCATGTTTGGGGTAGATAAGGATCAGCCAATCTCTCATACGAGATAATTTCATATTAAACATAAAATATAAAATCATGAAACAACAAATAGGAAATTATAGTATATAAAGCCGTAATAGAAGGTAAGTTTACTTTATAAAAATCCTATATTTAAGTAAAATATACACAAAACTCATTATTTTACAAAATATGATATAAATCTAAACAAATATTTGGAAAGTGCATGGATTATTGCAGAATTACAAAATCAGAAAAAGCATATTGATGTTGCATAATTGAATTCAAATAATTAAAATGAGACTCGAAATATGAATACAGCACTGAATCCTTATGTGTATTTAGAAAAGAAAAGAAAAATGGACAAAGAGGATATCTTGTATAATTGTATGTTTAATTTGACATGTCAAAACATCGAGACACACGCAGTGAGTCATGGATCGGGTCATTATCAATTGAGTTAATTATTAATGACAAAAAGTAAAAAACCATCGGCAGGGAAATTAATACGGACAAGTTGGACTCCACTTCACACGGTTTCAGAATTCAGAGGCCGCGGTTTTCAGTTTCCTGGACTCCAAGTCAAACTCAAAATGAACAAGGCAGGAAAGTGAAAATGGCACCTCTGTGAATAGATCCAAGCACGTGGCCATTTACTTAGAGGTTGCCTCTCTTTACCTAAAAGTAAAAATAAAAAATAAAGATCACGTGGGGGAGAATGGACTAATTTCGTTCTTTGACCATGTCACTCACGGCTTTACGTGATGGTCTTAAAACCGCTTTAGACATAGGAATGATACATCTTCAAATTGAAGGGAATAATCACACGGTCATTCAGGTTGTCAAGGGTGAGATTCATATCCTTTGGAGAATTCAAATGCTACTTCATGATATTCGAACTACGTTATCAAGCTTTACGTCTCCCACCTTGTATTCGCGAAGGTAATATGGCCGCGGACTGAATTGTTAAACTAGGAGTGCTTCTCAAGACTGATCTCACTTTTTCTCACTCTCCATCCCCTGAACTACCATGTATCATCCACACCGACTACTTAAGTAGAACCCTTATGATAAGGACTATTAAGGTTTCATTGTACTTACCCATTTAAAGGAAAAAAAATGTCAGTCACCTACGCACTTCCTATGTCCTTTTCATGCCACATATAAATATAATCCCTTTTTCTCATAGACTAGATTATGTAGTTAATTAAGCTAATGATATCGTACAAATTATTCTCTATATCTAAGACGCTTGGTTAGGGTACACCCAGCAGCAACCAGCCGCATGACAGGCTCCAACGACAACGCGTACATGTGTTAAAGCGTGCATCACATGCATACGTAACACGCACACACATGCCAATGCGTGTTTACTTTAGATACACTTTTTTTTTTTTAAACGCCCCTTACTTACTTCTGATAAATAAGACTACATTTTTAAGAAAATAAAAAGAGACAGCATCTTGTGGTCCTTCCTAGGACGAGCTAATTAAGGTTCACTTGCAGCTAAGGGCATTAGATTGATGATAGCCTAATATTCCGTCAAAGGTTTAGTAATAAACAGCTAAAGGTCAATCACATGATTGATGTGTATAATCCTTTCAAATTCGGTAATACATTAATAATTAGGAGAGGTATATATTCTTAACACAAATTTCAATTTTAGTTGGCGTAAATTCTTCTAAGAACTTCTTAGTATAAATCGTTAAGTGCTAATTAACATTGACATCTCAATTTCTAGTGACTATAGATCTCAAATTCATGTCTCTATGAAAATTGTTAAGAGAAATTTCTCGCATTAATAGTCGTATATCTCCATTGAAGATTATAAGAATATTAAACTAATGTACTGTCTTAAAAAGTCTTGACAATTTTAAATTAAAGAGCATAATTCATATACATGTCACCTTGAAAATTTATTGTCAATTGTAATTAATTCTAAGTACCATTTCCCTATGAACATCTTTAAGCCTGCGCTGTTCTGAATTGAAAGCTTCTCAATAATACCCTGGGAAGACAAAGGTTATAGCTAATATACTACTCCTTCGGCTAGAGATCAAAACGATGAGGCTCCAGGGTCCCTTGACGGGGGAAAAACGTCAGGAAAAAGTCTTAAGATCCTCCCATATAATTTTTTTTAACTAACGGTAAAAGCTTGAATACACTATTGAACCCTATTTATAAGAACTCAATAGAATCAAAAGACCCACAAGAGACGGGAGATTAGTAGTGCTATAAATCCAAGTCCCACCATCCAATTGCACATTCACAAGAATTTTATGAAGAAAGAAGACCTATGTCTTTTAAAACCCTTGCTTTGGTCAATGAACACAATTTGTTACTGCTAATTAAGCTATAAGAGCTTGACCGTCGTATCTAACCCTTACTTTACTCTCGATGAGTAACTCTTCTATTTGTATATTTTGGAATTAATTAGCCAAAGTATAAGTTAAGGCAATTTACTAAATTACAATAAAAAAGCTAATAGATTAGATTTAACTCGAGCAGCTTAATCCGCACACATCATAAAATCATCGCCGTTATTATATTGGTCCTGTGCTTATCTTTTCCTTTTTCACTTTACTTAATTTTCCAAAAAAGAAAGTCGATCACACATCTTTTATATCTGCACCAACATCGTAAGTAGAGCAACGTAAGAAAAGGTGATCTTAACTTTCACAGTAGGGTTCGTCACACGTTTGCGTTGCACGATTTGTGGTCTCAAATTCTCAGGAAGTGACAAAAAGTCTAAAAGTAAGGTCTCAAAGAGAGAAAAATATTGCGTGGAAAATTACAGTGAAGATGTCATTGTTTTTCTATAAGGAAGAGATATGTTGTTCTACAATTGAATGTATATAAAAATTAGCGAGTTTAGAATGAAAAATTTTAAAATCTATTTACCAAGAAAATGAAACTGTAATATTTTTTATCAAAATTAATATTTTGTATTTATCAAATGCATCACATTTCTAAGAATAATGATATTTGACTTAATTAAGTCATACATAAGACTTAAGATTACTGCAATGCTGACAAGATAAAGAATATACATATAAATCACAAGATATTTAGTATATTACGTTTGATTAGGGATGGCAACGGGGCGGGTTAGGGACGAGGAGTATATTCCCCGTCCCCGTCCCCGCTGGAATCCCCGTCCCCGCTGGAATCCCCGCCCCGTTCCCCGCTGCGGGGAAAAAATTCCCCCCCGTCCCCATCCCCGGCCGGGATTTAATCCCCGCCGGGGCCCCAACGGGAATTTTTACCCGCTGTTTTTTCTTTACCTTCTAAACTGTTCACGGCCATGAGTACCAAATTCAGTATATACCTAGGATTTTTACAAAGAAAATTACATATATAACCTTAGTTGTTTTATTTAAAAATTTTAAAAATAAGGCTATTTTTGTAATTTTAATTAAAATTGGGGACGGAGGCGGGGATTTTTCCCCAATCGGGGAATTGGAGACGGGGATGGGAACGGGGTAAAATCCCCGACGGGGAAATGGGGACGGGGACGGGTTGAACTATATCCCCGTCCCCATCCCCGAGCGGGGATTAATTTTCCTCCCTGTCCCCGTCCCCGTCCCCTTTGGGGACGGGGATTTTTCCCCACTTCGAGGCGGGGCCCCGACGGGGATGGGCATTCCCCAACTTTTTGTCATCCCTACGTCTGATAAATTAAACAAAGACTAACTGGGAGGCCAAGTCATCCTCAATTAACTTTACATCAAGGAGATTAGTTGGGCAACAGCTAAATCAATAACTTTAGACCAGATTTATGCATCCTTAATTGTAAACGAGGTAATTAAACTATACAGTTGGCAATTTGGACAGATCATGCTTTCATGTCATAGGCTCGCAGCAAAGATTGTCAAACCGAGAAAAAAACCGGAAAACTTAGGGGTCGCATTCATGTAATTTAATTAGCAGTGCAGTTGTAATCTAATCAGTTGTGACAATAGCAGGGACTCCTCACTCCTGGATTCGAATGTGCGTGAGTTATTTGATTGTTTATTGATGGATGTCCAACTTCCGCCGCCCCCCCCCCAAAAAAAAATCCATGGACTTAATTGAGAAATTGGCGAGACAAATACCATTGGTTAGGGGCAACTGTGCTTCCGGTTGTTTGGATTTTGCACAAAGTGCTGGTAACATATAAATTGCTTCAAAGCCTATACTATACTTGTAGGAGGACATATTTTCAAGAGCTGCATATATATATAAAGTAAAATGATAAAAATCTTGTTACAAGACGCTTCTTAAGCCTCTTATTGGGATTTACAAGTTATATTATTGATTTGGGATAATTTTTTGGGACCCCGACACAAGTTAGCAGTAGGCCCAAAAGAGAGGGAATCTGGTCCAAGCAGCCTCTCCTAAGCCTATCGCAGGAGGAATATATGTAGAGATTACTAAGTTATGCCTACCAACAGCCCCTAAAGATACTTACCAGACTCAAAAAAGGTAAAGAACCAGCGTCGGAAATCCGCACTTTGACACATAAGGAACCAAAAATTTTCTTTTCCGAGAGAGATCCCACCTTTTTCAGGAAAGATCTGAACTTTATTTCTGAAAGGCCCAACCATTTCCATTTCTGGGGCTCATCCTGACTTGAGCGTCGGAGGTTCCTCGGATCCAGTATCCAAGGTGAGCTTTTTTTTTTTTTTTTTTTTTTTTTTGGCAAGATAGGAGGAAGCCAGGGAGGAGCGACAGGAGCCCAAGCCCGGAGCATCCGCTATCACGTAAACCCATTCTTGCCTAAACCCCACCTGAAGAATACTTTATGCGGAAACAATTATCATATATGAATTAATATATAAAAAATATCTAAAAAAAATTATTTGTGTAACGTGTTTGAATATATAACAAACATATAATATTTTGCCAAATTACTTGCACAAACATAACCAACAGTTCCAATAGCTTCATTTTTTTTTTTTACGTTACTTTTGTAAGCATTCTCTCCATGTTTGCCTAATCACATAACTATGTACTTGAAGCTTAACTATGAAAAATAAATACAGGCTGAAATCTAATTAATTAGGATGACGTGGGCTAATAATTAACAATTTAATATGGCTGTTTAAATTTTTTTTTTGGGGGGGGGGGGGTTAAAGCGGACGTACGTGTGGGTGGAGCATTATTGCGGCCGTTGATATTTTTGCCATAGAATGAAGCCGGCAAGTCACATACTCACTCCCTGTTCTTTTTGCTACAATTCATCCCCCCCCGGGCCCCATATAAAGAAATCTAAGGAGTTGAGTTGTCCCACAATCACTTTAATTGATGAATTACGTCACGTAGGGGGTCCGCATGTATCTTTTCATCTTTTGGTCTCCCTGTGAAAAAAAAAAAAATAAAAAATTTATGGTTCTCACGAATCGCAACTTAGCCACATACGAGCATTTTTTTCTTTTAGTATTAAATCATTTCAACATTGATTACATTCTCAATAGTTTATAAGTTATTTTCAAAAAAGTGATATTTTATTCATAAGTCAGTTTACGTTCTTAATTTGTCTTTCTATTTTTCTATAGTTTATCACTTTATTCATATATATATATATATATATATATATATATATATAACGATCTTCTAATGAGATTGTATATAATTTTTTTTTATGGATAAGAATAACTTGAGCGCCAAAGAAGAATATTTGTGCTATATATCCATGAGGATCATGAATGCTGAAGTATTGTTTGTTATGTATGGTAGGTAGAGGATGGTGGGGAGTAATTCCCTGCTTGAATGAGGATAAAGCTATTATTAAACTGATGTTGGCCTGGTTACAAGAATCCAGTAATTTATTTACTTAATTTTGGTGATCCAATAAATTAAGGATACGATGAAGAAAGTTATGTCGGTGAAAATATGAGTCTGTTGGGACACTTGGTCGTCTATACAGTTCATGCACTTCCTCACTTTGTGCTTTTATTTGTTTTGATTGAGATTGATTTCTGGTTTCCTTGCTAATTCCCCTTGACCTTAGCGCGTAATTAAGCGGAGTGCCGACAAGTTCTGACTTTGCACTTTTATTCCATGTCGTCTGATGCGCATTTGTGTGGCTTCAAATTCATTTAGGAATTTCTTGCAAATTTGAGGTGAATATTACTCTCTTGATTGACAAATTTGAAATTAAATACGTTTGAGATGAAGCTACGATATTTTTGTATTGATCTAGTGGATATATATATATATATATATATATATATATCACATGTCTTCTAAAGTGGAATCCTATTTTGTGAGATCTATATTGAGACGTATTGCTATTATTGTTGGTGTTTTCTAAGGTAAAATCTGTGAAAATTTTAAAAAGTTAAGAACAGGATAATCACTATTACTCAATGCCCAAAACTTGTGGCATCCCAATGATATACGCAAAGACCTAAATCAAACCCAAGAAGGAAAGCCAGGGTCCACTAAAGTGAATTCCTATTTGGAGTTTTTTAATACCAGCCAAGGTCATGATTCATAACTGTTTTTTTGTTTTTTTTTTTTGGGGGTGGGGGGAGAAGATTCATTGGGTTATTAAGGGACCGTTCTTTTTGTAGGTAAATTGGGGTGGGTAAAAGAGTAAATTAAGTTGAGGTGGGTTGAAGTATGTTGAAGTGGGTTGAATTTTTTTATGTGATAAATTGAACTTGAGTAAAATAGAAAAAGTGGGTTGAAGTGGATTGAAGTTAGTATCTTACGAAAAGAACAGGGCCTAAGCAGTGAAATTAGTTCAAAAAAAATTTGTAGAAATTCGTGGGCAATTGGGCTGAATCTAAGCCTGCCAAAGAGCATGGGCTGATTCGGCTTATAGACGGGCCGATCCAAGTTGAGGATGGGGTCAACTCGGAATGTTTGGAACTGAGCCCGGCAGTTGGGTCTGATTTAGGCACCGGACACAACTAACAAACTGTAAAGCTTCCAGTGTGGGCCCGACCATTTAGCCTAACGTTGCCCAGTCTTCAAATATTTCGCAAGGCCCAGTAACTTTCTCCGACTGTGTTTCTCTCCCCTTTTTTTCTTTTCTTTTTTCTTTTTTGGGGGGGGGGGGGGGGAGGGATGTGGGGGAGAGACAGGGAAGGGGCGGAACTAGGAAGAGAGGACACTATTTTAAGTCGTGGTATAAAAGAACAACAATGTGAATAAATTTTTGACATCATCATTGGTTCAATTTTTTGAATCTTAATGTACATGGTGCTACTATTTTAATTTAATTAAAAACAAAGTGAACTTAGTCTACCAATATTTATGTACTTCCTCTATATCTCGAAATGATAATTCTTCATAAGAGCCTCATTTATCAAATCAAACATATGCTTCATTTTTTTTTTTAAAAAAATGAAATAGAATGTGAGCTTTTATGAAATAGAACAAGAGTTTCACTCTTCCTCAAATTTAGAGTTAATACTTTCAATTTTTGGGTTCACTCAATCTCCGTATTTTATACTTTTTACCTATATAAATGCCTCTTACTTTATATTCTTTCATTTTATGAAGCTAAAGTTTTATTGTCTTTATTAAAGTCGTTATATTCTCGAGGGTACAATATAACAACTGATACTCCGAGTTGAATTGAGGTGAATTAAATCAAACCTTTCAAATATTGAAACTTTAATATGGTGATTAGAAGGTGCGACAAATATGTAGTAAAATATAATGGTGTTCAAATTAGGGAAGAACAAGAAAGAAGGTTAATTTGCAAGTAGCGCGCAGCCAACTAAAAGTGGAAGGTGGCAACTGTTCTCATCTTGTTGTGTGTATTATAAGTTAATTAAAATTGATGGATTAAGTAAATCGGGTTTAAGTCTAAAGTAATGGTTCAACTGCTCCTGTTAATATTAGGGTCAGCCTCTTGTTACTCAGCTACTTGCATTTTGGCAGGCATCAAATTCCGCAAACAACTAATTAAGTTCAATTTTGTCATGTTTTTTGGAGATCCCTTTTGATTGTCTTCACATAAGCGCATATGCGTATCGACTATCAACAACCACCCCGCCATGGCTTATTAGAAACAATCCTCATGAGAATGGTTTCATAAATATTATTTGCAGCCCAAAAAAAAAAGTATTATTTGCATCATAAAATGTTAATCCTAATCGATGAATGATGATACATATAGTGTTGTAAGACTGTTAGAAATTGAAATGTATGTTTCGATGAAGTCCATCTCTCTTTTAAACAAACTAAATCTCATTCCTTTGCAATAGCCTAATAATAAGATGTTTGATTTTTACAGAGGAAATTAGAGTTTGATTAGGTATATGAATAACTTTTTCTTTCATAGGTGTATGCATGTAGTTATCATATATCCTAGCTTCAATGAAAGTTCTCAATTTTATGTTAAAAATTCATCCCAAAAAAAAAAAAAAAACGTATCATATGTTAGTTGGCAGCCAGTAAATGTACGTATGTAATAGAGATATTTAAAATTTCTCTTTACATAATATATATTATTTTTTAATTACGCTACATATTATTTAAAAATCTCTAATATAAAGCCGCACCTTACATTTAAACTAACATTATTCATTGGAGACGGATATTGTTGGATCTAATATCACGTGAAAGAGGTAATATGAAAAATGATTAAACTTTAGAAGTAAAGCCATTTTGCCGGCATTGCATGAATATAAAGATAATTAAGTTGATTTTGATGTGTAAACGGTGAATTTGGTTTTCATGGCTTGAATTTAAATGTGGGTGGGAAGAGATAAGGTGGACAAGATAAAGAGAGAAAGGAAAAGGCTTTTGTATGGTGGGGTGAGGTAATGGATGAATAATTTCGTATAATTAATCATCACATATGGGAATGTAGCAGAATATTTGAGATCCACATTATTTCTCTTGTACGTGGATCAGAAGAAGATCCCAATAAAATATTAGTTGAATTCTACTCTGTTAAATACTCATTATTTAATATATTATTGTACTTATCGATTCATCTTTGTATTTAAAATTAAAAAATCACTCCGTATCTGCTACAGAACGTATAAAAAGAAAATTCTACATTCCCACCAGATTCAATTAGTATAGTAATATGTCCTTAAATCCTTAATTTCTAGCTCCACCAGAATCGATGCTGACCTTAGGGTTTTAATTTAGTATTTTACTTTCTTCCATGTGGTACGTTGGTTTAGAAGATGTAAAATTAGATTAGACTAAAGTCCATGCAGATCTCATAGGAAATCTCACATGCAATGCACGCCACAGCAAGCTGCTTTTGGCTACCTGCATCCAATGTACATTTTCGAACTTCTCAACATTCTAAAACAAGAATACAAGCCAAATCACGTACGTACTACTAGCTAGCTAATAGGGATGTGTGTGGTGGGTGTGTATGTGAGAGAGAGAGACAGAGATGAGCATAGCTCATAGGAGCTGAGCTGAGGGTCTTCTGTAGCTAAGCTTGAACCTGTTTCTGTACGTCTATCTTGTCAAAAAGGAGGAAGCAACCAATAGCATCTGCAGCTTTCAAACTTGCATGCCACACAAATCCACACACTTTAGGACAAACTGTGATGTGCACTGGAGAGAGAAAATGAAATACTTTTAAGGGAGAGACAGAGAATGTTTGCTACTATCTTTTTTAAAAGATATATATATATATATATATATATATATATATATATATATATATATATATATGTTTATTGCTGCTATAATTAAATCTATATATGTATGATTTGGTTTCAATATAAAGCAGCATCATCAGCTACAGATATAGATTATTCCCACTTCTTTTTGCTTGTCATTTTCTCTTCACTATTTTCACTTGCTAGCACTGCCCCCACTCAAACATCAATATCCACAAAAAAATTGAATGGTACTCTTCACTACATTAAGCTTGCATTCAGTAACAAATTAACAACACAAACATATCTTATCGTTCTTAAAGTGTAAATCAACAATGCTCCAAATTTTTAGACAAAAATAATGCATGTCTTGTAGGTTAAATGCCATTAATTTTCGATTCTTAACATTCAAATTCAAAAACAAACGAACAATACCAACATAGCTGTCATTCTCTCAATGTAAGGAAATAGTATATATTGCAAATTTCATTTGTAGATGGTGCTAATTTCTTTGAAATCTGAATCCTTTCTCACTCAAATTTTGCATACATTAACTTTTAAACTCTGCTCATACATAAATAAAAAAATTGAAAAACCTGTTGAGAAATTCATAGAACAAAATACTAATTACAATCAATCATCAGGTCGTGTAGGAAGTTAATACGATCTCCACTAATGATGATATAACTGAGATAATATTCACTAATCAGTCCTATCATGGGAATGGCTATGGTGATATATGTAGAGTATAATTAAGGATATACCCCACGGCCTCCACTTAGGGTTTGGTCGGCATGATGAGTGAGCAAGTGGGAGGCTAAACATAATACAGCACTTGACTAGGACGTAGGACAAAATAGGGAGAATTTCCTTTGAAATGTGTGCAGGTGGTCCAAAACCCTAGTGATCAATCTTAAGTGCTTTAGTCTATATAACTGTTCAAAGGTCAAAGAATTTAGTCGAAGACCACCTTAAGCTACCAGCCGAATACTAGTTTCATCAACTTTAATTAAGATCCCCTTCTAATGTTGTAATTAATATGTTAGGGTAATTCTATGCTCCATTTTACAATTGGATAAAACTACTTGATGGAACCCTAAGGTCATCTCTATTCTCCATTATTTTTCAATCAATTACTGAATTGGTCACCTTAACCTATTTTTCTTGATTCTATCTTGATAAGTTTTCTTTTATGCTAGCTCTTCATATAGTGTATAATAAATACATTAGCAATTTATTACCACAAACGAAGAATAATGTTTTGAGTATTCTTCTATATATAGTTTTTTGTTTTAAAAAGAAATAAGATAGTACTTTTATTGATATGAAAATTCAATCAAATAGAGGGTGCACCAAATGAAAACACTGCGGGTTAAAAAAAATGCTTGGGTTCACAGGGGCTAAGAAGGTACTAATAAGACTAAATAAGTCTAAAAAAGAGAATTGTATAATCATCATTATTACTTCATATATGTCCATATATGTGTACACGTGTGTGTATGCATTAATTTGATAATTGAATGTCTTAACAAATTCTACAAAGTTTGACATGAGAATCTTTAATATTTATAGGAATGTCTATCTTTGATTATTCATCCATTTCAACAGATCGATTATACAGGTAGATTTCGATCATATCCTCGCATGAAGAGAGTTAAATTGGGGAAATTTGTCACAACATATGGAGTCATGAAGTTGGCTAGCTTTTATGGACAAAATGGGAGAAAGTTACAAGAATAATTAAGCACTCTAGCTTGAGGTACCCCAAAACTGTTTGTAATTATATAACCTTTTGAACATGGCGGAAAAGGCGTTTAATTAGGACATGCACTAAGGTCTCCCACTTAGTGGAGAACCTGAGCCCATTCCAAGGCAAGAATGATGAAACAAGAGATAATTAAAAAGTAGTCAACATTTAAAGAGAGAGAACAAAAAAGGGGGTGAGCCATCGATCTCCTCAAAATGCATGCTCAAGCAAAAGAAGTGGCCACAACACAACAGCAAGAGAGCATTGTTATATATTATTATATATATTTATTATTACTACTACTTTTAATTAATTGTTATTGTGATTAGTTTGAATAAAAAGAAAGTGAGATGAGACTGAGAGGGGGAATTTGGAGACAAGCTGACAGACTCCATTCATACGACCTGTTATTCCTCCAAACATGCCCTTCCATTTGCTAATTTCTAAGAAATTCTTGGCCTCTTGTGTTTTGGACCGTTTCCTCTTTCACAGCTACTTCGTTATTATTTCTCTCTGTTGTTTTTCAGGACCAAAGTGAAGCACTCTCTCTCTCTCTCTCTCTCTCTCTCCCCCCTCTAAATTTTTGGCCAGCACTTCCCCATGCCTGTTCCTCTTGGCCTCTTCCTGCTTTGCGTCTCTCCTAGATTCTCTCTCCTCCTCTTTCAACAATTCCCACATCTTCTTCTATGAATGAATGAATGAATGAATGAATGAATGATTGATTTTTTTCATGTGTCATCATCTCCAACGTAACCCCAATATTATCTATAACTTTAAATGCTTTTCTGGGCTCCCCCCTCCCCTATATATACCGCTCTCCCCATCACTTACCCATTTCAACCCACTACTTTTCTTATTGTTTTCACCATACATATATACATATATACCCTCCTCTTGTTTGCTCTTGATATATAGTTAGTATTAAGCCCTCCAGAAAAAACACGTTCAATTTTTCTAAACTTGAACTAATATCCCAAAAAAAAACGAAAAATGATGGGAACCCAGCAGAGGCAAGCAGATCATCATCATCAGCAACAGCATGGTCGTGGCCATGGTCATCGTCATGGTGTGATTCAATCCTCAATAACTCTCCTACAAGAGAGGTTCAAGCAGCTTCAGCGAGTCAGAGAGATGAGAGAGAAGAAAGAGCTTCTTAGAATCTTCTCTAATCACAGCGGTATTATTAATAATAACACAACTACTACTATTCTTAGTACCAGCACTAGTACTAATATTACTACTGCTGATGCTAATAATTTTAGTAGTAGTGATAATCTTCCTACAGATTCCGCCATGCACTGTAATAATCATCATGAGCCCTACTCTAATAATGATCGCCATCATGATGATGGCGATGATAAAGAGCTCCAGGTTTTTCTACCCCCTAATTATTACAACTACAAGCCTTCATGTTATTCACCACCGTCATCATCGTCATCACCACCTTCATCAACATCGCCATCGTCGTCATCTTCATCATCATCCTCTGATAATAACCACGAGGTTTCTCTCTCCCTTTGGCCGTCCACCCCGCCCTGCAATATTACTGCAACTGCCGATCATTTGCAACGAACAACGAACTTCATACGACCGACGAAGGATCAGGCAATGGGGAGGCCGGGTGTGACCAAGGCTTTTAAGTTTGAGGATTCTAGTCATCATGTCTCAGATGTTGATACGACGCTTCATCTATGAGCTACCTAAATAGCTAATGATTAATTATAGTGTTGAACCTCTTTATTAATTAGGAAACCCCTTTCTAGTTTCTCCTTCTTTTCCACTTTAATGTAATATGATGATTAGTAGGGTTAGTTTGAGTAATTATACTATGGAATTATCGTTTCATATGCTAGGGGTTATGTGTTTTGATAACTATATATATATGTAAACCTATTTTGTTTGCAATTCTCATGAGGAATGAAAGAGATGTTCTTCATTAGTTCATAATTAATTATATTATATGTAGCTGCCATGGCACCGCACCTAATCTAACTACGTTAAACTATCCTTTTTTCTTCTTAATTATCACTTTGATATGGTGAAGATTTAAAGTAAACAAGGCATACGCGTTTTATGAAACGGTTCACCCATCACAGCAGTAAGAAAAAGTTTTTTGCATGTAGATGTTCAGTTATATGGACCGTGCTTCATAAAACTTATGAAAATGGACCAGTTCACAAAACATGTAAAGAGTTAAGATTCGCAATTTTCTTCTTCTTTTTTTTTTAATGCATTTTCAAGAGACTTTAAGGAAAAAAAGAAACCAAAATTTATGAAAATCATTATTTTTTGTGTAGTTACATGTGATTGTTTTCTAGATGATTGGGTGTTTTTATGAGTATTATTTTTCAAAAAGTCTCATATTATGTTCAGTTGTTGTATATGTTTTAACAGCTTAGTTGGAAAATCTTAAATATTAGTTATTAAAAAAAAGTTGCTTTCACTATAAGTGTGTAACTCTTAGATGATCTAGGCCGTGTTCTTTTCATAGTTTAATGGATCCAACCCACTCCTTCCCCCCCCTTTTTCATATCTTCAGACACTTTAAAAAAATATCATTCCTTTTCACTCCTTCCCACCCTCAGCCACTTTCACCCACTCACTACAAATTAAAAATAATGCATCCTTCTACATTTGTGCCGCTACACTTAATGAAGTGTGGAAAAAAAATAATAAATTTAATATTTTATCGATTCCACATTTAATGAGTGTGGGAAAATCATAAACATTTTCCTACACTTATCAACTGTGGGGAATTAAATTTTTTTTTGTCTACATAAACTTATTAATTAACTTGCTGAATATATTACTTATGGAGAATTTTTAGAAAAATTAATATGAAGACATTAATTCGGGCAAAGGAATAAAAGAACAGAGTACTAAAAATTAAAACACATTGATTTCTCATCTCGGCCAAATTGAGCGCCACAGTTTTGGGTTAAATTAAAATCCATTTTAATTTCGCGGCTCCTCTTGGAAAACCAGAAAACCTCAACCCACGGTACGTTTCTTCAACATCTCACTCAAATTCATACGCGGTCTGGATTGAGAACCCTAGCTCGCCCAATTCTTTAATTTTGCTTGAATTCGATCTGCAAATTCCGTTCCCTTCTCCTCTATCTGCTTCTTGATCTATAAACGGTAACGTGCTAATCAAAGGCAACGGGTTGTGGCTTTGTTCATTGAGGTAATCTTCCTGTCTATCACTTTTTTAAATTTAGGGTTTCGAATTCCAAATTTAAGAAAAGAAATGGTTCTGTTGGTTTTGTTTCAACCTGAAATTATTGAATTTGTTTGCTACAATTTGTATGTCGAGTGTGATATTTGTGTTGTGATGAATTCAAATCATACTTTTTTGGGGTGTGCATGGGTTAAAGAGGTCCGGACAGAGCTTGGGTAATTCGAAAATTGTGTCCATTGAGGGATGTGATGCTAAGGATTGGGTTTAGAATGCTTTTGAGTCCATGAGCCATGAGTTTTGGGGGTTGTGTATTTATGGTGATGGCTGACTCCGATAGGGGGGCTGTATTATTCAAAGTCATGGCTAAGCTAGCAGTAGTTCAAGCCCTGAATGATGAAGGATGCAGGTGGGGTTGTTACTCCTTTTTGCTTCTAGGTTACTCGAGTACAACAGGTTCTCTTTAGATATTCTAGCAAAAGCATACCATCAAAGCTCTGACATGTCCTTCTCAACATTCAGATTTCCAGTTTGATGCCTCCTTTTGCATCTAACCACACACCTTAAATTCGGCTTTATGGGTGAGGCCCAAGCAAAAATGGGTCAGATGATGAAAAAGATAGGAATGACAGTAATGGAGTGCTTGGAAACATCTTGCACTGCTATGTATATTCTCCCCCTGTATTTATACAAACAGGCAGCAAAGCAAGCAAACAGCATTTGTATTTCAGACAGCATATGGATAGTGGACTAGCGAAGAGAACATTTATATGAGCTTTCCTCATATTTCACACTAGTCTCCCTTAATGAGTACTGCTCGTTGCCATCATTCTAAAGGTTTTTCAAATCAGATAAGAGTTTACCCGAACAATCCCATTGAATTACAACTATCTAAACCAGTTATCTAAGTTCTAGGTCCAGACATTACCATTACACATGATCTCATCAGTTTGACTCCATTTCTGTTTGGTCTGACAAATTCCCGCTGCTAATTAGGTTTTGTACTTTGCATAGCAAGTATCACCGCAAAAGGGACCAGAGAACCCATGGCTCTATCTAGGAGTGCATACGTCATAAAATTGAGATGGTTTTCATAATTGTTGTTATAGAAAAGAACAAAGGCATGGGTCATTTTATATTACTATTGATTAATGAGGAAAAGTATATACTCCTGCTTGTTTTCTCCATTTTTTCTTACCACCACAAATATAAAATGGCTGATATCCACATCGTTCTCAATTTACTGAAAGTGTTTAACTGAACATCATCCAATTCTAATATTTTCAAGATGTTCCTAGGCTAATGGTCGAAAGATTGTAGAGGGAGCTCCAGACACCAAGAGAGAAAAATTCAGATTGAAGAACAATTTGTACAATCAAGTGTGTGCAAATTTAACAGAATCAATCAGAAGGGACTAACGAACTAAGAGAACAAATTAGAGAACTTGTACACTTAGTTTGTAGAAAATTAAATAAAACGAAATCCAAAAAATTAAAATTAGAACTACATAGTGACAACCAGGACCTACCCCTGGACCACAGTACTCAGCATGACTAGGAGCAGATTGAGTCTACTAAATTTAAGTATAACCACATAGCGCAATGATGTATATGCAACTTGAAATACATAATTGCAGAGATGAGGGCAAACCTGTTTATCTTTATTTCCAACTGGGGCAGGCTTTAATGTGGTTATGTTTTTCTTTCAAGTAATGCATCTATAGGTAGTAGGTGGAATGTTTTTCTTTCAGGGAGCTTAACAGTAGTCTCCTCGCTATTATGTTATAAGAAGAAGGCATAACCATGACTACATAATCTTCCATTACTTGTTGAGTCTTGCCTATTATGAAGTGTATTTATCTATCTATGTTATATATATTATAAGCTAAGACCACTTTTGTTATAACTGTTACTTCGTCTATGTTATCAATAATCTTACATCTTCCCTCTCTAACAAACACATATATAACAACCAATGATATCAGTGCTTCTTAAAAGGCTGGTTTCCTATTTACTCTGATTTGTATGCTCCTAAACTGGTCCTTTGCCAAATATACTTCTTATAATTGATCCTTTGGTTCTGATATAGGATTCTTATAATCTATGTTTATAAGTTCTGATATTAACACTGCTGGTTGTTCCTTGTTTATATTTAAGGCCTCCCCTACATTATATTATGTGTGCAGAATAGTTGGCTTTAATGTGGTTATGTAACACTCCCTAATGCTAATCTAACTCCCACAATCGTGCACATTAAGTTATTATCTACCAAGTAATGCATCTATAGATAGTAGGTGGAATGTTTTTCTTCCAGAGAGCTTAACAGTAGTCTCCTTGCTATGATGTTATAAGAAGAAGGCATATCCATGACTATGTAGTCTTCCATTACTTGTTGAGTCTTGCCCATTATGAAGTGCATTTATCTATCTATGTTATATATATTATCAGCCAAGACCACTTTTGTTATAACTTTTACTTTGTCTTTGTCACCCATAATCTGATTGAATTTGTTATAAGCCAAGAACTATTTTCATCTTTGGCTTATTAATATGATTGAATTTGTAACTAGTAATTTAAATTTGCTTAGTTCTTATGGCATAGTATGCTCTAAGCACATGATTTTGATGTATTGGTGTGACCTTTGTGATTTTTCCCCCTCTTCCTTTAATGATTGCCAATACTTAATTATAATGCTTATATTGATTTATGTGATGACCTCGCAGGTGGGTTGCTAGAAATTATAATGGACAAAAGTTAGATTCATATGCATAGAACTTCTCTTGAATATAGAAATGGAGTTAATTCATTTTTGGAATTTGCTTTTTGCAATGCTGGGGGTAGTAAATTAATCGTATGCCCTTGTAATAAATGTAAAGTTGGACACAATCGGTGCTTCACAAAAGAAGAAGTGGCACACCATCTCATGTTTAATGGTTTTTGGCCTTACTATAAAGAGTGGGTGCATCATGGCCTTAGTAGGATGGATTCAAAACAACACAAGAATATTTAGTTTTGACTACCTTGGTCATTATGTTGTGTCTGCAATTAATTTTTTAATCATGCACTAATTTGCAATTTATTTAATTGATATTTGATCTATTTTAATTTGTTGGTTTGTTAATTTTATTCATTTATGTTATGCGCACTGGTAATTAGTATAAAATTTATTAATTAAAAAATGAACAATTGTATACAATTGTTCTATTTTTAAATTAATAAGTTTTATATTAATTGCCAGCATTATTTTTTAAAAACAAAACCGACACTAGTAACACTTTTAAGTGTGGGAAAAATTATGACTTCTTGCATCTTTTAGAGTGGGCATAACGTAAAATGGCTACACATAAATTGTGGGTAATTAGTACTTACTCCGCATTTATGAGTGTGGGAAATATAAGTCTTTCCGCATTTTCATTAAGTGTGGAGAACACTTCCACACACTGAAGTTCCCCACATTTAGCCTAAGTGTGGGTAATTGCTATTTCTACACTTATAAGTGTGGTTATTAGCAAAATTAAATATGGAAGGAATCAACTTTTTTTGTAGTGATTCCTTCCTACTTCTACATATAACTATTATTTTTCATATTTTGAAAACTTTTATAATTTATGTAATTGTGTATACGAATAGTCTGATAACAATTACGAAAAGTTTTATTTATTTTTCAAATGTTATGGAAATACTTGTTAGTCATGGCGGAAATTGTAGATGACGTAATTTTGTTATATATATTAAAGAAATAATAATTTTTTTTTTTGCTTTGTGAAGCAAATGTTAGTTTTTTATGACTGGTAGATATTTTAGGTTTGATTCTGTATATGGAAGAGATGCTTAAAATTTTCTTTTCTTTGCGTTGGTTACGAAACATTTGGCGTTATAGGCCACCAAAGCGTGGATGGTTGTTGCTATATGTGTAACAAATCTATTTTTTGTTCTTTTGGAGTTGTTTGTAATTCGTGACAGTAAGTGCAGATGTATTGTACGTGTATTTTAAGCAGATATTTTTTTCCGTGTGCTTTAGTAGCAAAATATTGGAAGTTCTTCATACCAATTGCAGATGATTGTTTTCCGTGTACTGAGGGCCTGTTCTTTTTGTTAAAAAATATGGATGGGTAAATGGGTGAAACTGATCGAGATTGTTGAAGTGGGTTAAAATAAATTGAAATGAGTATTTTTTCTATCGAAGTGAGTTAAAATAAAGTGGGTATTTTTTTGTTAAGGTGGGTTGAAGTAAGTTGAAGTGGATTAAATTTTTTTTTTGTATGATGGATAAAAGTTGGCTAAAATAGTAAAAAATGTGTTAAAGTTGGTTGAAGTGGGCTAAAGTGAGTTGAAGTTGGTTGAAATTGGTTGAAATTGATATTTTTTATTGAAGTTCGTGAAGTGGGTTGATGTGGGTTGAAGTTTGTTGATGTTGGTAAATTTGGATTTACCAACGAAAAGAACAAGGCCTGAACATATGTGTATTTTTTTGGCTATTCGTAATTTGATTAATATATGAAAAAAAAAACATCTGTAATTTGTTTTACGAATAACGAAAATTACAATTTTTTTTTTGGAGTAGCAATAGCCACGAACCAATATTTCGTACCTGAGTTAACACAGAAAAATACTTTTTTAGTCTAAAAATACTTTTATCATCGGTAATTACTATCACAAATAAAATATTACATTAAAAAAAAAAAAACGTAACTTATATCAACTCTCCTATTTTATTCAACTCCTGCCCACTTCTTCTCCTCTTTCCCACTCCCACCCACCCCACACCTGTAATTTTCCAACGAAAAGAACAGAGCCTTAGTAGATAGTTATCATAACTTTGCTTTAATTATTAGAATCTAGCAATTATTAGCCTATAAAAAGGGTAAAACTCTCCCATTACAAATTTTTCAGATCACAAATCTCATACCTGAAACCTTAAAGGAAATGGATGACAAACCACTGAAATCAACTTTTGTTGATTAGACGCTTTGTTAAATATGGTTTGCATTGTATCTATAATCGCTATTTTCCATAGACTGTATATGGGTGTGACAGTACTAGCTACAAGTTAAATAATGGATTCCTTTTTTTTTATACAGAAGATAATTAATCCAAATGTTATTTGTGAATTGAATTCCACGGAAAGGTAAACAACTATAATGGATAAGAACTTAGAAGGCACCCAGACATTTCCTATTTTCTCACCCAATTGTCTTTTTAATGGGTTAGATGATCTACCTCCTACCAGTTATATATCCTCCTCAGATGGTCGGGTTACAAGTTGTAACCCTCCGCGTACGCGCGCAGTAACCATTCCCTAGCATTAGCATTAGCATTAGCATTAGCATTACTAATTAAGGGATCAAAACATGCAGGAACCCACTTCTTTATCGGTCTCTCTCCCCCTCTTCTGCCTAACGTTGGTCGTCTTGGGACAAATATCTGGTAACATATAACTTCTATTTCCTCTTTATTTTTAAAATTTTAGGTGACATTTTCTCAACTTAATTGGATAATTAAGTTGTAATTACATTGAATATTCTAAATATTTACCGTACCTAAGGCGGATTGGGGTGCTCGGATTGGTGTGTGGCATCGAACGAATCGCCGGACGAGGTGGTGCAGAAGGCACTCGACTGGGTGTGCAGCTACGGCACCGCATGCGAGCGAATACAGCCGGGTCAACCCTGCTACAGACCCAATGATTTACGAGGCGTCGCCTCCGTCGCCTTCAACCAATACTGGCAGGACGTTAAGAGTCTCGGCACGCCCTGTGAAAAGATCTTTAACGTTACTACTTTGGTTCATATTGATCCAAGTAACCATTCTTCAATCTTTTTGGACTACTGCTTTAGAGTTACTTACACTTATTATTATCAATCAAAGGAACTCTGATTGACATCTGTTTATTTCTAAATTTCTAACAGGTCGTCAAAATTGTCCAATGCCATGCGTATGAGGATTTCAGTTGTCAGTTATTTCACATCTTGAAAGGAATTCACCTGAAAATGCAAGCAATACATACATGTAAAAACAAGCTTCGTGCTTGCTCTTCACAGAGAGAAAATCACAACCCATTCAGTATGTATATTGGATTGAGAATGCGAAAGATTGTACACGGCATGCCTCTGTAATAAATACATCTGCCTGTCTAGATTAAATTATCGGGTACAAATTTTGAGTTGATTGCGGGTGTGTGAAGGACGTATAAAACATAATTAGGTAGTAGACTCCTGAGGCCCCTACCAAGGCAGATTGATTGTGCCGAATGAAATCATGGCTCCTCAAACTTGATTTCATTTGCTAGGCCACGGTTTGGGGACCATTAAATGACCATTTGAAAACTCATCCAGAACTGTGTCATAAATACGTCTGCTTGTCTACCGCCCGCCCTTGAGTTTCACTTCTCTATTTTAACAGTTCTCATATGAGTGCCGAGTCAATATAGGCATCCCCATCCTCCCTACTTCTTGAAATGAGACTAGAGCCAAAACCAGCATTCAAACCGTGTTGGACAATCTTGAGAGGGGACACGATCAGACTAACCCAATCACAGCACAAAAGCATATGAAATCACTATTGCCAAGATATGATGAAGATATTCGTGGTGGCGGACATTTTTTACATGATGAAGTAAAGAGGCTGTAGTACAACTTTCCCTAGCACAAAAGCAGACAGTGAACAGTCAATGAATCATCAGTCTATCCTGTGGATTGAATGAACACTGAATGGAGTCAGAACATAAATTCTGTGAATCATGCTGACGAACACATGCCCTCCAAATCACCAATCAATTCCCAGTTCCTTTGAAAGGAAGAGCTTGTCAATGTGACCAATCACAGCACTGGATGAATTAATGTAATTCTGCATTTGAACCCGAGCGGAGTCTTCTGCAATGTACAGCAGAAACCAACTTATCACGCAGTGTATAAATAAATGCACTGGTACTAGTGATAACTATTCCAATCATCTGTGCCAAAGGAAGATAAGCAGAATGAAAAAGCTCATATTTTAAAGAATATTTATCCCATAGATACCAAAAGCACTCCACAAAAGCAACAGTTTTCATCCAATAAGCTCTCCTGCAGCGGAAAGATTGAATTTGAAATTCAAGACACACAAAGAAAACAGCTAGAAGTGCGACTAACCATCCTCATTCAGCTGACGCAATAACTGCGCCCTTGTAGGTAGGACATACATCCCTGCAGCAACAGCTTTTCTAATGGCCCATCCATGATAGGGAGCAAATACTTGGTCATAGGCATACGAAGCTGCATCCTTTAAAGAATTCCCTCTGCACAAAATATAAATCCGTATCAGTGGTGTAGAAACTTCTAACAAAGATCTCAACCTATTTAAACAAAAATTTTAGCAATGAAAACAGAAATAACAAATATGAAGACCCTGTTAAGAAAGATCAGATGATATCCGCAATAGACATCATAATCATCACCATTGTTGCCTGCTTAAAGGGCGACCTAAAAATTTTTCTTGGCCACGAAATACAACCTTTTTTTTTTGGATAAGGAAAATGCAATATATATAATGATCAAGTGATTGGATGTGCAGCTAGCATCTTACGAAATACTACATACATCCAAAATACAAGCGATCCACATCAAAAGAGGAAGAGGTATACTTCCCATTATCCCAAAAATAGAGTCTTGATGAAATTGTCTTTTAAGAGCTGAAAAGGAGTTTCAACACCCTCAAATACTCCTTCGCTTCTTCCTATCCAAATATTCCAAAAAATCACATGAGTTATTTCATTGTCCTGTCTAGGGGATTTATCGTCCTGTCATTTGCAGTAATTCATCTTTCGCCTGATGCTATGATCACTCTAAATTCCATAAAATGTGAGTGATCAATGTTATTACTTATTACTTGGTCTACTAAGCTGATATTTTGCCAATGAACTTAGTGACAACTGGTACATTGATATAATACCTAAGGATTTTTTTATCCATAACAATGTGACATGATAAGGTTATATTAATCACTGCATAAAGATGCCCTTGTATATATCATTTCAATTTTCAAGTGCCATTTTGACCATGATGCAGAAAATTGTATCATATAAGCATGCAACACTGCAGATTTTCTTTTTTCTTTTTTGTCAAAAAATATAATGTAAATGGAGGCATAATAACAAGTACAGGGGGGGAAAAAACAAAGTAAAGAAAACCCAAGTAGTCACAACTTACAACTGCAAAGGAAAAGAATGATAACGATGAACTATGATGACATCTACACCCAGGCTAGCACATGATCTCAACCATTATTAAGTCACGAACAACCAGGTAGGGCCTGCCAAAAAAACCCGTGCCCACCTAGAACCCTCAAAACCCACCCCAATGGGTATGCGTGCAACACCACCACCACCACCACCACCACCACCTCCTAATATGGGTCCCGCTTCAGCGGGGTTTGGGGAGATCCAGCTGTAAGCAACCTTACTTCTACCAGTATTTCTACCCGTAGAGAGGCCCCAATGGGTATGGGTGCGTGTGGTGAAAATGGGGGGAAAAAAAGAGTATAAGGCAGGTATTACTAAAATGGGTATGGGTATGGGTATAGGTCTTACTAGCCCCATACGCGTTTTATCAATACCCTGCCTATATCCGCCCTATATCTACCACATATAAACCCGTACTCGTTTGTTTAAAGTTCTAATGAGTTATTTGTACTTAGATATTTTGCTAATTACTTTGAATTGTATAGCATTCAAAACTTCAGTGGGATATTTTGTTAGAAACTTAATTGTCAAGTGCTAGTTTATCGCTTTGATTGACAAACTTTTACTTGTGTGTGATATATTAGCTATTTGATGTCGAATATGAGTATAAAATGGATTTAATTCTTTTTTATCTATATATACCTAAATAAAACCCGCATACCTGCTATACCCAATAGTTATGGGTATGGGTATAATTTTACAGTTTGCAACTTCCGATGGTATGGGTATGGGTATTAATTTTGAAAATAAGTAGGGTGAGGGCCCGGCTAAACCGGCCCCATATCCGCCCCATTAGCACCCCTACAACCAGGTCGAATTATAATTTTGGGTAGAAAATTATCTCACCACTGCCTCAACTCCCTACCGACTCACATGCTCAAGATGTCACCCAACCTAAGAAATTCACATAGCCCCAAATAACTGGTTATAACTTATAACACAATTCAGTGGCACTTCAAACTGTTATACAGACTTTATTTTAAGTAAATCGGGGTTATCCTCACGCCTTCCTACAACCTAGGACACATGAATCTAACTATTGCTAATGATCTAGTAATATCTTCAAGCAAGTGAGGGCATCAACAACAACAAAAAATAAAATAAAATAAAATTGCGATCAAGGGGGATAATTCCTTTTTTTTGGTGAGTAGACAAGGGCATCCCCTAGGGCAGTCCTAGGTCCTGGATCACAGGTTTCAAAGACATCGACAGCGACCCCAAAACAGATGCTATGTTCAATTTCATTAATTTCCAATAGACTCTCAAGACACCAACACAAATTTCACTAGTAAATGCATAGGGATCCTGGCCCATGGAGACTCCCACATAACTGACACCTTAGTGACCACTGGGCTAGGGGTCTTGGAAAGCAAAAAGGTAAAAGCTAAGATTGCAATATAAATCCCAATCAAGAGAGAGATGATTTCAAATCTAAGAGAATTGGCAATTCAGGTGGCTGTTATGCTTGCTAGGAGGACCCTGAGATTATAGATGCCAGCCTCCCCGAGAAAGGCTTCGATAGCTGCAAAACAAAAAGCATATGTAATGTTTCACCAAGCACCAATGCGACAAGCTGGAAATTGGGAGGGGATTGGAAGGATACAGGTACAGCATACAAAAGATATGGTCATGTTTTACCACATAAATCACAATGAAGTGTAGGTAATTGAGTTCACCATCAATCCCCAGTGCCACATCAGCCCATGTAGCCTATTGGATCGCATTAGGATTTAGGAGAGAGCACTTCAGGACTGCAAAACGAATTTCAGTTTCAAGTAGTCACCAAACCGAGCACCCTCATCCCATCGCCACACACCTAGGGACCCTAACCAACAACTGCTTAGAGCCCCACAAGATATGGGTAAGCCATGCATGCAATTTAATCACAATCAAAGCGCATAAGTTCCATCTACAGAGACACAAGATGGCAAGTCACAACAGACGCTCCAACCAAAGTTACAATCAAGGTAGGAAAGTCTGCAGTAGCTCCAAACCAAAGGATACACCTCATTTTACAGAAGGCGCCCCAAGACCTGGAACCTCTTAGCAAAAGTTCCTCAATACCCCAAAATAAAGACCAGTATACACAATATTAATTATTTTTCTAAAAAAAATAATTGAGAATATATATATATATATATATATATATATATATAGTTTTTGGGATTTCAAAGACTACTCGGAAGCCTGAAGGTTTACAAATAGTTCTATGGACTGCCATCCTTGGTTGATCAAAAGCCCTCTAGGGTAGAACATGGATTGTGGGATTTCAAAGAAGCGTATACCGCTAGTTTCCAAATGTTGACCAGCTGCTCCTTATCACCCCTGAGAATGCCTCAGGGGGAAGAGCAATACAATGCTCTTATTCCACAAGATAATAACCAAGTTTAATAATCAAATAATGAATATCAAACAATCAAGAATATTGACAGATCAAATGAGCAAAGAATATAGGAATGTTGAGCAAAAATAAACACATACGCAAAGCAAGTAGAAAGATAGACAGATAGATAGATAGGTACAGATGAGAGAGAGACTGAGAGAGTACTCAGTAGCAATAATCTGCTCGAAAAGAACTTTGACCATGTCTAGACCACGCTTCACTCTCAAAAGATTTCTGGTATGACTCCCGGCTTTCATCACAGTGTTTGCTCGAATGTCTTCATCAAGCAAAACCGGTAAAGTCGTAATTGACTTTGATGCCTCAGCAAGATCAGCAACCTGTTTCAATTCACATTAACAATCACCAAACATGACTTTAGAATCTTGAAACACACAATCAGAAACCCAGAAGAGGGTGTGAGAGAGAGAGAGAGAGAGAGAGGGCTTACCTTGGCAACATAGTCCATCTCAGCAAATTTGAAGGCAATACCGAGACAACTAAATAGGGGGGAGACAAGAGAACAAGCATGGGAGAATGGGGCGACCTCAATATTTGCACCCTGGGTGTTGATACAGACAGCTAGACCTTCAAATGCTTCGACTATCTTCTTCAACGTTTTTTCTCCCCCAGCCTCTGCCATGATTCTCTCTCTCTCTAACTCTCTGTCCCTTCCTAAGCCACTCCTTACACTGAAAACAAAATATGAGAAATACTCAAAATCACCGAATCTCGACTTCTCATAGTAGTCACTCAGCTGCTGAGTGGCAGATCCAAGAATTTTGAACAGGGATGCATGTCTCTTATTAACATCATCATACATACAACAAAATAGGACTAATAAAATACACTAAACAATAAGATTGTTGCTATTGCATTTGTTCTCTAAGATTTTTCATCTTTTGAAATCAATAGGTGACATAAGTATAAATTGATGAAGTAGTTCCAAAATTGTCTCAAAGTTGATCTTTCTGTATTAACAAACTAAATCATCAGAAGACTTACCAATTACCACTCAAATAGTCATTAGAAGACTTGATTGCTCAATTTCCTCCATCTTTGTTATGAACATTAGATTTACTTCTCCATCTCCTCTACATAAATAATTATCAGATTCATCCACAGTTCACACATTTATTTGACTTTTGTTGTCAATACTAAAACCAATCACACTGCGGATATTTTCTTCATAATTTTCGAAGTACTTCCTTTTCATGAATCGCAAAATGGCATTGTCTCAGTCCATATTAAATTAGACAAACAAATAATGAATTCATTTCTTGATTCTTATCAGACTCAAAAAAAAGAATATTCAATTCATTTAGAGGTAAACTATAACAAAAGCATTACATATAAGCACAACAAGGCATCAATACGCATTGAACTTAGACAGCCAGAAATTGATTGGTTTTTTTTTTGGGGGTGGGGGGGCTCAACCGCTAGAGTTTACATGGTCTCAAACCTAGCTTTACTGAAAAGAGTTTACGGTGTCGGAATTCCTTGACTAAAGTGCAAGCAATGTAAAACTGAGATGAACTTCCGGATATTAGAAAGATTGGTTACCTCCTTCCGTCCCCCTCACCAAAAAAACAAAAATAAAAAATAAAAAAGAAGGATTGACTCCATTGATCACAGCAATGTAAAAATTTAAACGTACTCAGATTACAATAACCAGCATTTCATCAAACAGCTACAAGCCATACGATAGCCATAAATACATATAAATACGGAGATAAATATGTGTTATTATTACATACATGTAACAATATAATTATCAGCAAATGACTCCCACACATCTAATCATCCAAATTAAGCCAAAACAACAGCATATGCAAGCGAAAAATTAATTACTACTTCAGTCAATTAAAGAATAGAAAAAACTAATAAGTAGAAATTAGAAAGTTTGAAACCCTAACCTTGTAAATTGGCTGAATTGAATCAAATAGGGGCAATAGCAAATAGCAGAGACTGTAATCGGCTAACAGGAGCGAAGGTGGGCGATTGAGGAGAGACCGGCGAAGAATCCAACGACAAACAGATTGACGGAGTCGGTGGGTCGCCGGTGATGGATCGGACTCTACTGCCGAGAAGTCAGAAGAGATGCGTCCCTACGATGCGAGACTGCGCCAGAGCGAAGAAAGCAAGCGCGAATCGAATCTGCTCTTGCGTTTGTCTTTTTCTTTTCCCCTTGGCCTTTTTTTTCCTTTTTTTTTTTAAAGGCAAAGCTGTAAAAAAGTAAAACGATGCCGCCTGGAAGAGTTACTTTGACTCGAAACTTGTATTTTCATGTGTATCAAATTGAAGATTCTGCAGTTTAGCTCAGCCAAAAAAATAAAATAAAATAAAATAAAAGTTGAAGACTCTCCAACTAACATAATATGAATATGTGATACTATTCTTATATGTGAATTTAAAAAATTTTGAATCAGATAGGTCTCAGAGTTGTATAACTATACATACTTTTAAAAAATGAATACAATACTACTTGCATATCGAGAGAGCAAATTAAATTTATTATGGCTAAAACTAAAAATAAGTAACGGCAAAATGGTATTGAAAAGGAAATTGGGACTTACTATTGGTAAAAACAGTCGATGGTAGCCTACGAGCACCCTTGCTTTGAAACCAATGGTTATTGAAAGGTGAAATAGGATAAATGTAAAAGGCGACTATCTCTTTTCATTATATATGGCTCAGTTTTTTTTTAGTACTGTCATTTCGTCAAATTTGGTAGGTCCACGAACATTATAATTCAATAATTGTTTCATTATAATTGATTCTCAAAAGATTGATTATATTACATTTATGCTGTATGCAGCAAATCGTACGTATGTTTAATTAGATGACCTTTTCAGTTCTAAGTATACTTTTAACTTGAAAGATGAGCGTACACAATCTCCAAGCCTCACTACAAAGAGAGATTAGATTTTCTTTCAAGATTGCATCCTAAATAAAGTTTTAACCCGTGGACTAGTTGTAATGGGAATATACATACATATATAAAAGAAGTGTTACTATGGTATAAGGCGTTGCCTTTTGGAGGTTGTTTTACAAGGATGTAGTCTAGGTGATCATTATACAACATAAAAAATTACATTTCAAATAGCTTTGTTTGAATCATTATACAACATAAAAAATTACATTTCAAATAGCTTTGTTTGAAATTGTCTAAGATTATAACTGTATTATGATATGTTACTATGTTTGCTTGAAGAAAAGTTTGATGACATAAAACATATCACAATAATGGTTTCAGGACCAAGCATAATCAATTGGATACGGTAAGGATTGAAGCCATGAATCGTTTCATATGTGATATCGTTTTCATGGAAAGGCTAAGCGGATGATTGGGTATAAAGTTATGAGAATGGCCAGAAGGAATGGAACGACATGAAGATGATTGGAGAACGCAAATTTCATATGCGATGATATTAATAATGCAGAGTTGTCCAAGGCTTGTTTGTAGCTCCACCGCAGCACAATGAGCCTGGGCAAAGGCATGGCACTTTGATCGTTCATACGTACATTATTAAAAGCGTGCCACTCGACAAAGATCAGATCATCCTAACGCCAGCACCAAGTCTAGCTAGTTTTGCCGTGAGTGCCATGTGTGTAGGCCTCTTTTGTCCACTGAAATGTTAATCAGCCCATAATACACCAAGTCACCAACTATTACATGAAATTGAATGGACGTCCACTGGGTGATCGAAATACGTGGACCCAAATTCATGCGTACATAATTTGTCTTGTTAAATTTTGCATTTTGGAGAAGTCCGCGTATAAACAATTCGATCGCTAATAAAAAGCGGATCTATGAAAATATTTTGAAAAGCAAACCACATCCCTATTGCCCCATAACGCTTCTCAGCTAACATTATTTTGTCCCAAAATAATCTTCCGAAAAGAGTCTTCCCAAATGATCGCTAATACATTGCTAACTAATAGATTTGCATTAATTATTTCCACCAAACTAATTATCCAATGAATAAAAATTGGCTTTAATGTTTAGGAAATGTACATTATTTTTTGAGAAACAAAAGATTAGAAAGATGAAAATTATACGAATGCATGGGAGTATTGGATTGGGCCTTGGAAGCAAAATCTAAGCTGTAGGCCCCTAAATTAGATGCAAACCTTAACCGTCGAAAACCGTTGATGTAGATATGTGAGTAGCTTTCAAAGTGGAATACAATCATAAATAATTGTGACCCACATAATTTGAGAAGTATTCAATATTTTTTAGCAATGAACACAATGAGAGGGACGCTTACTGTGATCACAGGGATGGAAGATGGATCATATTTTCTGAATTTGACGCATCCATTCCTGATACAGAACATGTGCCCGCCAGTGGCGCTGCTCCTACCCACCCTTTTTTTTTCACTCGTTAGCATCAGTGCTTAAAGTGCTCCATCGCTTTTTTCAGTCATTATCATCGCCTCAACTTCAACTCACTTCAAATTTTAACACCCTTAATTATTTAACCACTGTGTTTAGCTTAACACTAGCAGTAATCCTGTGAGAGATTTGTACTGTAATTTGAACCACAGACACGATACCGAAAGAGAGTAGCAATTGTGGCAGTGAGGGCAAATGGGTCTCCATAAATACTTGCTGTACCAGTACCACCCTAGCGCCTCTCTCTCATTTAATTCAACCATTTTAATGCCACATCTGCTCTCTCTGACCCTCTCTCTCTGTCAGTCCCTGTGTGTGTCGGGACTTGCTTCTCCAAAGGAAAGCTCCAACTCCTTGAAAAAATTTTCCAACTCCCCAGTAAGAAAGAGTTAATTAAAAGGCCCCTCCCCGCCCCCAATTAAAGCTCCGGAATTCAATGCTCTTATTAATTAAAAGCCACCATCGACAGTGTAGTGTTAGTGTAGCGTACGTGTAATTACTAATGACTAATGAGAGCGTGGGTTGCCCTTTCTTTCTTTCTTTCTTTCTTTCTTTCTCTGCCGGGCCCGTTCACACCGAAGTCGGCATGGTATTCCTTTCTACCCATGACACTGACCATCTTTGACCACTTGTCATTTCTTCCACCTTTGCGTGCCTTCTTCACCTCAACTCGAACTCCTCTCTTCCTCTCAAATTATTGATATAGTTTAACAAAAATAAGCATATATATATGTATTAAGTGATTCGTATTATATTCTTCACTTCCTAAGAATTAGGATTGTTAATATCTCTAAGTTTTAGATGTTAATCATTCATTTCATTAATACTTTATTACTTTATCCAGTGAAGGGGAGCCTTGGAGCAACGGTAAGGTTGTCTTCGTGTGACCAACAGGTCACGGGTTCGAGCCGTGGAATCAGCTACTGACAAAGTCAGGTTAGGCTGCCTACAATTCACCCCTTGGGGTACGACCCTTCCCTGGACCTTACGTGAACGCGGGACGCTTGTGCACCCGACTGCCCTTTTTTTTTTTAATTAGTTTATCCAGTAAAGACACTTGATATGATATAAGTTATCTAATACTATGCTATTAATTAAACAATTTGCTTTATTTAATAAATTAGCTAAATTTTTGTTTAAGTTATTTTCATGATCAATTTGCTTCTATTTATCATTTTTTATTCTTATAAGGGTATAAAAGGAGAAAAAATGGTAATTAGGTGTACAAAGATATCAACCTTATAAATAATTTGAAAAATCTATGAAAGTAATAATGGACAAATAAAATAGGTTATAGGGAATAATGAGTAACTACGGACAAATAGAAATTTGTTCAAATGATTTGTCATTATGGTGAACAAAGTTATCAGAGAAAAAACAAGGCAAATCCAATCCCTGATGATTTTGGTAGTACCAAACAAAACCATTCTTCTTTATTGGCATTTTCTTAGTTGATTGATTCCACAGTTTGGTCTTACATTTTCGGAGACACAGGGAGAAAACAACCCCCCCCCAAAAAAAAAACAAAAACAAAAGGGTCCATCGATCTTTGTTTTTTGGCTGGTTGTGAATGGGTCGGAACGAAAAGATCCGAATGCAATTCTAAATCGGGTGGGCACAGTAACGCCAGGAAATGGTGTGGCCTTTTTGGCCTCCCACACTTTTAATATTTCTTATTTTCCAAATCTGTTTAATTGGGTTCTTTTTTTTTTCTTTTTTTGGGGGGTGGGGGTGCCGCGGGGGGATCTGTTTGCTTTATAACCCGAGGAAAGCTACTCAGTTTGTGCTGCTCCTATATTGCCCCTTGTGCCGTCTGCCTCTCTCTCTGTCTCTGTCTCTCCCTCTCTCTCTCTCTCTCTCTCACACACACACACTCGAACAAAGCAAGATGAGTTATGGAGGATCTGTTGGAATCAGTCCTGGAAATGTGGCGGTGCATCATGCTAAATGCGATGCCAAATTGGTCGAATGGAGAGTCAAAATTGCAGAGCTGGTTTTGAGGGTTCTTGTTCTGGGTTTGGGTGTTGCTGCAGCTGCCCTTATTGGGGCCAATTCTGAGGTCAAGGTCATTTTCTCCATCACAAAGAAGGCCAAATTCACTGACATGAAATCCCTTGTGTAAGAATCTCCGCTACTACTAACTAACCAATTTCTCTCTGTGGTTATCGATCAGTATTTGATTGTCTTGTTCTGATTGTTTTCTGGTTGCATATTTGGGTTTAGGTTTTTGGTGGTGGTTAATGGGATAGTTGCTACCTATTCCTTGGTACAAGTGGTGAGGTGTGCGGTGGGAATCTTCAGAGGAAGTGTCCTCTTCAGCAAACCTCTTGCTTGGCTCATCTTCTCCGGTGATCAGGTACTTTTTGTTGGATTCTACTCTCAGCTCCTTTTATGCGTAGCTATTACCAAATCACATAGTGTTACGTCTAAAGTTCAATTGTTGAGGGGTTTGTATACTTTCAGTCTTACAGCACTAATGAGAGTCGCTGTTGTTGGATCCTAAATCTGAAAGGGATTACTTTAAATAATTTAAGGGCAGTTTAATGAAGGAATTCGCTTTAGTCTATTCGATGCACTTGCTTGAGTAATTGCTTGCTTGCTATCTATCTATAGTGCTAGTAAGAGCATTGTAGAATTAGGGTTCACATGATAAAGGTGCGTTGCTGAATATGAACTGTGGTAACTTTGGGCCGTGTTAGTCATGAGTGTGATTAGGTGGGCGAGTAAATGACTCAGCTGCCTTGGCGCTATTCATGAGCTCCGAGTACAGCTTGCGGGTCCCTGTAGTCCTCGTGCTTTACATGGTCAAGGTCAATAACTCAGCTGCCTTGGCACTATTCACCAACCATTAATAAGTTTCATGGAAAGTACGTGGCACCCAGCACTGTGTGAAAATTGGAATCCAAGGCCATCCAATAATGGTCCCTTTACATGGTCAAGGGTAATGCTCCATTTGATTGTGGTTGGAACCGGGTTTACTGTCATGGTAAATGGTATATTATAATTGACGTGGTATCAACTATTTTGTAAACAATCATATGTAATTGCTTTGGACATTGATTGTTTGGAAACGAATATGAGGTGCATAACCAGTGAGCTATTTTACAAAATGCTAGCTTCTATAGATATGTAAGATTCTGAATTTAATCCTTTTCCATTTTTCGTGTCACCTAGAGAAATAGCAAGCTAGGCAACCCTCTCTTCATTGGAACTTTGAGACCCACAAAATCAATCAGTTGACGGAGAATGACCAGCAGGATCTATCTAGACTAAATGTAAGTTGTATTTGATCTATGCAGGTGATGGCATATTTGACACTAGCAGCAGTGGCAGCAGCATTGCAGTCATCTGTGATCGGAAAGTTTGGACAGCCAGAATTGCAATGGATGAAGATATGTGATCTCTATAAAAAGTTCTGTACCCAAGCAGGGGAAGGGGTTGCGAGTGCACTGCTGGTTAGTCTGTGCACAGTGATCCTATCGTGGATCTCAGCTTATAGCCTCTTCCGGTTGTATGGAGGGAGAAAGGGCAAGGCCGACTCAAGATGGTAGACTGCTAGGCTTCTTTAGGAACATATCTATGTATAAACACCAGCGCTGCAGTCTTGTAATCTTAACCATGTAATTTTTTCTTCAAAGCCTTTACTAGACATGCACAATGTTCTGTTTAATAGCAGGATCTATGCACCGTGAAATTAAAAGCTTAGGCTACTCTTGTGTTTGGTTCTGGTCGTAATCTCATATTACAAGCTCATAAGCATGAAAAATATTGTGGAAACATGAATATTTACAGGGAATGTATTGCTGTTTTCAAGTCACTGCAAGATTTCAAGTTTGGCCCATCAGTCCAACAGAAGGCTTATCAATGGATGATTTTAACTTTGAAATCTGAAGAACTACATGCTATTCTTATGAACTCCAGTAAAGATCTTTAGACTCGTGCCTGATTTTTCCCAAGGCTCAGTTTCTTAGAGTAATATCTTATTTATCAGTCCAATTTGCTATTTTGTCTGAAAGACTGAGACAATACCCTGAATGTGCATGGAAGACTTCATTAAGGAAAAACATATGCAGCATAAACATATTATGGGATATACTTGATCAACCAAAGTATTCAGGTAATCACATATTTATTTAAGACAAGCGATGTAACAAAAACGACAAAGAAAACTCAAATGGGAACAGACCATCAAACTAGCTCAGAGAACTTGATTTCCCATCCCCTTTCCGTATCTGTATTTACTTTCATCAGATCTGCAGAAAGCTGCATGGGCACGAGTTGTGCTGCTTCCTGCTCTCAAACCTGTGTGACGCTGAGAACTTTGTGATAGCTTCCTACCTTTCAGGTACCCCTCATACGCCTCTTCATTGTCAGGACAATCATGGCTTGTTGTCCCATAGTCCTACATATGAAAGTTGAAATATGAGCATCTTTGATTAGCAACATGCTTTAAATACATCCCAAACTGGGTATTGTGTGATCCCAACCTTGGACTTCATCTTTGAATAACAAGGCGTCAAACAGGGATTCATATCCTTCAGCAGCATATCATCTGGACTGTCGGGAGTCGCTGGATCGTCATCTGAGCTGAAATCCTGAATATGCAGTCCGGTTAAATCACTTAACGGTAAGCATGCATCATACACCAAAATAAACAAGGAAAAGTCAAGCCAAATATGATCTCTTCTATAGACTGCTACATGAGACTCCTAGCATAACAGTTAAATCCATCTAGCATATAGTTCCATGAAAGTAAACAAATTCTTTGAGGCAATGAGCTAATAATACATACGAAAGCATTATACCGAAGTTGGCTAATGACGCATGGCATAGGACAGTAAGTATGCATCACCATCCACAATGCTCAATTGGGGAGGGTAAGTCTTCGCTAAATTCAAATGACTTGCCAATATGGGACATAGTTACACGTGTCATGAAACCAGGGTCATACCAGAGAGTTAGCGGCTTCTTCTTGATTAAACACTGGTGAGTTAAATTTCCCATCAGTGTACTTGACTGCCTTTACCTGCTTTCAAAAAAACATAGTCAGCTTACACTTGAGTCATAGTTAGAAATTCCATCATAATTGAACAGGAAGAAAGAAAAGACTTCCTGCGAAGACAAAATATCAACGATTTCCAACTTTTTGCCTTTCATTGAGTTGCATAGTTGCAGCCTTTATGTATAAATGAGTTCTAAAGTGCCACCAAATTATGGTTTCTTGGACATAGGAAAGGAACAATTTCCAGTTTCTGGTAATCTCCAAGGAGACAAAAATACTATATGCCGTTAGACAAGATTGTAATAAAAAATACCTCCGCTAGGTCCTCTGAAAGGCTTTGTAGCTGACCCGTGAGAGAAGAAATTTGCCGCTGAAGAGAAGGAATGACCTGTCTTGCTTGCTTGAGTTCTGAGCCTTGCTGGTCTAGAAGTACTTGCAGCTGGGAATTCATCTCATCAGGAAACAAGATGGCACTTTTCAATGCCTTGATTTCTGCCCTTTGCTTCAAGCATAAATCCTTCAACTTTTCAACCTGCAGAGTTTAGGTAGACAATGAGAACAATCTTGTTGCTTAGCCAAAAATGAGGATGCCCTGTTTGACAAGAAGCAACTTCTATTATGATGCCTATAGACAAGAAACAACTCATATTAATGTGAAAAGCAACAATGATGTTCATGTGATGAGTTCCGAGTTCTATCAAGGCTTCCTCTGTATAGACCATCACTCATCAGCCAGAACCAAACAAATTTTGTACAAGAGGTACAAATACCATAACTTCTATTATGATGCCTGTAGACAGGAAACAACTTAAGGTATACTGTCTGAAGAGTTTCAAGTCCCAACAGAGGTATAGCACATACAAGATACTAACAAACTCAATCTCTTCTCACTAGTGTTTTGTCTCCCCTGCTTTCTTTCACATCTGCACTTCAACCAATTGGACATCACTATTCTAAAAGAAAATTTCTAGCCCTTGGCATGTTTCTACAACCTAATTTCATCCATAGAACACCCCTCTACAATTCTATCCCTGCAAGACTTGGTGGTGCTCAGGAACACAAAATTTGCCCTTTACGTTTATATATAATCCCTTATATGAATCAATAAACGCTGATTCTTCAGTGAGATAGTCTCACAAATTTTATATGCTAATGCTTGAATGAAAAAATCTCACTTGAGGCGACCTCTAAATTGTAATCCTACCAGATACAGGTAGACCCTTTGTTGACACCCAAAATTCACCTATTATAATTTGGATAAAATAAATAGTCCCTAAATACAATACAATATATGAATGTGGCATCAAATCTTCCGAATTAATGCTGTGACAAATGTCTTCACTTCATAAGTATGCTGAATCAATTTTGCTGCCACATATCTCAAGAAGAAGAAGTTACGAAGATATTCCCCTTCCCCTCCCCCTCTCCCCCCTCCCCCCCCCCCCCCCCCCCCCCCCCCCCCCCCCCCCCCCCCCCCCCCCAAAAAAAAGTCAAGGAAGCTGTACAAAGAAATACATCACCACGTACTCATGTTCGTCCATAACAACACCAGGGGTCCCCGGGGGGGCGGGGATTCGTCAATTTTTTTATCTTTTCAGCTACTTTGAATTTAGTAAACCAAAATGGAAACGCATTTTCGTGAAATTATGAAGCACAATTAAAAGAAAAAAAAGAAGAGTTCAGCAGAGAAATGTCCATTACTTCTTGGTTGCGGTCCTCCAGCGAAGCCTCGAGTTGAGCAATGTGAGTTTGGTGGTCTTTGTTCAAGCTGAGAAGCTCCCTCTCGCTCCTCAGCACCATCGCCAGAGTCCTCGTATTGGTCTTCACCTCCGTCAAGGCCTTGGCGTTCTTCTCAGTGGATCCCCCTATTTTCCCGAACAGCTTCTTGGGCAAAGTAGTCAAGTTGGACGCTTTCCTCGCTGATCTCTTCAAATCCTCCGCAATGAAGTCTGCCGGTACAATCAGTGGCAATTGCCGATCGGTGGTGGTCTTGGTCTTGGAGATCGACCTCTTCTCCATGAACTTCTTGACCATTGATGCAAAATTCTGGTCATTCCTAACCTTATTTGCCTTGACGATCGCATCGGTGGTGTTGGTTCTGGAAGCCCCGTTTGAAGTAGCTGGGGAATTCTTGCGGAAAGATTTGAGCTTGGAAGAGGGTTTAAGATCAATGGAAGATGAAGTGGAGGATTGGGAATCGAATGAACTGTAACGAGAGGCAGCAGCCTTCGCAATTGCACCGGAAGACATGGAGGAAGGAGAGGGAGAATGAGAGCAGATTGAACTTGCAACTGGAAGTGGGAAAAGGGAGAAAATCTAGGGTTTGTTTTTATGAGAAGAGAATTTGAATATCAATGAAGGCAAGGGAGTAAGTAAATAGCAGTATCCAACTAACTAATTTGAAGAAAATATGAGGGATAATAAGGGCAGGGATGGAGTATCTCATGATTTGTTTTGTCGGGTGCCTCAATTCAAATATTTTCACGTGACCAGAGAGCGGGATGTACTGTTGCCTGCTGGCTGTTTCTCCTTAATTATTGGAATTTAATTTGAAATGTTCTTCCTCCGACTAGACTAAGCTAAGCCCAGCCCATTTCCCCCTTCTTTTGCCGTACGTCATGGTACTTCGCATTGGGCCTATACCATCCCGCTGCCTTTGATTTATGTCCAACTCACAAATCAGTGATGCTGTGCTTAGCCACCAAAAAAGTTAGTAATGGCATGCTTGCAAGGACATTCAGGATATCTTTTTTTAATATTTTAATAACCCGGGGGGGGGGGGTGTCTTTGTTATTGATAGAGTGATAGGAATTTGATTCTAAGTAAATGAAGAGCTAAAGAACCAAAAAGGCAAACCCAGCAGCCATTGATATGCTGATTACCAATTGAATATAGGTAAGATTTTAACTTAATTTTCTTTCAGATAGAAACCATGAAAAAATTAGCTTCTTTTGGGCAACGTAATAAAAAATTGTCTAATGGATGCCTTTTATTGGCAATAACAAATTACTTAACCCTCCCTTATCCGCAGAATAAAAGGGTAATTTCTAAATAAATCTGCCTGAAAACTTTGATGTTTTTGCTTTGTTGATTGGACAAAATCCTCCATAGTTGTTGTATCCATCCGTCCTATTCCTAATTTCCTATCTCTGATTTTCTAGGGCTTCTTTCTATCAAGAAATTTTGTTGTTGCCCAGAGTCAGAGCGAGCAAGAAATCCAGTCAATGGGTCGTTCTCGTGGAGTTTTTCATGCTGATGAAGACCCAACTCAAAGGTCTGTTCTTCTGTCCTTTGCTTCACTCGCTGATAGTTTGCAAACTACAGATACACGCAATCCTATTTCTCTTCAACTTGTTTCCTAATTTATGTCAATCCTTCTGTTTGGTGATGATTATTATGGGCTTTTGAATAATGTAGCTTGGCTTTCAATGAATTATGAACATTACATTTCTGCTGTCAAGTTGTTTAAGTGAAATTTATTATCTTAGATTGATTGACTAGTTCTATTAGGGTTTTTCTGTGTTGATGATGGATGATTTCTCTTGCTTTAGCTTACTCCCCAAGTGTTTTCAGCTTGGCTGCTCTTGCCCAGGTACGATTAGAAACCTCAGTTACCATGTGAACTTCTAATGCCTTTCATATCAGTACTCTACTTGATCAACAGAAGGAATGCTAGAATGGAAGCTTGTTGTTAATGCAAATTTTAAGCAAGCGTAACTGTTGGATTGATATTTTGCTCCCCCCTTTAACTTGCCTGTTGTGATCAACTGGCTGTCATAAATGGATTTTGTTTCGGTTGTTCTCTCTTTGCCAATGTACTCCCCTGTTTGTCAAAAATGGGCCTCAGTAAATGCCTCTCTCGTGTGCGACATCTTTGCAGATCGAGAAGGAAGAAGAATGCCTCAACTGGAGAAAGTATAGAATCTGCTCTTGGAGGTACTCTCTTCTGCCTAAATAATCACCTGATGCATTTAAGATAAATTAGGGGCCTAAATAGGCTTTCCTCAGCTAAGGTAGTTGTAAGTATAATTGTATAAACAGCCGAAGTTGGTCACAAATGCACACGGAGAAGATCCCTTGTGTAAACGGTGTATTTAAGGCAAGCGGAAAATGGAATAAAATCTGCTTAGCTAATGTGTGCTTCTTCCTATAAAAAAAGTGACTTCATTCAGACTAGCACAAGAACGCTGTGCATGGGACATGTGAGAATGTTCATAAGTTCTTTTCTGCAAATCTTACGATTTGGGAGCTCACATATGTAAATGGTTTCTGATTCCTATAATTACATCCCCCCCCCCTCTTCTGGCTGAATTAGGGCAAGGAGCAGGTGATGGAAAGAGGGCATTGTATCACTGTAACTATTGTAATAAAGATATCACCGGCAGGATTCGTATCAAATGTGCCATGTGCCCTGACTTTGACTTGTGTATAGAGTGTTTTTCTGTTGGAGCAGAAGTGACACCTCATAAAAGCAATCACCCGTACAGGGTTATGGTCAGTAGAATTTACCTTCTCTGAAAATAGGCATTTGCCAATGGTGTATGTAGATAAGTGCTTGAGGCATAACTTTTCTGCGATCTTTGCTGTATTTTTTTTTTTCTTTTGATTTTTTGGGGGTGTTAACAGGATAGTTTATCATTCCCGTTGATTTGTCCTGATTGGAATGCAGATGAAGAGATTTTACTCTTGGAGGTACAGAATTCTGCAATCACTTCAAATTTTTGTTTCATTGTTGATGATGACTGTTAATTGTGGGGTGATATGGTGTGATTTGCTTTTTGTTACCCTTGGGTTCTTCCCTTGAAGGGACTTGAAATGTATGGTCTTGGCAACTGGGCGGAGGTAGCAGAGCATGTGGGTACTAAAAACAAAGAGCAGTGCATCACCCATTACAGAAGTGTTTATTTGAATTCACCATTTTTCCCTCTCCCGGTATGGACTGTGATCCACTAAACTCAATTTCTTCTTCTTTTATCTGTTGGTTTATGGTGTGAATGAAGTAGTCGCATATTCACTTACAGGACATGACTCATGTTGTTGGGAAGAATAGGAATGAGCTTCTTGCTATGGCAAAGGGAAACAGTGAAGATAGAAAAGGTTTTTGACATGTGTCATTACCTTTAATTTCCTATGCTATGGTTTTGGTTGTATCAGATAAATGAAGACAAATACGCACTGCCAGTGTTTTATGGTATTTACCAGATATTCTGTTGCAGTCATTGCTTTATTCAGTCGAAGGGTCAGGATGATATTGCTTCATGGCATTATATTAGCTATGACATTGACTTGAAAATACATACCAGTTACCTAGACAGGAAATTCTTCATAGGATCATGTTATCAACCAAGGATGAGGGTGAGAGACTTACCATATACAGCGAATTTTAGAGAAAATATCTGTGATCCAAAAATTTTAGAGAGGTGCTGGTTTTGTGTAGTTGGCATTGACCTTTGTGAGAGTACGGCTGAGAAATTGAACTAGTATGAAGGCACTTCTTTCCTATGCCTGAGGTTACAATTTTAAGTCTCATATGCCCGCTCCTCAGAGCTGTTCTACATGCGTAGCGAAGAAGGGAAAAAAAAAAGGAAAGAAATAAAAGGCGCTGACTTCTACTGGTTTTCTGTATTATGACTCCTGCAGGAGTTACTTTATTTGGTGATCGCCCAGTGAAAACAGAATCTCCATTTTCTCCCTCCAGGGTCAAGTATGCATATCATTCTTCATATTGAATAATGCTTGTCTGCTACTAGAGCTCTTATGTAACATTGTTGCCATATTTTTGCAACAGAGGTGAAGATTTACAAAAAGGTGGTCCATCAGGTCGCTTATTATCTGCCCAAAATTCAGGTGAATTTTTTTCTTCCTTCCATTAATATTTAATGCAAGACATGACCGAAAAAAACAAATTAGATAAACTAGGCAAATCACAGCTCAAACTCATGGGAGAAGGTTCAAGCATAGGTCCAGTTCTAAGACTTTGACCTTGATTTTTGTGTCTGTGTGGGTGTGTGTGTGTGTTGAAGATCTACTGTCTGATTTAATTATCGGAACCAAAGAGGCCGCATAATTACGAGAATGCATTAAGGTTGTATTTTAAAGACATCTACGCTCAATTAAGATGCATAAATCTAATGTCTCTATATAATGTTGCAAAGACTATCATTGATGCTCAATCCTACTTTTTCACATATACCATAATCTTAAGTTCGTGCATCTACAGGCATCTGGGTAGTTGCATTTTAATTTGACTTCAAATGCAGATTCTCAGGCAGAAAGAAATCCCATCGGGAAGAAACCTCCAGTGGACGAAAGTTCCTCCTTGGTTCAATTGAGTGGATACAACCCCAAGCGTCGAGAATTCGATCCGGAGTATGACACTGATGCTGAGCAGTTGCTTGCAGAGATGGAATTCAAGGATGCCGACACTGAGGAAGAGCGTGAGCTGAAGTTGAGAGTTTTGCGTATATACTCAAAAAGGTAGGTTACTCCTTTCATTGTTCTCTTCAGGCATTTCTATATGTAGCTTAGGAAGTTTGTTTCTAGTTTCTCAGCATCATGTGGACAATAATAAGTAGGTATATGCAATCAGGAAATATCAATGTGTTGAGATTAATGTCATTCAGGAGAATACAGATCTGAACATTGATTTTAAAATTTTAGCTTGAACAATTTTGTGTCATGTGTTCGGTATTTGAAGTTGCAAATTGGGGTGCTGTAGTCGCAACCAGCTATAAGTGGTGACAGGCAAAGACTGCAGAGCCAATATCTCAATTGCCTATTTTCAGCTGGCGCATTGTGCTGAGTTACGTGTAATCATGTATCCACTGTTGCCTCTGATTTGCCCTAGTTCTCTCTTGAAACTTTCTAAGCCTATACCCTTGCTTTCACTAGTTCTAAATGACATTTGATCTCCTGCTATGGTTGTATGCGGCCTGCCCTGTTCTGTTTTGGAAGCAATCACTTGTGGGTCTTCACCAGTCTATACTTGTTCTTGTGCAAATATCCTACTCATTCTACATCGTCGCGTATCATTGAAAATTCACTTCAGTTAATGGTCATGTATCATACAACACTTATTCTGACATTTGAGAGTGCTTTAATGATGTGAAAGAATCTTCTGTACTTTATTTTCTGTACATAATTTTATTCATCTTTATTCTTTTCCTTTTTTTGGGGGGGGGGGGGGGTGTTGATTTCTGGCGGTTATTCATCATCTCTTTGCAGGCTAGATGAAAGGAAGAGAAGAAAGGACTTCATCCTTGAGAGAAATTTGCTATATCCCAATCCTTTCGAGAAGGACTTATCTCCTGAAGAGAAGGCGATATGCCGTCAATATGACCCATTCATGCGGTTTCATTCGAAGGAAGAGCATGAAGATCTGCTCCAGACTGTTATTGCAGAGCATCGAACTCGCAAGCGAATTCGGGAACTTGAGGTAAATGGCTACCACGTAGCTGTCAATATGAAGTGGCCATTTCACATCTTACATTATGAACAATGTGCAATACTTTATTCTAAGAACTTTAATCTAGAAGTTCTTTTAGCATTTAGTAAGGAAATGGATGATTTTATTAGATTTGGAATTTATTCACGTTTATGGGATGCTTTAGTTCCATTATAGAACACCAGTTGATGTCCTATGGTAAAACTTTGGTGATGTTTTTGCGTCATTTTTCTTTTTTTCTTTTCCTGACAAAATGCAGGAAGCTCGAGCTGCTGGTTGCCGCACATCGGGTGAGGCAGATAAGTATCTTGAAAAGAAAAGAAAAAGAGAAGCTGAAGAAAATGCCCGTAGGGCCAAAGAGAGTGGACAAGGAGGTCAGAAAAATGCCATGGCTGCTGATATTGGGAAGGACTCAAGTGGTCAGCTTCATGGGGAAGAATTGCTTTCTGAAGCTGTAAGTTCCTCATTTCTTAGCTTCTGTTCATTCAACCAGTTTTGAAGCAGCCTCTAGAATGCTTAACTTGTTCTATTTTGTGGAAGATCTAAGTAACATCTATCTGAACTTTCATTTTCAGGAGAAACGGCTCTGCAATGAGACCAAGATACCAGCACAAATCTACCTGAAGATGCAGGAGATGATAGCTCGAAAGGTCTTCAGTGGCCATGTGACTGCTAATGCGGATGCTCACTGCCTATTCAATATGGAACCAAGCAAAATTGATCGCATTTATGATATGCTTATAAGAAAGGGTATTGCTCCCCCATGAGACAGACGTCATGTTTTCATCATGCCGGTGTGTACCTAGATTGCAAGTGTAAGCTCCCCAAGTTGAGGTTCCAAGATGGATAGTGCAGAATAAGGCTTGCTTAAGCTCTACACTCATTTCTCATTAGAGAAGCTTTGTTTACTCAATTGACCAGAAGCCAGTGCTTTGCCTGTTTGGAGGATTTCTCCCGTTGCTCATAGATTAACCTCAGATGCATACAGTTTAAATTGTTAGATTCATGACTGGTAATTCTGTAGAGATGAAACCACCACGTACTGACACTGGTAGTCACTGGTTTCACACATTCATGCCCATGGAGCTGTGGGGTTTGTGTTCCATTAGGGACGTTACGTATCCCTTCTTTTACAACAAGTCCGCCCTTAGTGATGGTATGTACTATGTCCTATGAAAAATGATCAGGTTTTTAAATCAGGTGTTAGTTGGCATCCGGTGCTCCAACCGGGTTGGGGGGTGGGGGGAGGAGGATTCAAGTGTGCCATGTTTCACATTAGTTTAACATAAGGCTGGAAATCGATTTGGTGGCTCTTACTGCCACTTAGTTTTAGTTTTCCCCCACCCCCTCAATAATTAATAATAGAGGAAAAAATTGCAATTCAGTTATGCGTTTTTTAAAATCTTTTTTTAAAAGATTTGGTGGCGCATGTCGTGATGGTTTTTTTGGTTTTATTTTTATTTTTCTTTGGGGGCCCCGGGGGATCTAAACAGGATAACAACTGAGAACTCCCTGAGAATTTTGACACGAACAATTGGATGCTCAATAACTCGACCACCCAAACTACTACTGGCAGGCTAACTTCGGCCCTGTTTGGTAAACAGCTGTTAGCTGTTTGAGTTAGCTGTTTGAATTAGCAGTTTGTTGAAAAACTGTTTGGTAAAATTAGCTGTTTCTGATAAAGTTGTGAGACAAAAAGCTAATTCTTTAGAAAGCTCATGGAATTAGTTTTTTCAAATTAGCTTTTTGGACCCTAAAAGCTCTTTTAAAAAGCTCTTTCACCAAACATCCAAATTAACATTTGTACTTAGTCAAAAAGCTAATTTTGGTCAAAAAAACTCTTTTTGACCAAAAAACTCTTCAAAAAACCGTTTGCCAAACAGGGCCTTCGACTCTTGAACAGCCAAGAGATGCTGTGTGCACGCAAATCCGCATGAGGTTATGCATAAAGTGCACGTAACCTTTCTCCTACATTTGTGGTAGCCATATTTTATGACAAGAGAGCAGCTTGTCTAGGTGACATTTCAAAGGCACAAATTTTTCGGTGGCATTCATCAAAATCTTCACAAATAGGGTATCCCACAAAAAAAGGCCGTGTATATTTCAGGATAAAAAGACTTTCTTCACGATGAGAGGCAGCAATCAGAGCAGACCTCATTTTTCAATGTATAGAACAGCTCAAGAAAACTGCAGACTAGTTTCGGAGACCTCTGCTGCAAGTATGAATGTGTCCGGCTTCTGTTCACCAGCTAAAAGATCAGTCTTTCAATCCCCCGCGCCCCCCCCCCCCCCCCCCCCCCAAAAAAAAAATCTTTCCATCTATTTACAAAACCCTACGGGCCTTCCTATGTCTGGCTTCCGCATGGTAATTGGTAAGTTGTTAAAGCCTCAGTTGTTGGGTACTTCAGCAGCGTTTACTGGCGGGTTCTGTGGCCCAGTGAATTCAACGTTTTTCCCCCCCACTGGCCTATCATCTTCGGTATCAGTGAGCACATCTCTCCTTCATTGAAATGTTGCTCTGATGATGTATCCCCTTCTACGCTCATAAGGACTGCATCAGGTGTGGCAGTACAAGGTGGATCTTGTTCCTCTTGGTTTAGCTCTTCGAGTTCCAAAATAGGAGGCATAGCGTAATAGAACATGCTTGGACTTGCATTTGCAGAGAGGCACGAGAGTATATCAGACTTTTTCTTCACATTAACCCATGAACCATTAATCCAATCTTTGGCCGTCCTCACTTGTGACTTGTCAATAGTTATATACCTGTCTTCAACTGATAGCAGGGAGAGCATTACATAATTTCAGTATGACGTCAACAATCAAGATATTACATGTCAAATCAAGACAATGAAGAAGCATGCCCAAGTTACTAAGTTAGAGGAAAATAACTAGAAAAACTAACTCCCACATTCACGAAATTGCCAACTCATATTTACATTTCAAATGACACGTCTTAAATCTAGAAGACAGACAAACGGCACAACACGTGCAACAATTCGTCTCCAGCAGCAAAAGATTAAATTCCATCTGTTCTGCAACTCTACACAAGCAAAATCCAAATCCAAAACCCATATTCCTCACTCTAAACAAGGAAGGATTCCTTAGTTCTTATGATCAGCGTAGGAAGAAGTCTACAGCGGCTGATTAACATTGGGGGGGGGGGGGGGGGGTGTTCAGCTGGACTGGAGCATACCACGAAGATAAATTTGCAGATGATTTGTTCCAAATACATTAGTCATGATCACAACCCCTTCCCACCGGCCATCGCACCACCAAACATCCACTGCAGCTCTTACCTCAAAAATGCAGTCCGCAGAATCCTCAGGAGGCCGTGGACGGGCTGTGAGACGGCCTGAGCATCTTTGACCTAATTTATCAGGATCTGCCACTCTAACTGAAGCAACCCATTCCTGCCATTGCACAACAGAAACACAAATGTTTTACATATAACAGAAAACACACCCCAAAAGTAGCTGACGTTAACTAAAAGAGGTCCTAATTACAATATAGGGTCAACAAAGGTACATAAAACACATGCAAGTCTACGAAGACTGCCACAACATATGGTTTAGTATGCATCAAAGTACCTCACAGAAGTAACCTATCAAATATTGTTTTCAACAAAAATTTTTGTAGGTTTCTTGGTGTGTCTTTATGCTTGCAGTGGGTAAGGCTACCCTACATTTGGCTCTGCCAGACCCTCCTTAAACGAGATGCACTTTGGTGGTGGTTCTATGCAACAAACTTGGGCATAAGCAGCTGAATTTTTCTTTGTCAATCACCTTTTCTATTAGCCAGGCAAAGGTCTCAATTTTGAGCCTACAACTTGTAGTTGATTCAGTCACTTTACCTGTCAAACCCAATTGGCCCGCCTACAAGACTTTTTTTTTTTGGGGGGGGGGGTTGGTGGAGTAACCAAAATGATGAGACACCTACCACACTGGTTAATATGTTACCATCAGATATAATAATACACTATATAGGTTCCGTCTGTACTCTGGTAGCAGATTCCACCTACAGCAAAGGTTTCAAATCTAAGCTCTGCAGCAAAAATCATACCTGCAGATTCCCAGATTCTTCTGCAACCTGCACATCATCATATTCGACTTTGAGACGGTTCTCTCAGACCTGCACGACCTTGCATCTGAACCAACATCTTCGGATGCCACTATCTTGACAAAGCAGCTCTATTTCATCATGAATTTTAAATGAAGCAGAAGACCCAGGCTGACTTAAAATAAATTTTTTGCATTTCAGAACTCTCCCTGACAGCTTTATCTTCAGCCTTTGATATGTTGGCACATCTTTTGTTTGGCTCCCCAATGCTGAAGGTCTTGCCTCGGTTTTACATAACCGATTTCCTTTACCACTCAGCCTAATCTGGTTCCTTGCTTTGAAGTCATCATCTTTCAACTCATCAAATCTCTTTCTTTTATGATCCTGTTTCAAGTGATGCCCTAACGTAGAATATCCATCACTGCTCTCATTAAACTTATATCTGTTGATCTTCTTGGAGAAAAGAGGATGGTCAATACAAGAGAGAACTGCTTGCTTAGAATAACCCTGTAACTTACTTAAGCTGAAAGGCTTGATCTTATTATTTTTGACCTGTCTGAAGCAGAAGTGTATTTTAGATAAGATGCAGTGAGGAATAACTGCAATGTACGGTTCATAATGTTTAGGGATTAATACAGCAGCTGGTCCATCAATGCACTCTGCATTGACAACCTGAACGTGAGGAGTGATAAATACTTCTCTAGGGTGTGCATTCAGCTGAGACTTCCTCATCTCGATGAAACCAACGCACTCTAACCTTCTTTTGCCTCTTTTTATCTTCATACATGTCTTCTAAATAACCAAGGTAATGGCTTCCTTCTGCAGCCATAATGAACACAAATGAATGCACCTGCATAAGAAACGAATAGACAAACTCTAAGACCAAAAGTTACCAGGCGCACAAAATGGGCTCTGAATGACACGTACAGAAAAGGCAGCTCCATTGCGGCAAAAGGCAGTATAATGCATAAGTTGCTTGCCACATGGCCAACTGACCCCATGCCACACAATGTCAGCAATGTCGGCCCTCAACTTCCTAGGAAACTGGAACAGTAAGAAGGCAACAGTGTTTAACACATCATGACAATAGAACCATAAAATTACCAACAAACTTGTCAAAAGAGGGGGAAAAACCATCTCAGGTAGCTGAGGGTTCAGATGGCCAGTGGATCTGCATGTTCGATTATGAAGAGGTTGCAAATGACCAAAGGTAATAGATTCTGGACAGAACATGAAGATGCTAGTGAGCATCACTTGGAAATAGTAAAGCAGATGAAGCAACCCAAAACACACAGACACACAGACACACACAAACACAGAGAGAGAGAGAGAGAGAGAGAGAGAGGGGGGGTCAAGAAAGAAAGAAAAAAATCCAGAACATGCTGCTCATATACTGAATTATCAAATAAGTATGGAAACTACCGAAAACATATTAAACATTCTAAGCCTGATAGATTCTGACATCTGACTAGCTTTTGGATTGTCTGTTTCAGAGTACCTTAGATGGGGTTTCACACTCACTAGATGAAGGTAACAGTGACAACTATTCCGGTTGCAGAAAAAACAAAAGAAAAATTTGTGAATGAAAGTCCACCAGGCCTGAATTATGTCCTCCGAGCAACCAGAGTGATGTACTAGATGCACTTAGGAACGACATCTTAGCGGCACAAATCACAAGATGACTCCCTGTATCTTAGCTGAACTGGGAGAAGATGTTTTAACGTATCAATATGACGCTTCATATCAATGTTCTATGCTACTAGGACTCCTCATTTTACGTTGGTGTGACCATGTTGTACACACAACAGTCAGAAGTGGGTACGAAATTTGGACAATTTAGACTAGGCTAAAATTCCGCAGAAGTTTTTGAAGATAGCTGAATCCAATTAGATACATATTTGTATATGACACTTGTACCCAAGTCCAAGTAACAATCTTTTTCTACAGATGCATGACAAAGGACAGCAAATGCACCTGACAATGTATTGCTCAATATGGCACCTTTGAGCCATCTAAGGGACCCATTGAGCTCCACCCTCCCTTCCCCTGCCCGCCCCCCCCCCCCCCCCCTTCATAAAAGAAGTTAAGAAGGGTATGCTTTGATGATACATGATCTATCCATGTCTGTGAAAGCTCCACATGCAAGCATATCCGTAGCCTTGAGCCCTTGATAAAATACAAAGCCAAAAATAGTCTTAATTGCAAAAGTGATTGGTAGATAAAGTGCCAACTAATGTTCAAGCAGAATGGACAAGAATTACTTCACAAAGGGAAAAGTATCCCAAATTGTTTTTGGATTTGTGTTGTGCGCATGCAAGAGCCAAGTGGCCCATGCATCGAGGGGTGCGGAAGGGAGGGTATCCAGTTGAAACATTAGGACCCAAGTGAGCAACAGTATGGGACTAACATCCTGGATCTGGTTGAAATTGATTTCTAACTCCAAAGATGGACTGTGAAATTGGTTAGAACAGATTCCAATTCTGGCTACCTGGAAGCTCAGAAAATTGTCCTTTCTTTAAACTATGCTCCTCAATGCAGGTCAGAATCACATGTGATATATAGATCCTTTAGCAGCTGGATTTCTTCTTCAAACTATGGCCCTAAACACAGGTCAGAATTACATGTAGATCCTTAGAAGTTGGGTTTCTTTTGTCATTTTAATAAGGATAATTCAATTTCATTGCTCTTTTCAGAGATATCGATGCCATAGATTGTGTTAATAGAGTTAAAAAAAAAATATCTAAGTAAAAACCCTCTCATTGCAAGGGACATTAACCTAGTTTTAAAAAAGGAAGAAACTGGCAATTGTTTCCTTCTATCATGAATCACTATCTAGGCTCAATCTCCAAAGTGTGAGATTTGACCTGATTCTTAAAAACTATACTAGAAAGGAAAGATAGGTTTTCTTATTAAAGAAATTGTTAAGACTTTCACATCATGTGTCATGCAGTCTCACGCCCATTATGTCCTCTGTTTTGTTACGTCAACTCCAAACTTCGATGACAAATCCTTGATGAAGAATACTAAATGCAGGCACATCAGAAAATGTAGTGCAAAACTGCAAATGCCATATAGGTCCTAATTGGTATCTAGCTATTAGTTAGCTTAGGTTACAGTGGATACCTTAGTCCATGAGTTGTCATCGCCGTTGCCCAAAAGATGAATGTTAAAACTAGCTGTTTGAATGTGTAAGCTGCTTTTGTAAATTGTATTTTAATAGTTATTTGAGAAAGAAATAGTTTATGGCAAACAAATGCACAATTTTGGCATTAAAATCCTAAACCACTCTTGCAAGGTACTCTCATAAGTTTTCTAGATGATTAAGCTCCGAAAGCCTAACACAAACCCCTCTTCATACAACATCTCAACTGGAGGTTTAACTCATTAGAAAAAAGCTAATTTGCTTCATAAAGCTCATTTTGGAGTGGGAAGAACATATCACCAAATACTCCCGATTAGCTTGACATCTCTTCTCCGCATTCTTCAATAGGCTTAAGCTTTAGGCTAATCTTCACTAGAGCCAGATGCTCAACGACAGTTTGATAATATATTTGATCCAAACAAGGATGCCATTATTAAAACCACGTAGCCATTCTTGTGACTTGACTTCCTATCAACAGCTAGATGTTTTACGATCATATGCTTAGCTTGCCTTATGTCCAGAGGTAAAGAGCTCCATGATTTGTTTACTGGCCCTTTATCTGCACTTTGAATTGAACTTTATTTTCTGTCAATTTTACCACTTGGGAGACTTCTGTGTGCCTCACAAACCTTTGAATCAAACAATGACAACTACAGATTTTGCACACTCAATTGTACATCAGGCAGTTAGGAAACAACCAGGTAGTAGTCACTGGGTTGCATATAACTCGTCGATTTTACAGCACACTTACACAGTTAAGAAGAAAGCAATGTGGGATTATCTAGAATGCAGACAAAAAGCAACAAAAAAGTTTTCCACTCTAAGCAACTCATACAACTAAAGAACTTACTTGCTTACAGTTCATATTCCTACTTTCTAGTGCACAAATTAGGTATGAATTGCCCAAGTGTCCACTACGAAGCAAGACTGCTCATCAAACACCCTAACAAGTGACAGGCCTCAGTTTAGAATATTGCAAAGGTCTTCTGCTTTCTTTCTGATGCCTAGAATAGTGTACACTATACACCAACTGAAGTCTGATCATAATGTAGACAGATTTCTCAGCACAAAAAGGAAGCCGCTACAATCCAAATAAATTGTCCTGGACCTTGAAATACCCTTGCAATCTATTTGCATGAAGACTCACCAGACGTTGATTGAGGCCATGAGACTAGCCTAGAGAGCCAGTCTATAACATCGCTTCGAGCCTGCCATTTGGTGCTAGTGTTGACATAATTCATAGGTTCGTACTTACCAGTGAATTCATCTGAAACAACATAGACCATGTGCCTGACACTCCTCTCGGTCCCTTGGACAGCGAGGATCAAGTTCCCTGAAGAGTCTTTGAGAAAATAGTGTACGACACGATTGCCTCGCTCCTGTGACATGATATGTTCCTCCCAGGAAACAAACCTCTCAGTGTCCGCTAACATCCTGACAGAAACCAATCAAACAATTCTTAGAGCTGAATATACACAAAAAATGTTCTCCCATTATTAGTTAGGATTTTGTTGTCTTTTTCTGATTCTAGGTATCAGTGGCAGTAAAAGGCACTGGACATTGAGTAGAACAAGAAGATCGTAAAATGTTAAGACGATGCGACGAAAGCAAAAACCTAAAGATTTCCAAAACACCCCCTCACCCGGCCCAACAAAATTTTTTTTAAAAAAAAAGCCAAAGAGGAAAAGACAGGCATTCTTGTTAGAAGTGTGTTTGGTTGTTTTGCATATCCCAGAAATCATGTTTACAGCAATACTATGAGCACAAGTAAGCGACAGAGCAAAAAGCAGGTGCTGCCAAAGTCCTGACACAGATGGAATTTGAACAGGCGGATGCATGCCAAATAGCATTCTACATTGGTGACAACATAGCTTATACAAGTGTGACACCCAGAAAATACCGGGCAGAAAAGAGAAGCGCATCAAGGTAGACTAGAGAAAGCAAAACTTGAAGAACCCCAAGTCCAACCCCCCAAATTCCAACAAGAAAATCTCTCCTCCCACGCATTGAAACACACCCACATGAACACCCACTGGGTTCAGGAACGGGGGTTGGCGGCAGAAGTAAAGAGAGGAAGACAAGAACACACCTTTGAGTCCCTGAGCAGCGGCGGAGAAGCTGTGACAGTGGCGGCGGGGGGCTACTGTATGTAGACTTCTTAGTGCATGGCATGGAACTGGGAGTGGGACGGACTGGAGGCGTGAGTGCGCCAAATAGATGCGAGGGAGGGGGAGGGGGGGGCTCACCTTGGACTTTGCCTGCTTACCTTTTCCTCACGTAAGGCTTCCGTCAAGCGTTTCCCTGAATTGATTTATTAATCTGTAGGGAGTACTGACCACGATTGAAAATGAACATATTCATCTCCACTATGAAAGTGGTTGATTTCTGCCTTTTTTAACCTTTACACATTCTTAAAACTCTTCAAATTTTTTTCTTTTCTGTTGTGTTTGGGGGGGGGGGGGGGTGTGTACATAATCTCATATAAAATCTGAAGTTCTGCAGATTTTTTCATTTTTTCTTCTGTATTTAATTTTCTTATGAAGTTTAAAATAATTCATCTTTATTTTTGTATATTAGTTTTCTACATATTTAAACTGATTCCTATTAAACTTTATATTTCTATGTACTTTGTTATTGTTTGCATTAGAAATAAAACCAAAGTTACAAACAAACCAAAGATGTCTTAAATTGTGTGTTCATTGTAGTTGTTTAGGGTTGCTCAATATCTATCCAAGTTGAACTAATTAAATTTAAAAAAAAAAGAACTGAATCCTATTCAAAATCTCAATTCTATATGTTCAATGATTGCAATAGATTGTTAGAAGAAACTAGCTAACTAGTGCACAAACAATGAGGAATGAGGGCAATGGTGATATGAGTTCTTAAAAAGTAAAACGTATCAAAAAAACCTAATTTATTGCAATCAGTAATGTATATGTAAAAGGTAACAATAAATGAACCTTTCAACAAACATCGTAATAAATTAAACAGTTGACCTAATAACTTAACTTGCTATAATGATTTAATCAGTAGATTTATATTGAGAGATTTTGATTTATATCATACTCTTGGTAGTGACTTCCGAGCACCAACTACAAGTTATAAACAAGGATGAGAGTCCGGGCAGGAGCCAGCAACGAAGGAACGGTGTTACATGGACAGCCTATAGTCCTTGTGATGGGCTGGAGGGAGTCTGTACTTTGGATCCAAGCGTGATTTTATGGTGGGCTTACATAATCGCCCCATCTACCGAAGATGAGGCAGCTCAAAGCCAGGCAGGATAGATGTTGGCACTTGGCACCAATATTTACCATCGAATTCAACCAGATAAGGCTACAGATTATATTGCCATGAGATGGTCAGCACGCCAAATGAACAGAAAACATACGTAACATGTTCTTCAATTAATCTCCACTTCCCACTCCCAAGAGCGCATCCTAATTTCACATGATGAAGACTTGTTTGATGCAATCTCAGCTGTCCCAGTTCCTCCTTTCTCAAGCCAAGATCACCCCCAAATTATGTTACTTGAGTCACACTTGTGCGTACAACACTGCCCCGTTCCCAAAGAAATCTCGTCCCTCAACAAGACTCAAATTCAAATACATGGTGACGAATGAAGAAACGACATCAGTCAATCATCATCACGTTCAAGATTCAAAGGAGGCAAAGGCGAGTAATCGTAAAAGTGAGTATTTAGCACGGTCTTTGGTGATAGCAGGAGCGGCTTCAGTCGGGGTTATGATGCTGCTAATGATGGACAAGGAGGCGTGGGCTTTGGGGCCGGAAGGGCCGCTGGTGGAGGAGTTCTGGGAGAATGTCAGGAGATATGCACTCTATGCTCTCACTGTCAGTACTGGTTTCATTTACACTGTTGTTCAGCCCATATTTGAGCTCCTCAAGAACCCCATCTCCGCTGTCCTCGTCCTCATTATCATCGGAGGCTCCATTTTCATCGTCTCTCAAATCCTTTCTGCTATGGTCGGCGTCTCTGATTTCAGTTACGACTATGCTTATTAGCAGTTAATTGCACGGCCCAACTTTACATGTATTATTGTGCATCTAGCCACTATCTATCCAAGTTATTGAGTTTATATATGTCTCGCACCATGGATGAATAGAAGAGCGTATAGAACTAAGATACATACAGCTCGCTCTGATTCCCAAGACGGATAATTAACGCCTGCAGAAGTTACTTTATCTGTTTCTAGGAGTTAATGGCAAAACGACGTCCCAAATAAGGGTAGAACGATGAAGAATTAAATGCCTGCTGCTTTTGATATGACCAAACCAATGCGCTGATCCACTCCTGCCAAAGTCGTTATTTTTGTTTATTTATGACCAACATCAGTCTACCGCAGGCAGCAGATTTTCTCAGAATTTAATTTTCAAGTTCGTGAAATTAAACAAATTGAGGGATGCATACTACGTTCCTGGATGGGACAACATTTGGGAGAAAGGTAGATCTTGATTAAGGGGAAAGAACCCCCCCCCCCCCAAGCCCATACTTAGACACAATGGCACACGATAGATAATGCATTGATTCCTTCTCTCAAACTGTAATTTTTTTTTTCTTTGTATGGTTGATTTTGATAATCAACTCAATTAGATTAGCTCAGGGGGGGAAAAAAAATATAATAATAACACTGAAGGGATGAGTGCATGACCATGGCATCAGATATGCATGAAAGATAGTATTATATCCTAAAATCCATAAGAAAGAGCCTAATTCATTAGTACCGCGTAGATGAGAGATTGACGAGGCAATACAAATGGATGATTGATCAACAAGCAACAGAGGAAACAGAGAGAGGATAACTGTGAGTATTGGCATATTGGAAGGTGAGACTTTGGCCAGCCGCAAGAGGCTCCCCGGCATTGACGAGACAGTCATCGTAGGAGACCCTCTTGAAGATGTTAGGATCCACCAGTGTGGCTGAGCTGAACCATCCACAACTAACGTGGATGTTGGAGATGGTGCAGCCGCTCACGCACACATTCAGTATCTGGACTGAGTAGGTTGGGATTCCACTGGGAAGGGTCGCCAGTGGCCCTTGCTCTATCTCTATGTCATCTCTTGAGCAACTTTCTTCTTCCCCTGCTCTATTCACTGATCATACCCAAACAACAATCATCTATGCTGTATTATTGTCAACTGTGAATTTGTATGCATAATATTCATAGGTTTATGGAAATGGAATTACCAAAAATGGGAGTAGAAGGGAGGAGTTTGTGCGTCGACAGTGGAGAATTGTTGGGGGGATTGACGGCATTGGCCTTGGAAATCATTACTTCTCTTTCAATGCCAGCTTTCCTGCTTGCCTCCTTTGTAGCTGATGCTGATGCGAATGCCAATGCCAAGCCCAAATGTGCTGTCATCAAATAATATTTATTTTACCAGGAAAACTTTATATCAGTGTACAACTTAGAAGACTATGCATGCATGCTGATAGTTGCCGTAGAGGTAGAGTTATAAGCCTAGTTATTTGTGAGAATATTACATACGTTGGTAATTCTTGCCTACTTTTCTAATCCTACAGAATTCAGCAACATATTCAGACAGATGCATTCAACATTGAAGCAATATAAATTATCCAGCAGACATCACACTTGATGAAAGCTAAAACTTTCAAAATAAATTTTAGCTTATGCAAGGCAAGAGGGGAGAGAGAGAAGCAAGAGAAAGAACCTGAGATAGAATGAAAAAAGAGGGAGCACAGCATGCAAAGCTTAAGAAGAGGGGCCGGACTCATGGTCATCACGCTCAAGCTCAAAAGGAATTGGAATCAATTCCACTACTAAGACCATAATTAGGGATACGGCTGGGCCACCAATCCATGCAGGTTACTGAGGAGAGAGCATGCACTGATCATCACCTTATTTTCAAGCCACTTGTAATAAGACACAGCAAGCAATAAATTACTCTACTTGGGATGGTTTTGCCAGCAAAGCAATAATAGCATTTTGGAATTTTGAGTAATTACCTAACCATTTTGGCATCTCTAATTTCTGATTGTGATGTGTCTCTCCTAACGTAGTGGATTTGTTTGTTAAACATGTATGTAAAGACTATACAGATTGACATACATGAAATTAAAATCTTATATAATATGTATGCATCACTCAGTTTTGGCATGATAATATGCACTTACCCTTATTGTTGGCATGATATGTATGCATCACCCAGTTTTGGCATAGCTAATTATGAACCAGAAAAATTAAGGAATATACAGTACCACTTGCAGAAACTTCATTGGCTAATTACTTCAGCTAGCATCCACCATGCATCCTAGCGGAAGTTTCTAAGGGACTAGGAGCCGTGTGCAAAATATATCGCATGCCTGTGAGTATCTATATGCACCTCTTGTATATGATTGTGACATAGTCAAATCTATTATTACATAGGCGATTTTCTTAATTACTACGTACTAGTTTTTGGCTCCAGGTCCACCTCAATAATCGATAGTTGTTACTAGCGGCTCGAATTCAAAGGCCAAGGCCATTGAGCTTCTTGCACGTGTAGTGAAGAAGGAAGCATGCAGTTACAACTGTTTGCTGCATCTGGTAGGGATAACTACAGGTGCACTTATATACTACTCCCAGATCATTTGGAGAAGTCTGTACAATAAAGGAATGGATAATCCTACGCTACATTAATTAGAAACTTGACTAATTGAACAGTCAGCAGACCTACATGTCTCCTACAGGGGCTAAAGACACTAGATGAATAAACTGCAGCTATGATTCAGGTTAGGAACATATGAATGACCCTGAAACCTGAATGAACACTGCTAGACTGTCTTAACTGCATGCTAATATTTCTACATCCCTTGATCTGTGTGTCACATTCATTTCTGGTATATGACTAATACAGATTAACCAGAGATGTCTATTCCGTGGCAAAATGGGAATTTATTTTCCCTCTCCCAATTTGGGCCTAGAAATTACTATGTAAGACCAAAGACCAAACCATCAGACTATCATTCCCATCTGTAGGCCCAGACCATTCTCTCCAGCCCAGTCCAGAAGACATTGTTCTTTTTATGCCAACCGAATACACTTAATAAGGGCTCTTTTGGCAGTTGTTCAATTAACTTTACAGGAAGCATAATAAAAAGACAAACACTATAGAGCAGTCCAGGCCAGTGACATTAAGTTGGAGAATTCTCTTCCTTATTTATGAATCTTGCTTGGGTTGTTCTCGGTTCTATTTTGTCCTGAAAATAAGATTTCTTAATTGCATGGCATACACTCACATTTTCAGATCGCATAGTGGATACGTGGCTTCCCTGATAGGTTTGCAGAAGACAGCTTACAAGGTAGTTGAACTAAATATGGGAAAAACTGACCCGACACAATTATCGATCCGAAATCGACATGAAGTTAAGTGAGTTTGGGTATAAAGTTTCAACCCGTTTAATTAAATGGGTTAGGTTCAGGTTGAGATTCTCGACACGAAAAGGTACCTATTTACCTCGTTTAATTAAATGGGTTAAGTAAGTCAACTCATTTTTCCACTTGACATTTATCCATTTACCTTTTTATTATATAATTAAGAATACAAAAATTTAAAAATTATGAATTATGATGAATTGGGGGAGTTTTAGTGAGTAATTGTTTAATGTGATACGTAAATTTAATTTTTAACACTATGTAATTACGTATTAGTTGAAAATGTTAAAAGTATAAATGGGAAATTAGACGACTAAATGGGTACAGGTCAAGGTTTTATCTTAAACGGATTAGGCAGGTCAACCCGTTTAAAAACTAAATGGTTACAGGTCAAGGTTTTTCAACCCGTTTAATAAACGGGTCAGGTTTAGGTTGAGGAATTCTGAACCCGTTTAAGTTCGACCGAACACGAATTCGACCCGACTTGACCTATTGCCCAACTCTAAGTTGAACCAAAACATTTCAGCGAAAGGGTTTCTGGTCCGTCATTCAAGCCAAAACTAATGCTTTTCATATGTTCTACTCACAAACAACAGCAAGTGGGAGGCAAGCATGAAGCAGTTCAGTTTCCATATATATTCTACAAGATTTGAGGTTGTTCTCGCATCATTTGGAGAATTTGATCTTCCACTTGAATCAGAAATTCTCCTTCTGATGTGATCCAAACTCCCAAATACAAGTTGTGGAATGTTCATAAAAGTTCTAGGAAATTCAGTCTTCTTTTATGACAGATTCCAAGTTGGGACCTTTCCTAATGAAGACTTGTTCATTTATAGCATCACCGGCCTCCCTCTCTAATTCCTAATTAGTTGGAAGACATGTTGTGAGATCATAGACATGCTATTAGTTAACTCAAGACATATGGAAACAAATAAAGAGACAAAAATAAGCTAAAACAAAACAAAAAAAGTTAGGTAGTTTGTTATCTTTATTTGTCGGTTAAGGCTACTTACGATAATGATGATCATTGATATGCATGAACAGCCCAAATGTTTTGGCAAATTTAAAGTGATGAACGAGTCAAAATTTAGAAGAATCCGTGACCTCAATCTATCGATCAGTGTAGAGTGATGCAGTGACTTGGTTCCCATATAAAATTTAAAGGGCAGATAAATTGCAAGCAGAACTTCTGGACCCTGCCCAGGGTTTGTTATCATCACTAAATATCAAGCCAAAAAATCAATAATCAAACCAACCTTTTTCCCAAGTAACCAGAACCTTCACACAAGTTGACAGCAATCAATCATTTGACCGATTGACTCATTTGCCCCTAGAAATTCATGATATAGCCACTTATAGGAAGGGCATCATGGTACTTGAATGTCCTTAGAATGCCTTTTTGTCAGGCCACTGTAGCTTTTGGTTTCCCCTTTATATATATATATATATATAGGGAAGAAAAGACAGCCTTCTGATATTGCATGGGCCATCTGGAACCTTTTCTGATTCCCACATTGTAATCTCCAGCCCTCGTTATCCTGTTCCTTTTTTGGACCACGTACACTAGCTAAAGAAAAATGGATATTGATGAGGAAGATGATGTCCAAGTTAACCTTGCTGCTTCAGTGGAGAAGGAAACGAGCACAAAAAGAGGCAGCAGCAGCAAGCACCAGAGAACGGTCATAAAGAGCTTGGAGTTATTCCTGACAATGTCCCTGCTCTCTGTCTTCCTCTCCTCCTTCACAGGCCTTTCTTACCTCCACTCTTAGACATACTACTTCTCCACGTTTCTGTTTCCTTTCCTAACCCAAGCCTTGCAGAGGAAGTACATGTTCCTCCTCTGCAATGGCATCCTTGTCTTCCTTGCTGTCCTATCCAGTTTCTGTGGTGCTAGCTCTCTTTCTTCGTCTTCAAAGACTCAAGGGTTGAGTGAAGGTGATGGTGCTCAAGCTGTGATGCTGATAACGGAGGATGACACCGAAACCATTCCTTTGCAGGCACCAGCACCTGTTCACCCTCTATATGAAGAGGGAGGGGGAGCACCAGCAGGAGCTTCTCGTGTTGAGAGTATTGTCAGCTCTGGATACAGTAGGGTTGCAGCAGCAGCAGCAGCAGCAGCAGAAGAAGAAGAAGAAGAAGAAGAAGAAGAAGAGAAAGTAGATGAAGAAGTTGGGGAAGATTGGATAGAAGATGGAAGAAGAGGGTTGGAAGGAAAAGAAGCAGAAATAGTGAGTAGGCCAACGATAGTAGGAGAAGAAGGTGGGGAGAATGATGAAACGGAGAGTGAAGATCCAGCAAATATTAATACAGAAGAATTGAATAGGAAGATAGAGGAGTTCATAAGGAAGATGAAGGAAGAACTGCGCCTGGAAGCTCAACAACATCGTCTTATTCCTGTGTAGCCTACCCTAATCAACTTAACTTATGTTCCACCTCCTTACCTCCTTTTTCCCCCTAGAATTTCTTGTTCATATGTGGAAAGAGGCAGCTCACATGTATGCAGCTAGCCTCACTCCTCATTTGCAGTGAAGTCTCTTGTTCTTTTTTTTTTGGGGGGGGGGGGGGGGGTTAGCATCAATGTCATATATGTCATAATAGGTCCAGAGTTAATGGTTAGGAGCTAGCCGGCCTGTTTGTAAAATGGTGCGTGGCCGTTTTGAGTCCTAGATTTGCTTTTTGTTTTGTCTAGGATTACTCTAGTTCGAGAAAGTTTGGTTAAAAATTAACCACTTTGTTTCTACGTACATGATGTAATCATGATATGATTTAAGCGACGCAAATCCTATATATTTCCCCAACGTAACCTCCTCCTGATCTCACCAATCAAGTTTGAGAGCATTGCTTTTCCGTCCCACGTATACATGTCATGATATAGTGGCAGTGGTGTTCTCTGAAAATTTTCTATCGTATTTGTGACTGTAATCGTATCCACAGCGGGTGATCTTTCTTTGCCTCCCAACCCAAATAAAAGGCAAGCTTTGTGCGTGCCTACGCAGTTGCTGATTCTGTTAAGCGAACATTCTACATGTTGATCTTAAAGAAAAATTCCATGATGCTTTCTTAAGAGTGCTATTCTGCAATTATCCCCCATTTTATGTAAAGCCTCGCAAAAGAAATTTCTAGTGTTAGCCTCAACTAAAAACTTTTCTCTGCCAAGCACCGGTTAAAGGGTCTACATTTTTTATTAAACTCGATCACGGCTGTGTACTAATTCTCTCTCTCTCTCTGTCTCCCTGCTAGTTTGAGTGTGCAAGTTTGGAGTTGCAGAATTCCTAGGGTTTTTGCCAACCTAGCAGAACACAACAGTAGTTTGGGAACAGTCAAGCCTCTGACAGCTTGCAGCGAGTCGGCCACCGGTGTGCCGAAGCAGGCACCGCAACAACAATCTCCATTTGCTTCAGGTGGTGAGCGTGGTGGCTGGAAACAGAGCACCCACTTGATTTGTAAGTTAGGCACGGTGACTGGAAACGGAGCAGGTACTACAACTGGTGTGCCCCTGCCCGCTGACCTTGTTCCATCTTGACTGTCCTCGGCTTCTCTAACTTTGTTCCTAGCCGTACAACCGATAGCGACGCTTTGTTCGGCCACTTTGCGCTGCATTTGTCGTCAATTCATCCAATTCATCCGTGTCAAGAAGGGGATCACGCACTTCATCACCTTGAGGGTTTCGGAGGGTTGATTTCTTCTAGAACATCTCCTGCTGATCATTCACCAGCCAAGGGAAGGTGCCCAAATCACCGACGACGGTGACGACAGGGCTAGGGGTGGAGTGCAAGGGTCAATCGAAGGGGGCAGCTTGTGACCGTTGGGTGCTCTGCTCGAAAACCCGTGTGAGGTAAGGCGGGTGCAGATAAGTTCAACTTTGTTTCCAGTGTTATTTCCGCTAACATATTTCCTTTTCGTATTCCGTTTCCTTTTCCGCATCTCTAGTCTGGCAACCTGATTATTATCACTACCATTATTATTATTATTATTATTATTATTATTATTTAGTACCTATTGGGAGCTTGCTTTTTGTTCCTTTTTGGCCTAGTATATTGTTTACTTCTGTTATTTTGCAACTTTTAGAACATTTTATTATTATTCTTCTTTGTTAATTTGGTTTTTTTATAATTATTATTATTATTATTATTATTATTATTATTATTATTATTACTACTAGTATTAATATTATTAGTAGGTTTTGTTTAGTGTTTCCGTTGTGTTGTTATTACTAGTATTAATATTAATATTATTTTTATTATTATCATTTGTTATTAGTTGGTAGACCTCTAGGGTGTTCGCTGGCCTCGTAGGCGTCTGCGTCTGTGGCGAGCCATGTAGCTGTTTCAGCCTGTCCTCCGGGGAGTTTTGGGGTTGGGAGGGATTTAGGGCTGCGGAAGGTACGTCTAGCATCCTGGAATATTGGGTCTCTCACGGGTAAGTCGATAGAATTAGTTAAGTCTTTGCGTAAGCGTAAGATTAGTATAGCGTGCGTCCAGGAGATAAAGTGGGTTGGGGCTAAAGTTAGAGAGATTGATGGGTACAAGCTTTGATACTCGGGGTCAACCAAGGCGAAGAATGGAGTTGGCATCCTGGTTGTGAAGGATTTGGCGGACCAGGTGGTCGAAATGAGGCGTAAGAGCAATCGGATTATGGCCATTAAGGTTTTGGTGGGTTCAGTTTTTGTAAATGTGGTGAGTGTGTATGCGCCCCAAGTAGGCATACCGGAGGAAACTAAGAAGCTCTTTTGGGAGGATCTAGATGAGGTCACCCAAGAGGTCCCTCGGAGCGAGAAACTGTTCATAGGAGGAGATTTTAACGGCCATATCGGCGCGGAGGCAGCGGGTTATGATGGGGTCCACGGGGTTTAGGTTTCGGGGAGAGAAACGCGGAAGGGATCTCTGTATTGGACTTTGCGGTGGCCTTTGATTTGTTGGTGGCCAATTCCTTTTTCAAGAAAAAGGAGGATCACCTAGTGACCTTCAAGAGCAGCTCTTGCAAGACCCAGATTGACTACTTCCTCACGAGGAAGGAAAGTCGGAGATCGTGTAAGGACTGCAAAGTGATTCCTAGCGAGTTTCTGGGAACTCAACACAGGTTGCTGGTTTTAGATGCAGAGTTCAAGTATCGGACGAAGAGGAAAGTCGGAGAACCCAGAATTAAGTGGTGGACCCTCACGAAAGATAAGGCGGGGTTAATAGCAGAAAGAATAGCCGAGGAGGGAGCTTGGAGAAGGGCAGAAGACGCCGATTCGATGTGGGAGGCTGTGGCGGATTGCATCCGAAGGTCGGCTAAGGAAACCCTAGGTCTTTCCAGGGGAGGCGGGAACAGGATGGAGGGCGCTTGGTGGTGGAACGAAAAGGTAAAGGAGAAAGTCACGGCCAAAAAAGAGGCTTTCGCAGAGTTCATGAGCAGCAGTTCGAAGGAAGAGAGGGAGCAAAAGAAGATTGGATACAAGGCGGCCAAGAAGGTAGCCAGAAAGGCGGTGGCAATAGCAAAGAGCCAGGCTTTTGATAGACTGTACCATAGATTGGGGACGAAGGAAGGGGAGAAGGAGGTTTTCAAACTGGCTAGGGCGAGGGAAAGGAAGACTAGGGATTTGGGAGTGATAAGGTACATCAAGGACGAAGAAGGTAAGGTGTTGACTGAGAATGATGAAATTAGAGAGAGATGGCAAAGGTTCTTTACTAAACTTCTAAATGGAGAAGGAGTGCGAGACGACTGTAGTAGGGGCGGAGAGTGTAGTGATCAGCGAGCGGGCGACCATATAGCAAAGGAAGAGATTAGGGAGGCCTTGAAGAAGATGGCGAATGGAAAGGCAGTGGGCCCATACCAGATACCAGCAGAAGTTTGGAAGTTTATGGGGGAGGTAGTGCTAGAGTGGCTCACGGAGCTGTTTAATGTTATTTACAGGACCGCCAAGATGCCCAAAGATTGGAGAGTCAGCACAGTCATCCCACTGTACAAAAACAAAGGGGATATTCAAGTTTATAATAACTTTAGAGGCATCAAGCTGCTCAGTCACACTATGAAGATATGGAAGAGGGTGATTAAGAGAAGGTTACGAGAGGTTGTAGAGATTTCAGAGAACCAATTTGGTTTCATGCCAGGCAGGTCGACCACTGAGGCGATCCACCTTCTCAGAGGGCTCATGGGCTTGTTCAGGGATAGAAAGGTGGATCTCCATATGCTGTTCATTGATCTAGAGAAAGCGTATAATCGAGTCCCGAGGGAGGTATTGTGGAGGTGTTTGAAAGAGAAAAGGGTGTCGCCCGCGTACATCCGTGTAATCAAGGATATGTACGAGGGAAGGCGGACGCGTGTTAGGACACCGGGAGGGGTCTCTAACGACTTCGCTGTTAGTATGGGCCTACATCAGGGCTCCGCCCTAAGCCCATTTCTTTTCACTTTAGTTTTGGATGAACTCACGAGAGGAATCCAGGACGAGGTGCCTTGGTGCATGTTATTTGCAGATGACATCGTTCTTATCGATGTGACCAGGCAGGGGGTGAATGGCAGGTTGGAGAGTTGGAGGCATACGCTGGAAGTTAGGGGTTTTCGGTTGAGTAGATCAAAAACGAAATACCTCCATTACTGTTTCAGTGGTAGGATAGAAGAGGGGGGAGAAATCACTCTGGATGGGAGGGTGATACCAAAGGTTGCTAAATTTAAGTATCTGGACTCGATCATCCAGTAAAATGGGGACATTGACGAGGATATTAGCCGGCGGATAAGAGTGGGTTGACAAAAGTGGAAGTCAGCGTCAGGGGTACTGTGTGACAAGAGAGTGCCCCCTAGGATTGGAAGGCAAAGTCTATCGGATGGTAGTTAGACCGGCTGTTCTCTATGGATCGGAGTGTTGGCCTCTAAAGAAGACGCATGCCCAAAGGTTGATGGTAGTTGAGATGAGAATGATCAGGTGGATGTGTGGTTTTACAAGATTGGACAGAATTAGGCATCGAGTAATCAGGAGCTTAGTTGAAGTGGCCCCCATAGAGGAGAAGATGAGGGAATCGAGGCTCAGATGGTTCGGCCACGTAAAGAGGAGAAGTGTGGCCGCCCCAGTGCGGAGGTGCGAGATGATCGTCCCCCCGGTGGAAAGAGAGGGAGGGGTAGACCGAAGAAGAGCCTAGAGGAAGTAGTTAGAGAGGACCTGAGAGTTGCCGGTTTGACGGAGGACATGGCTCAAGATAGGAGGTTGTGGCGGGATAGGATTAAGGTCTCTGATTGTAGGGGACCGGCCGCGTAGGTGGTAGTAGCTTCGGTGGGGTGGGGTGGGGTGGATAGGGTTTTGGTGTGCTTGTCTGCAGGTCGTGCTGTTCTGGGATGTGACGGCATCTAGCGCCGCTGGTCGGTTGAGGTATGTCTCTACTCCTTGTTTTTTTTGCTCTCCGGCACATTTTCTCCTCCTTGGTTTTTGGTTTGCAATCGTTTTCTATATAAACCTTTGTCCAAAAAAAAAAACTGTTTTGTGGGTCTTAAGGAATCAACCTCTCTATGGGTAGGAATACCGGTATGGCTAAGGTTGCCTACAGCTGGATCTCCTCAAACCCCGCGAAAGCGGAACCCACACTGGAAGTTGTTGTTGTTGTTGTGGATCACAGCTGTGTACTATTCTTGATGGTATATAATACAAATTCAATATACGACAAAAGTATTTAATTACAACTCAAATCTTATATTTTAAAACAGATAAAAATATCAATATGGGTTGAGATTTAAAATTAATGTCTTTAATATATATATAAGCTTGTAAAAACTTTCTTATTTAAATTAATTAATACTCTGTATTTACATTTAGTCACTAGCCTCCTCTCCAAAAAACAGGTGCTTAAAAATTTGATATTGTCAACTTTGTTGAATCATTTATGTTCCTTTCTTAGCCCTTAAGTACGGAAATATCCCAAACGGCAATGGGTAGTGTCCTAAAAAACTTTGTGTACAGTGATCATCAATGCTTAGGTTTAAGCACCTGCAAAGATGAGCTTAACTACGTGCTTAGTCCTGTCACATCACGAAAAATCTTACACACTGCCTCCAATTTACTTGCGTAATTACGATTCATCTATATGAAGACTGACATCTTAAAAAACCAAGAAAACAAAATCCCAGGGGCTTTTGATGTTGTGTCATAAAAACACGACATTAGACTAATCATTCCTGACAAAATGATATGGGCACTTGTCCTCAACTATGTACGTACAGCATACGGTGGTCCATGGTCCTCAATTCAAGCTTTATCCCCTTACCCTTTGCTTCATCTCCATTACCATTGTCAAACAATAACCACCTCATCCTTCAAACCATACTCTTAAATGGGGCCTCTACCTTCCCTCCTTCCCCTAAATGCATCTCAAGACAAACACAAGACAACATAACAGAATGATTGAATGAATGACTGACCTGCGATTGGTGAACTTCCCACCATCACACATCCAGCAGTCGATTAGGTTCCATTACACAAAATGACCACCAAAGGAGATGTTCCAGCTCACACAAGTTAAATAACCCAAAGAAAAATGTCAAACAACAAAAGAATTTTAACTCTTTAGCAGCACATAAGTAATCATAAACATCGGACAAGAAATACATATACAACAAAAAAGCAGCAAGAAATGCATCAACTGTACAAGTGTGTCACCTATCTCAGATACATGGTAGAAGAGCAGCCTTGGGTGAGCAGCACTAGATATTAGCAAGAGAAGCCCTCGTTACAGGCCCCGGAGATTTCCTCCACCTCAGACCGTCATCCTGATAAATGAAAAGCACTCGAAATCAATTCAAAACTATCTGCTGCATATCAAAATGGTATCGACTGTCGACTGAATATTACAATACACAGTGAAGAAATTGACAACTGACCTCCAAGTTTATGATTACAAAGGCATTAACAGACCACTTGTTCCAAGGGGATTAAGCGTAATGAGGAGCTGCTTGCACCTATTCTTTCTGACAAGATATCGCTGCAACAACATCAAACATTGGCAAAGTTGGTAGATTACTGACTGCAGTCAACGATAAGTTGCTGCCATGCAGCATCCCATACGCTATGTTTCCAATGCTAAAGCTTCAGAAGATTAGCCATAAGCAAGGAGAAATCTCATTATGCAGATTAATTTATTAGCTATGAAGTTTCTGTACAAAGATACAAAAGTTCCAATTGTCAGCTGTCAATGTATTTCCCCCGTTTTTCTTTCCTCTTTCTTCCCTTTTTTTTTGGGGGGGGGGGCGTTGGAAGGTCTGCAAGTTCATGATCTAGTTGTTCATCAAATTACATTTTAGAAAAAAGCAACATAAAACTGAAAGAAACGAAACAGCCATATGCAGCTTCCCCACTCTGCAGCAGAACAAGTCCTTTGATGACCTGTGAAGCACTAGTGAACGCGAGGCCTGCCCAAACAAGCTGATATCAAATTATCAAGTTTAAAGTTAGACCTTAGATTGGCTTCTCGAGCGAGAAGTAACAGAAGTGGAGCACAGATACTCTCTTCAACAGAAAAGGGCAATCTGCATAGGTCAAAACCTCATACTGACAGCATGTGTATCCCCATCAAAATCTTTAAACTATCATAAACCAATGTCCATGATCGCCAAAATCCCATATCAGAAGTCCACAGGGTAACATTTAGCTTCAACTTCAACAGATAGATAAAACTACATGGTTCCCTTGTAAAACAACAGTACCAGGTAGAAAGAGAAGCACAACCATAGCTTGTGATTTTTTTGTATAAAGGTTTACTTATGTACAGACTGTCATTGAGTAGCTCATGCCCCGTCAGGGTTTCAGTAGGAAGTATGCCTTCTACACATGGATCTCTAATCAATCTGTTGGTGAAAGCGCCACATCCATAGCAAATTCGTCATGGGCAGGCATGCCTCTAACTTCGTGAAGAAGTCTAGCAATTTCTTTACTAAGCTCTTGGCGGACAAAATTAGATCTCTCTTTTGTCATCAATGACTCAGTAAATAAAGTTGATGTAAGATCATGAAACTCTTGGAACCATTCATCGTTGATGCTTTCTGCAGTTTGCCCATCATATCGAATTTGTTGCCATCTTCTCAAGAAATATATTTCAGGGAGTTGAAAGTAGTTCTTTGTTATGAGTACTCGAAGAGCATGTCTGCATAAAATGCCAGACGATTCAAACTCCTTACAGGAACAATGGATTTGTTCACTTTCTGGAATCCACATGACAAAGCGTTCTTCCTCCATCTTCTTGAAATGTTGGACAATGCATGAACCATTGGCCATCTCAGCAGTAGAATATTGCATAGCAAGCACCAGCTCGTGCTGAAAAATAGTAAAAGCGAAGGGGGTGAGGATGTTCCGAGCATGCTCTTCAATAGGAATGCATGCTCTAATATGCATGCTCTGCATCACTTCATATGCCTGGCTCTGAACACTAGCAGTACGACTGACCTACAAAACAACAGAGCCCGGGGGTTAACTCCAAATAATGATGACAGCAGGCAAGGCCAAAACTATGCAGAAGAAGTTCTGTTATACCTGCACAAAAAAATTGCGCAAAAAGGTGGGCACACTGAGTATCCTCCTTAGGAACATATTAACGCGCTTTGCATAACCTCTTGTTGTCATCTGTGCAAGAAAATAGCCCCTGATGCGGGATATAGCCCATGATTCGCTAAAAGAAAATAGTAATGCTGCATGCTTCTCTGATTCTAAGCAAAATCGAGCAACCATCTGGCTCCATCCATACTCAAATTTCTCAGCACTTTCCATGCGGTATAGCATCTCAAATTCAGACCTGAAGTCTGCATAACTTGACCCGAGCAGATGAGAGAACCAACAGGACAGCTTTGGAAGAATATACCATGGAGAAATAACATGGTTGGTACTTGACAGTTCACCCCTAATGGCATCTTCGAGCGCTGGGTCAAGATCAGTTATCATTGTTTGTGGATGCTTTCCATTCATAAATCTCAGAAAAGTCTGCGACAAGAACGCAGACAACTCATTTTCAAGATAAGATTAGCAATTGCCAAACAGCAACCAATTGAAAATGATTAAGGCATAACAATTAATTCAAAAAGATCACAGCGGAACAATAAGCAAACCTGTAAGGCCCTTGAAAATGACTGGGGTGTTTCATCTTGCAGCAGAACACAGCCAAAAAGAACGGTCCTTCCATTGTTGTTAATGCCTAGCCATACACCAAAAGTCATACCATAGGTGACTAACTCATATGTTGTCTCGAACAAGACAACATCACCATACATGGAGTATAAAAGCACAGAGTCCTGGTAAGTCCAAGCAATCATCTCCACTTTATCATTTCCATCCACTGTATAGTCATATACGAAGTTCTCATCCGCTTCTTTCATGGCTTTACAAGCCTCTAAAAGTTCCATTGTGTTACTCGGTGAAAGTAACGCACCATTCTCTTGAACAGCTTTTTTCCGACTTTGAATGAAGTTCCTAACATCCCTCTCGAGAAAGGGCAGCTGGCCTCCATGGATTCCCTTTTCCAACTCCAAGATTTTCACTATGCGGTGGATTGGTAAGCCAGCTTTAGAGAGCACAAGAATTCGTTCTTGATCAGCCTCCTGAATTTTACGATAAGCTGGAAGCAGGCGAACCTGTTCATCTTCCAATAACTCATGATTGTGGACATTGCTAAACTGAACAACAAACCACTGAGAAACCCCTTCAACAGTTTCTTTGGACAGGTACATTTTGGCATCACAGCCACAGCGCATGGACTTGCGGTCCCTCTGATGCTCGCTGGTGGCTTTCTTCCTAGGCGGAGCAAAGCCAGAACGATAGCACACAAAGTCGCGCTTGTAGATGCCCAATTGAGGGCTTAGTCTGGATCGCTCCTTCCTAATTGAAAACCCATTCTTGCGAGCAAAATTAGCATAATATTCAAAAGCATCATCATCACTAGTAAATGCCATTCCCACATAGGGGGCAACAACATCTTGAGATAAGGTTTTATCAATCTTATTGCCCAACTGAGATGGCACTGAACCATCTTCGGTGTCTTCTCTCTCGTAGTCGTAGGTAATAAAACATTTCCAATCTCCGCAGGGGCAATGCTGCCTTCGCAGCCATACATTTCCAGAAGAGATACTGTTCATTACAATTTGGGCAATTCAACCCCAACCAAAAAAAAAAAAAAAGGTGCTATCTTTTTGCCAACATAAGCAGCGGGCGAGGGCGACACCGAGGAAATACACAGAAATAAACTGCTCTACGATGACTGGGATTTGATTACGATGCATAACAGAGTCGAAACGGGGAAAATTCAACTGGGAATTTGGCGAATTGTTAAACTGTTTGTACTACGATTGAACGCAGATTGGAAGAAGCAAGGAGGTTAATGAGGGTATAAATATAGAAGCAGAACTGGAGAACAATTGAAGCAGAAAATGAAGGAGGGCTAAATAGAAGTGTTGAAATCATACCGAAAAAGCCTTTAGTGTTGAGCTGTGCTGCTCTTCTTCTCGTTCTTGTCACGGTAGAAGAGGGGTTTCTCATCTCAGTCGTCAATTCTCATTGCTTCCACGGTGTCTGCGTCTCTTTCACGTGTTTCTGCGGAATCCACTGCAAAATCCCATGCTCAGGCCCGATCTTGTGTCAAAGTTGGAGCAAAGCCCAACAGCTTTTTTGTCCTTTGAGACATTCAACGGTTCTGTCACTGAGGCCCAACCTAGCCCCCCCCCCCCAAAAAAAAAAACAGAGAAAACAGGTCTTTAGTTACGTAAACTAACATATTAAAATAATCAAATCATCAATACTTATAACTTGCTGCCGGTGTTAGACTGGAGTTATTGCCCCTGTTTAGTAAACAGCTGTTAGCTATTTGTGTTAGCTGTTAACTATTTGAATTAGCTGTTTTTTAAAAAAATATTTGATAAAAACTAGCTGTTTCTAAAAAATATGTTGGTAAATTTTCATTTATGCCCTTATTTATGAATTAGTTTTTAATGAGATGTATGTAATTTTTCCAAACTTATGGACAATTATATAATTTTTACAAAAAGCTCTTCAAAAGGTTAATGGGGATAACTTTTTCAAAGAGAGCTTTTTGGAGCTAAACAGCTATTGCAATTTGCAAACAGCTCTTTACCAAACACCTATTAACTATTTGACTTAGTCAAAACAGCTAAAATCCTCCCAAACAACTATTTTTTTTCAAACAGCTGTTGTTATCAAACACCTCCATTGTCTCAATGGATAAAACCTTTGAAAGTTATTACAAAAAATGCAGGTTCTAATCTCACTTATATCAATCTTTGTACCTCATTCGTACCGAGGGAAACAAAAATTCATTATTATCAATGTTAAGCTTGAGTGCTTGTCAACCAAATAGACATACAAATAGTGTGCGATTAGACTAATGCAATCATGTAATTGTTAAAACATGGAGACAATTAGAGTGATTTGACGCAACTAATATTTTATGCGCACTTGAGAATATGAGGAATTTCATGTCTATCCATTCCATGGGCGAAAGCCTAAAAGGGTTTGGACGGTTTTGGGTTGAGTAGTTGTTGAATTCATGAGTATACACCCACAAGAGGGGGGTGAATTGTGGTGTCTGATTTTCGCGTTGTAAATAACAAACACCCTAGTAGAGGTTGTTCTCAAATGACAAACACCCTGATAGCTTGTTTGCACGGGGTGTTCTCAATTATTGCAGATGCGAAAATCACCAAGATAAATGCGGAAAATAAAGCACACATAATTTTTACGTGGAAAACACCTCTAGCCCAACTGAGGTGTGAAAAACCACGACCTACCTCGTGTAGGATTTAACCACTTTCACTAACGGGCTTCACACGTTACAAATGTAACACACCTTGTTACAACTTGCAACCACGTAACCTTCTTCCCAAAGACAGGTTACACCACGTCCAACCTTCGCAAGATTAGACACGTCCAAGTCCACACGACTAGGACACACTCACTCACTTTTCTGATTCAAGATCAGGGTTACAAACACCTTACAGGGGGTGCTTCTTACTAAACAGATGTAAGGTACAATGAAGATTCTATTATGCCAATGGTTTGAAAACTCAAAATCAAACACAGCTTGTCACGGTTTGCTTTTCAGAATGAAGCTCAAGAATCTTTGAGTGTAGACCGTGTTTTCTGATTTTTCCTGAATTTTTCAAAAAGCTGTGTTTAAGCAAATTCAACCTGAGTTTTCTATCTGCTCTTTTCTCGTGTGTTGTGTCTCTGCTGGGAGAGAAAAAGCTGAGGTTTTTAAACAAAAACCAACGGTCAAAAACCAAAGAATCAGCTAAGTATAGAAAACAATTTTCAATTAGGAAATGTTCTCCTACGGCTAGTGATAAAATTTTGCCAAAATATAAGGGATTTGATATCTTAAAAGATAACCCTTATCTTCCCATAACCGTGAGGTGGATTCAAAAAAGCAACCAGAAATTTTCAGCTTTTGAAACTTTACCATATCCGAAAATATGGTCAAAGGAAATCTTTAAGTTTGGCAAATCTCCCAAAACTTATTTTCGAAAATCTCCCATAATATTTTCAAGAAATATCCTTTCCAGAGAAATAGCAGTTTTGAAATTCAAGGAAAGTAATCTGGAGATCTTAGCCAACTAAAATAAATTTTCAAAGATAACCGGGTGTGGCTACTGCAGTTCAGAAACACCCTAGGCACCCTGTTCGCAGGGTTGTTCACAACTGGTGTTCTGAAGCACTTAGCGCAAATACCGATTCAAGAGGTGTTTAAAATGATGTTTTCAATATTGGCATATTAACAAGAGTCTAAATAAATAGAACCTATATACCCGAGACTTCTTGTTTTGAATGTCATCTTGTCCAAGATTTATGGTGCTGCTGTGAACACCAAGACCACCTTGTTTGCTGGGGTTGTTCTTTCCATTGCTAGAGTTCAGGAACATGCCTTACAATCAACTGTCGAGATGGTGTTCTTGACTTAATATAGAATCACCAAGTAAAACCTGTTTTGAAGACTTGTTCTCACATGTAGCAAACCAGTTAGTATAATAAAGAATACAAACACCAGTTAGGCTTGTTTGGAGACCGTGTTTGGAGCAACATTACTTGAATAAATTTTTACACTTAGATTTGTTATCATCAAAACTAAATATAATAACTCAACAAATTCCCCCTTTTTGATGATGACAAACCAAGTGACCATATTGACCCAAAAAAAATTGAATGCTGATAGGGATCCACGTAAGTCAAGGTCCACTTAAGTCAATGCTAGGTTCATTCGTCAATAGGAGGGTTACACTCTTCTTCCCCCTTTTGGCATCATTAAAAAGCATAAACAACATTATGAATGCAAGAAAAGAAGTATGTAGCAGAAGGTGCAAGAAGCATCATAAAAGAGATATTGCATTAAAAACAGTACAATGCCAAAAATGAAAAGGGGAGGAGGAAACAAGAGAACAGCATAGAGAATCAGGGTGCAGGGGGTGGTCTCGTTTGCAGAGGAGGAATGCTGGGGGCAAGAGTGGAGAGAAATGCAAGCAAATCTTCATGGCGTTTGGCCGAGAGAGCTAGTTCCTCAGCAAGAGCAGCCTTGACAGCTGAGAGCTCATCCTTGAGGCGAGCATTGTCCTCAAGAACAGCCTCAACCTTGACGGAAGGTTGCCCAGAAACAGGTGGTCGAGGTGGTCGACGTCCCTGTTTGGAAACTGACCCTTCGCCAACCTCATAGCCACACCCTAGGAGAGTGTCAATCCCAATCTCATCAATGATTTGGGCCGCCACTCTTCGTGTGAGCACTATCCCAAAGTGCTCAAGCACCCTTGTCAACAGAAACCCATAGCCAAGATCATGTGCCCGGGTGGTGTTCGCAATTCGCTCTATGTGGCGAATCATGATTGCAGGGAGGTTTACTGGTTCCTCCCGATCCAGTAGGTCCACCAGACATTGATCGAAGGCATCTGCTGAGTTTCGCCCTTGACCTCGCGGTATTATGTTCTTGATGGTGAACATAAACAGTAGTTGGTGCAGGGAGGTCATTTCACCCTTCTTAACCGAGAGGGGTGTTCTCAGGCCCTGTTTTTGACTAAGGCGTTTGGACACCTCTAAGAGCCTGGCTGTTTCCAGGGCAGTTTTGTCTTCCCTCATATACACAGCAAATCCACGAGAGGGGATGCCCAGAATATCACTTAGGGTGGCTTCATCAAAGGAGAAATGACACTCATTGACAGCACTTGTCACTACCCCATTTGTGACAGAGCAGTTGGCATAGAATTCAGCCAACTCGGGCACAGAACACCCTTGCTGGGTGTTTGCAAACAACTCAAGCCAGCCTTGGGCTCGAAGCTTGGTCAAGAACACCCCCAGACCCTGTTCCTCGAAAAAGCTTACATTTAAGGACAGGAACAGAGGTGGTAGTTTCTGGTAGGGGGCTGTTCTGGGCTTTCGCTTGAGGGGTGTTTTGGCAGGAGAGGGCTTCACAGCAGGTTTATTGGTTGGTTTTGGAGGAGATTGTTCTTCAGAGGACTCGGAAAACACCGGTGTCCCCTGTTTGAAGGTGGTGTTCTCAGAGTCAGAACTCGAGAACCCTTCAGAAGAAGAAGAAATCTCCTCGATGATAGGAGCAGAGGGTTTGGAGGGACGATAAGAGGATTGAAATGCTAGCCTTGCAGATTTTCGAGAGGGCTTAGAGGATTGAGGAGTTTGAGAGGGTTGAGACCTTGGTTGTGGCCTTGTTCTTGGCGTTCTGCTACGCCTAGCCACGATTTTCACCCTCTTCCTTTTCTCTCCAGTTTGAAAGGCTGGAGGGGAGATTTCAGCCTCAGGGAGAGAATTCTTCTCTAGACTCTCCTCTGACGACTCATTAGACTTCCCTTGGAAGTCAACATGCAGATCCTCCACAAACATACCTTCGACAGAGGCAGCCCCTGTTTCTGTCGCGGTGTCAGAGAACAACCCAGAAGAACAGGGCTCAAAATTAAACCCTTCAGGGGTTTCCAAGAATTGTTCTTGAGACCCCGACTTTGTTCCCTCTGACTCAACTGAAATGGGACAAGCAATTGCCCCTACGAGGAACACCAATTCCCTTCGACATTCAAAGGGAATATCATCCATCCCCATTCCCACTGATTTTAGGGACAAGCTTTTCAGGAATTTGAAAGGCTTGTACGAGATTGGGCGAGAAGGAGCAGGGATTGAGGAAGCAAGAACGAGGGCTTTTGAGTGAGAGGTGTTGTTGGAAGCCATTGTTTGCTAGAGGAGAGAGATTAGGGTTTAGAGGGTTTTGCTAGGGTTTGAAAGCAAGAACAGAGGGGAGAGAGAGAGAGAGAGAGAGAGAGAGCAAGACGGGGAAAACAGACACACGCAAAGGGGGTTTTTAAACTCCCTACCCGTTATGAAGGGCCACCTAGGAAACACCTAGAATTTAAGCAGGCAGCATACATTAATGACAATCAAGGCATACCTGTTCGAGCCATCTGTTCTTGAACATGCTTCTCTCATTCCAAGGTCTGTCATGAATACTCTTTCTCCATCTCCCAAGGCAGCAGTCTTCATAAATAATCATAATAGCACACAAGACTACACATATTTGTTAAGCATAGACCACTGTTTTGATAGCAATAATTGCAAACAAGTGGATAGAACAGGTATTATAGGGTGTTTTGTCAGCTTGATCTAACTCTGAGAACAGGTGTTCTCAGGGTGTGTTCACCAACCCCAATTCCAGTCTGTTTCTCTCAAATTGGTCTCTAGCTAGTGTCTTAGTGAATATATCAGCAATTTGATTTTCCGTTGAGCAAAAATTCATAGAGATTAAACCCTTTTCAACATTATCTCTCAAGAAATGATGTCGAATGTCAATATGCTTTGTTCTTTTATGTTGACATGGATTTTTGGCAATATTAATTGCACTTGTGTTATCACAAAAAATAGGAATGCATCCAATGTCAACACAAAAGTCCTTAAGCTGTTGCCTTATCCACAACAGTTGAGCACAACATGAAGCTGCTGCAACATATTCAGCTTCTGCTGTGGACATGGCAACTGAATGTTGCTTCTTGGTAGCCCAAGATACCAAACAAGGTCCAAGAAAGTGAGCCATACCTGAGGTACTCTTTCTATCAACTAGGAATCCAGCATAGTCAGCGTCAGCATATCCAACAAGATCAAAATTGCAACCTTTAGGATACCATAAAGCTAAATTGGGTGTATGTTTCAAATACCTTAGTATCCGTTTAACAGCCTTAAGATGAGTTTCCTTAGGGTTAGACTGAAAACGGGCACATAAACCAACACTAAAAACAATATCAGGTCTACTAGCGGTTAGGTATAAGAGTGACCCAATCATACCCCTATAGAGTTTCTCCTCAACTAAGGGACTCCCATCATCCATAACCAACTTGGTTGAAGGAGAAATAGGAGTGTCTATGGGTTTGGCTGACTCCATCCCAAAACGCTTAAGTAACTCCTTGATATACTTTTACTGATGGATCATGGTGCCGTTTGGAGTTTGCTTGATTTGTAAGCCTAAGAAAAAATTAAGCTCACCCATCATGCTCATCTCAAACTCACTCCTCATCATATTTGAAAATTCATTGCATAAATCATGATGAGTTGCACCAAATATAATATCATCAACATATATTTGGACAATCAAAAAATGTTCCCCCTTAGATTTTAGAAACAAGGTATTGTCTACCTTGCCTCTTCTAAAATCATTTTCAAGTAAAAAACTTGACAACCGTTCATACCAAGCTCTTGGAGCTTGTTTTAAACCATAAAGTGCCTTGTCAAGTTTAAAAACATGATTTGGAAAATCACCATTTTCAAAACCAGGGGGTTGTTTGACATACACCTCTTCTTTAAGGTATCCGTTTAGGAATGCACTTTTAACATCCATTTGATATAGCTTGATTTCCATATGAGCTGCAAAGGCTATTAAGATTCGAATAGCTTCAATTCTAGCAACTGGTGCAAAGGTTTCTTCATAATCGATCCCTTCTTCTTGATTGTATCCTTGTACAACCAGCCGTGCCTTGTTCCTAGTGACTGTTCCTGACTCATCCAGTTTGTTTCGGAACACCCACTTGGTTCCAATGATTGTTCTCTCTGCAGGTTTAGGTACAAGGTGCCATACTTTGTTTCTCTCAAATTGATGAAGCTCTTCTTGCATAGCCGTGATCCAATCTGAATCTGCAAGAGCTTCATTCACACTTTTTGGCTCAATGTTAGAAAGAAAAGCATAGAAAGCACAAAAATTCTTTAGCTTAGATCTAGTTTGCACTCCAGTATTAATATCTGACAAGATTTGATCAAGAGGGTGCGAACTATGGTGCTTCCATGGTCGTGGGGTAAGAGGATCCACAGACCCATGCTCTACTCTAGTCGTAATATAATGCTTACGATAATCTCCCGAGCCTATTTCTGCACATGTTTGTAAGTCTATTCCTGAAGAACACGGTTCCGAACAGGGTTCAGCGGTGTTTTCCCTTGTTTGGTGTTCACCTTGCCTGCTGTTCTGAGGAACACCTTCAGGAGTTGTTTTCTCCATGGTGTTCTTACCTCGTTTATCTTGGAGCAACACTTCTTTTCGAACAAGACCTAATTCAAGTTCATCTTCCTGTGCATCATTCTCACTCAACACGTTAGATTCATTAAAAAGCACATGCACACTTTCCTCAACACACAAGGTTCTTTTGTTAAAGACTTTGTATGCCTTGCTGTGAGAAGAATAGCCAAGGAATATTGCCTCATCACTCCTAGGGTCAAACTTTCCTAAGGCATCCTTCCCATTATTATGCACAAAACACCTACAACTAAATGTCCTTAGGTGCGTAATATTGGGTTTTCTGCCTTTGAAAAGTTCATAAGGAGTTTTATTCAACATGGGTCTGATCATACATTTATTTATAATGTAATATGAGGTGTTCAATGCTTCTGCCCAAAAATACCTAGGAAGACCACTAGCAATAAACATTGTTCTGGTCATGTCTTCCAGGGTGCGATTTTTGCGCTCAACCACCCCATTTTGTTGGGGTGTTCTTGGAGCTGAGAAGTTATGATCAACACCATATTCATTACAATAGTTGATAAAACTTGCATTTTCAAACTCAGTTCCATGATCAGATCTTAAGCTAATTAAAGAGTGTCCTACTCTCTTTTCAACCTTCTTGAGAAAGGTAATAAAATTCTCAAAGGTTTCATCTTTGGATGTCAAAAACAAGGTCCAAGTAAATCGAGAGTAATCATCCACTACAACAAGCACATACTTTTTCCCACCTCTACTGGTTACCCTCATGGGACCACACAAATCAATGTGTAATAATTCTAGAGGTCGAGTAGTGCTTACACATTTTTTCGATTTAAAAGAAGATCTGACTTATTTGCCTTTTGCACAAGCTTCACATACCTTGTCATCATTAAACTTGATGGAAGGTAGTCCAACAACCAAATCTTTGGAAACAAGTTTGTTTAACAAAGATAGGCTTGCATGACCTAGTCTCTTGTGCCATAGCATTATATCATCATTTAATGCATTTAAACAAGTCAGATTATTTTGGGGAAGAGTGGAAATACAGACTTTATAAACATTTTGACATCGCTTCCCCCTCAACACAACATCTCCTGTGTCGTCATTCACAACCAAGCAACGTGTTCGTGAGAACACCACTAGGTTGTTCTTGTCACACAGTTGGGACACACTTAGCAAATTGTGCTTTAAACCATCAACCAAGTGCACATTGTCAATTGAATGGGAGAGAGTTTTACCAATATTACCTATACCGACAATTGTCCCAGACTTGCCGTTTCCAAATGCTACACTCTCACCATTCAGAGCTGTAAGTGAGAGAAAATTTGATCTTTCTCCAGTCATGTGCCGCGAACACCCCCTATCAACATACCACAGCTGCTTGTTTTCAAGGTTGTTTTCTGATATGTTTGACAGGGTGTTTCTTACCCTGTTTGCTGGGTTGTTTGTGGGATTGTTCTCTCTTACTTCAGCCTGCAAAACAAATCACGGGTTAGTTTTGGGCACCCAGATCCACTTGGGTCCCATTCCTTTAGATATGTAAAGCTCATTTTTTCTAATCCAGATTTGTTTCACATACCTTTCATTCTTTCATTGGCATGTTTTCTTAAAGGACAAGAATATCGATAGTGACCAGTTTTACCATAATGAAAGCAAACAATGTTTTCAGGTAATCCCACATACTTTCTATGAATTGGGTAAACTGTTCGTTTAGGCTTATACCCAAGTCCCTTTTTGTTTCGACTGTGGTGAGTGTTTAACCAAGCAAGGGCCTGTGAAGATTTGTTCCAGCGTTTGTTTGTGCTAAGCTCGGTTTCCAGTTTTTCTTTATTAGCATGCAAACCTTTGTTCTCTTTGAGCAGGGACTCAACCATTCCTTCCACCTCAAAGAGTTTTTCCTCTATTCGAGAATAATCTCCTTATTTTATAAAGAGGTTTTCTTTGAGTATATTAACATTTTCATGTAAACCGAGTTTTTCATTTTTAAGAATTTCATTTTCAAGCTCTAGGTCACGAACTTCTCTTTTTAGATCAGCACATGTGTCTATCAAATTATATAGAAGTTCTTCTAAAGTGGCTTTGTTAAGACCATGTACCTTGTTCTTGAGATCTGAGAAGCTGATTGTTGATTCATCATCTGAATCTGAATCACTTTGTGCCATAAGTGCTACGACTCCTTCTTCAGCTTCAGATTCTCCTTCATCCTCAGAGGAATCTCCCCAAGCAGCCAGCATAGCTTTCGAGAATCGCTTGCCCAAATTGTTTACAGGTGTTTTCGACCCTGTTTTCGAGGGTGTTCGGGCGTCTGATCTTCTCGAAGCAGAGGGCAATTCTTGACTAAGTGATCTGGTTTGCCGCACTTGAAACACCCTGTGAGCTGTTCTTTGGAGGTGTTTCTGGACTTGCTGAAGTCTTTTCTTTTGTTGTTTTCCTTGACCTTTTTGAAGAATTTCTTGAATTTTCTGGACATTAGGGCCATTTCTTCATCTTCAAGGTCAGAGTCAGTGTCCTCATGTGCTTTCAAGGCAAGCCCACGATCCTTCTTTTGCTCCTCTCTTTGCTGTGAGTTCTTTCGGAGTTCATAGGTCTGGAGATTACCAATCAACTCGTCGAGGGTGATCTTGTTCATGTCTTTAGCCTCTTGGATGGCTGTTACTTTGGCCTCCCACGTGCGAGGTAAAATTCTGAGGATTTTCCTCACCAACTCTTCAGTGGTGAAAGATCTTCCCAGGGATTTTAACTCGTTCGTGATGTGGGTGAACCGTGTATACATGTCCATCACAGTTTCATGATCACCCATATCAAACAACTCATATTGTCGCATAAGTAGTTCAATTCTAGATTGTTTAACTTGACTCGTACCTTCATGAGCAACTTGCAGAGCATTCCAGATAGCTTGGGCTGATTCACACTCAGAGATGCGAGTGTATTCATCGGGTCCTAGGCCAAAATATAGAAGCTTTTTGGCCTTGGCATTTTTCTCCATTTTCTTGTAGTCCTCGGCATCAAACTCTATGGATTCCTTGGGAACCTTCTTACCATCTTCAAGCACCTTGGTGGGAACAAGGGGCCCGTTCTTGATGAGCATCCATAATTCATAATCTTCTGCCTGAATATAGTTCTCCATCCTATTCTTCCACCAACTATAATGTTGGCCGTTGAAATAGGGTAGACGAGTAATGGATTGCCCTTCAAGAATTCCTTGTGGGGTACTCATCTTCAGAATCTCTCAAGGTGTTAACCTTTTGTAAGAGAACCCGCTCTGATACCACTTGTTGAATTCGTGAGTATACACCCACAAGAGGGGGGTGAATTGTGGTGTCTGATTTTCGCGTTGTAAATAACAAACACCCTAGTAGAGGTTGTTCTCAAATGACAAACACCCTGATAGCTTGTTTGCACGGGGTGTTCTCAATTTTTGCAGATGCGAAAATCACCAAGATAAATGCGGAAAATAAAGCACACATAATTTTTACGTGGAAAACACCTCTAGCCCAACTGAGGTGTGAAAAACCACGACCTACCTCGTGTAGGATTTAACCACTTTCACTAACGGGCTTCACACGTTACAAATGTAACACACCTTGTTACAACTTGCAACCACGTAACCTTCTTCCCAAAGACAGGTTACACCACGTCCAACCTTCGCAAGATTAGACACGTCCAAGTCCACACGACTAGGACACACTCACTCACTTTTCTGATTCAAGATCAGGGTTACAAACACTTTACAGGGGGTGCTTCTCACTAAGCAGATGTAAGGTACAATGAAGATCCTATTATGCCAATGGTTTGAAAACTCAAAATCAAACACAGCTTGTCAAGGTTTGCTTTTCAGAATGAAGCTCAAGAATCTTTGAGTGTAGACCGTGTTTTCTGATTTTTCTTGAATTTTTCAAAAAGCTGTGTTTAAGCAAATTCAACCTGAGTTTTCTATCTGCTCTTTTCTCGTGTGTTGTTTTTCTGCTGGGAGAGAAAAAGCTGAGGTTTTTAAACACAAAAACCAACAGTCATAAGCCACAGAATCAGCTACGTATAGAAAACAATTTTCAATCAGGAAATGTTCTCCTACGGCTAGTGATAAAATTTTGCCAAAATATAAGGGATTTGATATCTTAAAAGATAACCCTTATCTTCCCATAACCGTGAGGTGGATTCAAAAAAGTAACAAGAAATTTTCAGCTTTTGAAACTTTACCATATCCGAAAATATGGTCAAAGGAAATCTTTAAGTTTTGGCAAATCTCCCAAAACTTATTTTCGAAAATCTCCCATAATATTTTCAAGAAATATCCTTTCCAGAGAAATAGCAGTTTTGAAATTCAAGGAAAGTAATCTGGAGATCTTAGCCAACTAAAATAAATTTTCAAAGATAACCGGGTGTGGCTACTGCAGTTCAGAAACACCCTAGGCACCCTGTTCGCAGGGTTGTTCGCAACTAGTGTTCTGAAGCACTTAGCGCAAATACCGATTCAAGAGGTGTTTAAAATGATATTTTCAATATTGGCATATTAACAAGAGTCTAAATAAATAGAACCTATATACCCGAGACTTCTTGTTTTGAATGTCATCTTGTCCAAGATTTATGGTGCTGTTGTGAACACCAAGACCACCTTGTTTGCTGGGGTTGTTCTTTCCATTGCTAGAGTTCAGGAACATATCTTACAATCAACTGTCGAGATGGTGTTCTTGATTTAATATAGAATCACCAAGTAAAACCTGTTTTGAAGACTTGTTCTCACATGTAGCAAACCAGTTAGTATAATAAAGAACACAAACACCAGTTAGGCCTGTTTGGAGACCGTGTTTGGAGCAACATTACTTGGACAAATTTTTACGCTTGGATTTGTTATCATCAAAACTAAATATAATAACTCAACAGTAGTTGTTGAGGAAAATCAAGTTCTGGGACGATAATGGTGACTACAAGTAAATTTGACTTGAACTTAGAGCAAAAACAATGGTGAGCCAGTTTTTGGCTCACCAGCTGAGCCTTATCACTGCCACATCAATCTTCTCTTCAACTTTTTGCCTCACAATCCTCATTCTCTGTAATGGTTGACTCACCACTTTCCCTCACCAAATAAAATAATACCTATGGACCCCATATCTAACAATAAAATAATACCTATACATCCACTGCATAACACATAACTTTATTTTTAGAATTTTAAAAAAAGAAAAACTAATTAAAAAAATTTTAAAAAAACAAAACACACTCACGAGGAAGCTCACTGGTGTGAGCCTCCCCTGAGGCGTGGGGCACAAAATTATTGCTGCAGAATTTGCCTTGCCTCACCATTCTCTCTCTCCTCCATTTCTTCCTCGCGAGCCAACCATTGTGATTGCTCTTAGAAAAAATGGATTATGATGACTTGACATATATCATATAATATGAGGATTGAATTCATCTGGAAGAGGAAGTAAGTGTGGGCATTTTTGGGACACTATCATAATTCATATGGGAGGTTCCATTTACCTACCTTAGACCACTAAGAGAGGCCAGCTTTCAACTTGATTCCCAATACATGAAGGCCATGTCCCTTTCACAGTTTGGTCACTGGAAATCCGATGATTGTTAGACCCAAGAAACCCAAATTGTTAATTGAAAGCCATTTTGACTCTTGTAAGCATTATTAATCAAAGAGGCTTCTGCAATGCTATTATTGCTATGTATGTAATGCTCCTTTATGTTTTTTGGCTACTGAAGTTGGTGAAGATGGATACTCCTTTGGCCTGTCCTAAGCAGCCTATTTTGTTCTTCTCCGTAAGTAAATGCAATTTTAATCAAACATCATATCAGATAGAGTATTACTATTACTAGTCTCTCTACTTTTAAGCAAAGATGAAACAATGAATGAATAATGGAGATGTATGTTTGACGATACTATGCTTCTTCTTGTTCATCTTTTGAATTTGAAGCCACTTTGACTGCAAAGGAAAGAATATGAATCCATGGTTTAAGCAAGGTTTAGCGCTTAAGCAATTTCACTTTTATGCCTCAACAAACAAAATGCCTCCTTCCTCTTGCTTTTCCTTTGTTTGCTGTTTTAGCCAGGTCATTCAACCTGATACGTTGATCTGACAGCAAAGCATGACTCCAAATAATGGGATGATCGTATTTTATTCTTCTTTTTGATAGAAAATGAGATGATGATTATTATTATTATTATTATTTGTTTTCCTTAGGTGAAAGACTGAAAGACATAATGCTGCGGAAAGAGGTTGGAAGTTGTTAAGAGTCCCAAAAATGATAATGAAAGGGAAGAATGATGGAATAGAAAGTGAAGGAGACTGAATGGTTGAAGAGACTGCAGAGGATGAAGCCAGTAACGGTTATTGTCAGGGTGATGGGAGAAAAGAGCAAGTCGAGGCGGGTTAGAAGGGGTTTATCAGGAATCATCCTCCCTTGTATTCATTATTTATCGAAGTAATCAATTAATTGAATGAAAGGATGAGTACTGAAATTATCCGAGTCTGGTGCCGACAGCGATGGGAATGTAGGTTTCTTCAGAAAGCTCTCTCCTTCTGTATTCGTCTCCTCTGTTTGCGCTTGATAATGATTAACTTACAAGCATGGACTTCTCCAACCCCCTTCATCCACGTTGTGTATATTAACCCCCCCAACTCCCCTTTGGCGTTAATCAATCACAACCCAAAACATAGACAAAGAAGAAGAAAAATGTTGGGCATACAAGCACAAGCACATGACTTTGAGCAAGACATCATCAACTCCCTGTTTCCTCTGTCTCAACCCGACCCCTTTGTCTTGGAGCCAAATCTCCTTAAAGGTATCCATGTGCTCTTTCCTTTCTCTCCCCATTCTAATTCTATTTACTTGCATGCGCTCAACTTGATTACCCTTTTTCCAAATTCTGTTATGAAATCCGTATCTAATATAAAACAAATGTATATCATAAAAAACAAAAGTATTCTACTTCTTTACTGATATTGAGTGTCATACTAGTCCATCCATTCTTCTAATTATTTACCATCACATTTTACCTCTTTTTTTTTGGTTTTTGGGGGGGAGGGGGGTTCAATAGAGACAGACAATGAGCCAGGAGTGGCACTAAGTGAGATCAAGGCTCTGCGAGCCACTGAAGCCCTCAAGGAAAAAGCTCTTGAAGAGGTAAAATTTTACTGTCAAACCACCTCACCTCATCCCCGCCTTAACTTGGGAATTATGCTTCAGCTGATCCTCCCTATCTTTCCCTTTTCTACAGCTCAATACTAAAAATCATAAACTTGATGAGAATTTGAGAATCTCAGAGAAGGTCCTTGAGCAGAAGGTAGGCTCCAATTTCTACATGCTTTTACCACCTGATGAACTGCAAAGAATCAAATCAAAAGACCGACGCAGAGTGTTCTGAAATTGATCATAAAATGCAGAATCTTGAGATCAGGAAGCTAGCTGAAGAGAAGAAAGAAGCTTTGGCCGCCCAGTTTGCGGCTGAAGCTGCTCTCAGAAGGCTGCATGAGAGCCAAAATGATGATGATGATCCTCTCCCAGTTGAAGCCATCATCGCTCCTCTAGAAGCTGATATCAAAATCTACAAAGCTCAGGTATCACAAACTCTCTTTTTCCATATTACTCTTTTTAACTATTGAATCTCTATGGACTTTTTTTAATTTAAAAAAATCTATTTATTCTGCTTCTTACAGATTGCAGCTTTGCGGGAAGACAATAAAGCTTTGGAGCGACTCACCAAGTTCAAGGAAACGGCCCTGCTAGAAACAGAGAGGATCCTGAGGATCGCCCTTGAGAGAGCTTTGATTGTTGAGGAGATACAGAACCAAAACCTGGAGTTGAAAAGGCAGATAGAAATCTGCCAGGAGGAGAATAGGATCCTCGAAAAGGCCAACCGTCAGAAAGTCTTAGAGGTCGAAAAGCTCAGCCAAACTATCCAGGAACTTGAGGAGGCTGTTCTCTCTGGTGGGGCTGCTGCTAACATAGTCCGTGACCATCAACGCCAAATCTCTGAGCTAAAGGTAACATATTTACTCGGACTGACTAGCTTCAAGTTTCTCTGGTTTCTTAAAAATAAAAAGCTCCCATACTTCAGGAGGAGAAGAGGACTCTAGAGAGGGAACTTGCAAGGGCTAAAGTGTCTGCAAACAGAGTGGCAACCGTGTTGGCTAATGAGTGGAAGGATGAGAATGATAAAGTTATGCCTGTCAGGCAATGGCTTGAACAGCGTAGGCTATTACAGGTGCCTATGCAACTTCTGCAAAATCGTAAAACCAGATGATAAATGATATAGGGGAAGCATTTTCGGTTATAATTTTACTTGGTGATGTGATTTGCAGGCAGAGATGCAGCGTCTAAAAGATAAGCTAGCTGTAGCAGAGAGAACAGCAAAAGCAGAAGCACAACTTAAGGTATATGTTTTTCTTCGGATTTGCCTGCTCGGTCTTTGGTTTTTGCCATGTTTCTATGAATATCTAGAATCACTGGTCCAGTGGACTGACAGAACAATAACCTTAGGACAAATTCAAGCTGAGGCTGAAGACTCTCGAGGATGGCTTAAAGCATGAAAAGCACATTGCAAGAGAAAATATGGTCAGAAAAAGTTTACTGTCATCCAGAAGCATTGGCGCAGGTCATCGTGGGAAGGAGAACTCAGAGTTGATGGCAAATACAGCTCCAGGGGAATCGAAAGCCAAAGACATGGATGGTGAAGATGTGGTTTCAGGATTTTTGTATGATAGGCTGCAAAAAGACGTAATTAGTTTAAGAAAGGCTTGCCAAGCCAAGGATGATGGCTTGAAGGACAAAGAAGAAGAAATCAAGGTAACCTTTTGCCAAGTGAGATTTCATGTATTTTCTCGTTTTTGTCTTTGTGAAGGACAGCTACTGTATTGGCCAAAAAATGTTTGTCAGACACTCCTGAAGAAGATAGAGGCACTGAACAAAGCGATAGAACTGGAAGCAAGAAAAGTGAAGAAGCAAATGTCAGCTGCGCAAAAGGCAACAGCATCACCTGCCAGAGAAGACAAGAAACCATGGGGTAAAACCTTCCTCAAAAGGTATTCTGAATTCATCCTTTGAACAATGTCCCATTGAGTAGCACTCATCTCCTACAATGCTCTACAAAGTTTTCCGTGAGTGTTACAATATTTTGTCATTAACTTGTTCAACACTCTGATGGTGCTGCAGGGTTACAAAATCCTCGTGAAGATCTACTCAATGGAAACATTTTCTCTCAACCCAAGCAATTTTTTCATTTTTACCTGATTAAAGATGGGGATTCTCATGTATAAATTTTCAGCGTGTACATATGTGCAGAATGTTTGTGAATTACAGAAGCTAGCTTTACAATAATGTTCCTAATCAATTGGAAGATGAGTGTGACAGCAGCTATAAGATTGAGCGGATCTTGAGTGTACAAATCTTTGGTGACACATTTCACAGAAATACAAATCATGATTTAATCGCCTCATTTTTTTGTTTTTCTTTTTCGTTTTCCTATAATCCAGCCAAAAATGTGTGCTTGTGAACCATTTTTGATTCTAGTATTCTACCTAAACCTCATGATCTTGCAACCCAACCAGCTAGCAATGGACCTAAAATTTGTTCAGCAATCCCAAACCAATGAATCAAGTAGGAGATAAAACCATGACGGAGAAATGAAATGGCCTTAGACCATCAAAATCGAGAATATGTATATTAGCCATGAAAACACCTCGCATTTTCCGTACATTTTTAGCATAAAGTTGTGCAAGATGTACAGCATTGCTCGGAAAATTGGGTTGCAGTTGGCTGACACACTATTACAAAGTAAGGGAGAGAGAGACGAGCAACAATGAAAATAAAGTCCTAACTTTTTTATGTAACACACAAAGGTCTATTCTGGGATGGTAGCTAAAGATGGCTGCCAACCGCACCTCAGGCCTCTTTCCTTCTCCCAGAAACTCTCAGCAAAGTGCACAGTTGTTGCTGTAGCTGCCAGCTCCTTCATATTCTTAAGCAATTCCTCCAATTGTTTCTTTGTTACAACAACCTTCACAGTCCTCCGTTTAGGAAGATCATCTATCGACATCTGTGGAGGACTTGTGAGGGTTGACTGCTGAACATGGTTCACAGCCTGATTCAATGGGTCCCCTGATAGTGTCTTGCCTTCTGGTGGCAATGGCCAGAGAGCGGGCATGGGATGGACCTTTGCATAATACTTCTGCTCCCCAGATTCTCGTTTCTTGTAAGTGGCAATTCGCCCCTTTTGACCCAATATAACATATATGCAGTTCCCCATGGTGACTCCTTTGTTAGTGGAACGAATGATAAAAAACAGGAACCACGACGCAGCACATTTATATAGGGTCAGCTACAGTTTTTCTAAGTTCTTTGGCAGCAAAACGTGCAGGCAACCTAACTGTTTCTACAACATAAGCAAGGTCAACTCAGTTCATGTGCGCTTGCACGTTTGGAAGGTAAATTATAATATGTTAATGTGGAAACTGTCTCCCGGTGTCCCTAAAATATAGGCTTATGCACCTCACGCTCAAGTTGGACATCACTGCCTTTGACACCCTGCATCTGGATCACAGAAATTTGTTTCATGACAAAAACAGCAGCGGCAACACCACAGTCCACCACTCAGTATGGTCCTGCATAACAAAGGTATAAGCAGATCCATATATATAGACAACCTTACCAATGTAAGTAGGAAGACTAATTCACAGAGACGTACAAAATTTGGCAAAAGTCTGTTTCCGCAAACAACGCAAGTACCCAACAAACCAACTATGAGGATTCAAAGAAAGTAGTGCGCTTTGGAACTCTGAGCAGTTTAATCCTTTTGCTATACAGCCAAGTCCAATGCGTACAAAACAACCACCACCACCATGATGTCCAATGTGTGCTGCCGACAAGCAATATAGCTTCCAAGTGTGACTGATCGAACTGAAAGACATGATTATCATTTTCATTTTGTCCGGCCTACAAGAATTACAAGGTTGAAAAGGTATAAAAGAATGCTCAGTCTTCTTCTAGCCAGTTCACTGTTTGCCCATAATTCTATTCAACTACCACAATTTGACCAACATCAGAACTAGTAATTCACCTTAACAGCCTCCAAGTGGTTTGTATCATGACTTGTCCAATTGATCTTCAACTTCTTACATAATGTTGCACCTTAAACGAGGCTTTCAATCTTGAAAGGCATTCAGCCATTCAGGACCTAAATTCAGCACAAGCATTGGGTTGGGTTGAACCGCCGAGCCAGATCAGAACTTAAAATTCCACTCACTATCAAGTGCTCATATATCTTTCGCAAACATTACTTGGACAATATCATATTTTGGAACAAAAGCGAGCCTCATCTTTAGCTTTCTAGAAACCTGACTTCTTTTTCCTAGTTGTCACTTAAGTACTCGTGCTTTCACCTGACACATAGTTCCAGTTTTAAGTAAATGACCCTCCAATAGCCAGAAGAACAAGACCATACTTACATGACATTCAACCAAAGTACATTCATCAAAAACAACAGCTACACTTACATAATCACCATTAGACAATGGATACAGATACTGTAACTCACTCTCATACCCCCCCCCAAAAAAAAAAAACCCAAAAAACAAGAAAAAGAGGAAAAAGGGAGGGGGGGGGGGGGGAGCTGACTGTACCCCTTAAAGAGAAGACGATATTGAAGTGCAGAACTCATTTGCATGAATCTCAAATTCCTCACATCTTCCTATTGAGAGTATCTGCATTAAGCATCCCAATTCTCTAACTTCCTCCAGATGATATCCTCAATCATTGAGTGACTTAATGTCTGCAAAAATTCCATCTTGGGTAGATGTTCTAAGCATCCCAATGGCAGTGCAGGTAGAGTAAACAAACACATGCAGTCTTCGTTACATTAGACGTACCCGTGTCACACAACTGACAGTGCAGGTAGAGTAAACAAACACATGCAGTCTTCGTTACATTAGAAGTACCCATCTCGGATAGCTGACATACCAACAAGTATAGGACGCTTCAACTCAGGCAAACGACAAACAAAATTTTCAAAAAAAATGTAAAATTCCTGCACAGCTGAGAAAGTCAATTTACAGAAGCTTTTATGGCTTGGATTACAGAGGACTATAGCAAAAGGCCTCACAAAACTATCCTAGACTTCTTCTAGCGAAGTAGTAGAAAGTTAAAAACTTAAAATGTTCTTAGTTTAGGGTCCTATGGTAACAATCTCTTTGTAATGTACTAGAGGTAAGGTTGCTCCATCAGACCCCTTAACTTGCTCATGTGGGTCCCCAGGGTACGAATTTGACAGAGTCGCATGTTTATTATAGCAGCCATGCCCACAAGACATAGAACAGCTTAGTTATTTAGTCTGCACAGCTCTGATAACCTCACGCTGATAAGAACAAACACAAAAGGTGATGGAAGCAGAGAATGTCCGAAGCAACTTCTTTTTTTTTAAAAAAAAGAGGGGGAAAACACTTTTTGGGGGGGGGGTGTTGGAGAGGGGGAAGGACAGCAAAGGAGGAGGCAGGTGATACTTGTGTTACGCTGGAGGCCAACTAACTACTTGCACAAGTCAAGCAGAATTTTCACCATACGATTCTTGAAGGTCACTGAATGCTCTTCTTAAAATGTGAGTTGGCCATCATTAACTCAAAAGCAACAACAAGCTCGAAAACTACAGCCCCTCCATTGTCAAGTCAGAACGCATAAAACGTTAAAAGGGGCGGACGTTTATGTTTACATTATGATGTTATTGTCTCAAAGAAAGGGCTTTGATTTATTTAATTATATTACATTACCGTATATTTTTCGATATGCAATTGCAAGACGATGTAGTGCAATTATGCTTCAATCTGCCTTATTTTCATTCACTAATGTAACAATTTCTTTTTAAACGGCACTAATTGAACAAATTAGTTGACCTAAACTGCAACATCTCAAACATGTATGTATTTAGAGCCTTGACAGAAAGAAACATGAATGTACATAAAGCAAGTTTAAAGGTAAATCTCTAGAATTACCTCTTGTAAGAACTCTGAACTTCATCATTAAGAAAACTAGCACAATTTTTTTTTGAGATAAAAGCATGGAAGCAACATGGATAAGCGGGGAGGGAGGGAACAATATACAAAATGAGGACCAAACACACAGGACAAAGATTCAAACATGGGGAAACAAGAGATTTTGAAATCCTTTCACATTGCATGCCTACCATTTAAGCTGTGCTTGTGAATGCAACAATTGTATCACAAGAGTATACCAGTATAGTTTATCTAGAGCATTGGTTTTTTTTTCCGCCCTTTTTCCCCCTGGGTGGATATATGGCCTTGCCTAGCCCCCGTTGGCTCCATCCTATCCTTGTTCCTTTCCTTGTACCACACCCATCTTCTTGCCTTCCTATATTCCCAGTAAAGTCAACTCCTATAAAAAATCTCACTTTGAGGTATACTTTGGGTAGCCTTATCAAGGTCCCTCCAAAATTTCCTTCTGATATCCTCCTCCAAGCCTGCATGGGAAGCGCATATACTAACCTCGTACCCAATAAAGTCAACTCCTACATAAAAGTCTCGCTCCGTAACTTGTAGCCCTCAGTTTCTAATGTTGTGGCCCCTGTCTACTTAGCCTGTTCAAGACCTGCTATGTTAATCATATGTTTTCGCGAAGTCTTTACTAATTGTCTAATTCTATTGGCCTTCTCCAAAGTGACCCAACATTCCACAGCCCTGATGCAAACGGTTGATGCCTGCTCTTTTCCTAGTCCCTTCCCCCAATCCCTCGGAGGACAAGCTCAAAGTCTAATATTGTTGGTAAATAAGCCACTAAGCTACGTTAGCTTAGGCTATGTCAAGAAAGGAAAAGAAAAAAGAAAGGGGGGGGGGAGGTCAAGGTGTCCATATGTATATCTGTCTACATTTCCCTCCTGGTTTTCTCAAGGTTTTGTGTAGGCATAGCATGAAAAGCATAGGCAATAATAAAATATATGCTATCTAACCTCAAAATGCATGTTGCTTCCCTTCTTTCTTAGCCTTTTTTTTTTTTTTTTTTTAAGAACTCTATAGAAACTTACATTTGATCACATTCCCAATTTTTATTTCCCAATTTCTCCACAAGATAGATTGTCAATTTATGTTCAATAGAAACACAACTGTCCCCACCCTAGGCTGTGGGCCCATCTATTGGGCAACAGAGAAAATTGTCAAACTTCGATACTTTTAAGCACCCCTCCCTAGTTAGGAAACCCCTCATTCTATAATGAGTGGCAACTTTGCACTTCATGCAATCTCTAGAAATTTATACTAAGATGAATTTCTCAAAGAATTGACCTGTTTTACTACGAATTGGAGCACATGGAAGTACGTCTGTAGTTAGCATTTAAAGATATTAAATGCAAAATAAACAAGGGTAGCCATAGCCACATAAACCTTCTGAGAAAATGTCACCAAAGGAGTACAAAATAGGCTCTACCTTGATAGACTTCAGACAAGACAAATAAAACGCTGCAACAAAGAGCACTTACTACAGCTAGGAGACAACCAATGATGTTCGCAAATGCACTCATGGTCTAATCAGAAGCTAGCTCTGGGACTTCTGTGACTCTAACCATGCCTTTGCTGCGCTGTTTGTGGTTAGAAACCAGCCGGCCTTATCAGCCTTATGGAATGGCGCATTAAGTTCCTTCAAATGCGCCTCAAACACACCTGCCAGTCCTTTCTCAGAATACCTGTGCTTTCCATGTCCCGTGTGAATTCCAAGTACAGGAGGAAGTTCCCCCCCACCTTCTACAGTCTTCATCAAGTCATTCATCCAAACATGTAATGAGGTCAAAGCTGTTCCAAGTGACAGGGATTTCAAGTGCAAAGACCACTGCGTGGGAGTTCTGGACTCTATTTCAGTGTATATCTGGGAAGTGAGACCGAGGTCCAACAGCTCACAAGCTCTGTCCAATAAATTAAGGTTGACAGATAGATCAATCAAGCAATTGCAGTAAGTCTTCCTAACATCAGCACTGATTATATCAAAGAGCTCAGAAGCTGCTCCCTTAAACTGGCCCTCGCTTTTCTCCCCCTCCAACAAAATTTTGACCACATCACCAACATTCTGATTGGCCTTTCCAACGCACTCGACAAGCTTACTCAGTTCTTCTTTTGGTGTTTGCGTCATGACACTTAGAAAACATCCACAAAACCTGTCATCAGGAGTTATACCGAATTCGAAAACCGTATTGAATGTTCTGATTACATCATCAGTACGACTTGCCTTGCCATAGCATTGCATAAGTGAGGTGAGGACGATAATGGTAGGCTTAAAACCAGCTTCTACCATCTCATTGAGCACGCTCTCAGCCTCCATAACTTGCCCAGTGCAGGAATATGCAGCGATCATAGACGAAAATGTCCAGTCGTCTGGAGTGCAAGTTCCAGAACTTTTCATCTCTTGATAGATTTGGACAGCTTCATCAACATACCCCACATCAGCACACGCTGCTAAGAGTGCGTTGTAAAGGATAACATTGAATTCCAGTCCCCTGTCTTTCATTTCTTTATACACCTTGATGGCATCTTCACAATAGCGTGCGCGGCAAAAGGCCTGCAAAAGAGCAGCGTATGTCTTCCAACTTGGAGCAATGCCATTGGTAATCATATCATTGTATATATTCTTAGCTTGCCAAGGCCTTTTGGCCCTTCCCATAGCATACAACAATGTGTTATAAATAACCAAGTTAGGCTTGACTCTAAGAGCCTTCATCTCCTCGTAGACATTCAAGCATCCATCAAAATTACGCGTATTTACATAAATTTTGATGAGGGTGGAAAAGGTGACAGCATCTATCCGCAACCTCTCGGTCCTTGCACGATCATATAAAGCAAAGGCCCTATCGACATTGCCTGCCTTTCCATATGCATCGATCATAGCAGAATAAGTAATATCATCGGGATTGCAGCCAAAAGCGGGCATCTTTTCAAACCATTCGACCGCTTTATCATGCATATTGCAGATCCTACAGCAGGAAATAATAGTAGAAAAGGTAGCATTATTAGGCTTGACTCCCCTCTGGAGCATTTCGTCGAACAGCTGGTGTGATCTATCCAAATCCCGACTCTTCCTCAAAACCTTGAGGGTGACGTTATACAAGACAACTTGTTTGGCCAATTTGATGTTATCAAGAAAGTATTGAAGGGCCAACAAAGCGGTATCTGGGTTGGTCATGCTGTTGAGAACGAGGAGAGCGTCCTCTTGTACCACACTATTCCCCAAACCCATCAAGACTTTGGACGCATGTTCCTGAGTAGCAAGGCAAGAATCTAAAGTCCGAGCGATATCAACGAGAGAGGAGTACCTTGAGTCATAGGATTGCTTGCGAAGCTGCTTCGCTCTGGGGCTGTTGGGATTCACCCATACATATCTTTTACTTTTAGAGGAGGAGGAGGAGGAAGAAGAAGAAGAAGAAGAAGAAGAAGAAGAGAGCTTTTTCATTTTCCCATCTGAATCCGCGTGAATCTGAATTCCTTCGTTGATGACGAGGAGGCCGCAATGAGAATTGGACTTGGGATGGGGAAGGCGTAAGCCCCGAGAAGGTGATAAGCCGGAGATGTGGACTAATCTGGAGGAGCTGTGACTGTGAATGTGATAATCGCACAGTGCTGATGGCAGGGCGGACAGATGCTGTGCCATTATTCTCGCTCTCTCTCTCTCTCTCGCTCTCTCTCTGTGCAGTGCAGAAGTGGGTCGCCTTAACTTGTCCCAAACAGAGCACGGGCTATCAGCCTATCTGTGTGCTCTGACCACAGAGCAGCTGCTATTGCTGTTCAGTGTTCACCAATTTCAACTCTTGAAGAACTCATCCAAGCTGTGTGTGCATATGCTATTGCTGTTCAGTGTTCACCAATTTCAACTCTTGAAGAACTCATCCAAGTTGTGTATGCATATGCTATTGTTGGCCCAAACACACACACAATCCATATCAAATGATCCATTTCGCAGTGAGTCGCTCAAAATTCATCTGTAATGGATTCATCCATTTTCGCAATTTCTTCAAGGCCCATCAATCTCCCCTTCAACACATGGTAACCCAAAAAAAGGTGCAACTGTGGAATTACAGCCTAGGTCTCTAGTATCTACGCTGTACTACTAATTTTTTGAAATTTTTATATTTGCTCGCATCAATGAGTAGTACATATACTGCCGCTTGGATCCAAGCTCACTGCATAAAAATGGTCATAAAAACTACCAATGGTTGGGTATAACCATCCTATAATAATTTATTGTAATACTGTTAATATGATTTGTGAAAAATAAGTCATATGTTTTTGTAACATTAATGTTCATGCATCTTTTAAACTTTAGCAAGAAATCTTTTTTTTTTTTTTTTTGACAGAGAAATGAGGAATATATTACTTAGCAAAGTGATCAGAGTACAAGTCTTTGATAGCTAGATGAATAACTTGATCTCGATCAACCCCCCCCGGAGAAAAAGAAAAAAGTTGGAGATGGGCAAGGGCATGAGCTGCCCGGTTCCCCGTTCTCTTAACATGCGAGAAACAACAATAATCAAAACGTTTAACAGAGTCCAAATCAAATTAAGAATAAAACCTAAATCAAAGCTCGGGCTTGAGCTCGATTTCAACTTGGAGATGATACTAGTACTGTTGTCCTCTTCAAGAACAATTTTCCTGAAACTGTGGTTCCAAGCCATGTCAAGCGCAAAGAGGCATGGATTGGCTTCCTCGACCTCAAGGTTGAGGAGTTAGCACCTGGTTGGCAGCCATGAATAGGGTCCCGCCACTGGAGCCCCTTCCTACAAGTCCTCAAACTTTGCCCCAGTTGCCGAGTTTAGCTCCATCAAAGTTTACTTTTACAAGCCCAGGAGTGGGCAGTTTCCAATAAGTTGGACACTGATTATTTCAGGGCATCTGAAAATGATCCACTGCTTCTTTGTAGTCGTGAACAAAGTTTAGAGCTAGCTTTGCTAACCCCCATATGAAGAGGGAGGACTGAATAGCGAAATAGTTCATCATTTCTAGCATTCCAAACAGTCCACATAATAGCTACAAAGTCCTCGATGGGAAGTACAGGTGCTGACTTAAACTCATCAACGGCGTCCAAGATTGTGTAGAATTTTTGAGCACAAACAAATTTGGGGAAAGGAGAAGCTTTTCAAATCTTGACTGTTGATCAATTCTTAAACATAAAAGATATAAATCAGGAATTAAATCATGTGTACCTGATAATCCTGTAAACGTGGTTAGGGATGAGGCCATGATTCTCACGCAGATCGAGTTCCCGTTTAGAGTGTATCGTTATGATGGCTAAGGTGAGGATGAGACTCACGAGAATAGAGAGGCAGAGAGGAGGCGTAAGATTGGTGTCTTGATCTCTGCCTAATACCTCTATTTATATACACCCAAGGGGAAACCCTAATTAGGTCATAAGGGTAATTACGTCCATCAAATAATTACCAAATAAATACGTAGGGTATTTATTAGGTCAATGATCAATTAATTAGATAAATGATAACTCAGGCCACATAAAAACGTGTCCAACATTCTCCCACTTGGCCGAGTAATCATTTATGATGAGTATTAGATAAGTCTGATCAGATTTTAATACTCATTTTAGTTCTAAACCGAAATTGTAGCAGAGAAATACAGTCATTGAATCGATATTCAATTCAAGACCCCCATTAATCATACTACAATACCAAATTTAAAACTTAAATAAGCTAAGGATCAAATTGACAATTAAACCCATAAGATTATTTTGTACATAAATGTTGTCTATATGTCTTTAGGCATGCGTAGACACATTCAGAGACAAAACAAACAAAACAATGAGGAAATTTTATTATTAAATGCAAGCAAGTACAATATGCAACTAAATAAGGTCTTTAGATAACCCCATCTTCGAAACATGTTCTTCGAAAATCTTAGGAGGGAGACCTTTAGTCATCGGATCCGCAAGCATATTCTTAGTACTTATATGCTCAATACAAAGTTTATTTTCCTCAACTCGCTCACGTACGAACAAGTACTTTGTATCAAGATATAAAGCAGCGCCAGTCGAACTGTTACTGTTCGAGAAACTAACGGCGGCTGAGTTATCACAATAAAGCTTCAATGGTCGAGAGATGGAATTAACTACTTTGAGTCCAGTGATAAGGTTTCTGAGCAACATTCCATGACAGGTTGCGTTGTACAGCGCAATGTATTCTGCCATCATCGTAGAAGTTGCAGTCAACTCTTGCTTATGACTCTTCCACGAGATAGGTCCGCCAGCTAACATAAAGATATACCCTGAAGTGGATTTCTTGTCATCTTTGCACTTAGCAAAGTCAGAATCAGAATAACCAACCACTTCTAAATTATCACTCCTTCTGTAAGTCAGTTTATAGTCTTTTGTCCCTTGTAGATATCGAAGAACTTTCTTAGCTGCTTTCCAGTGATCAAGACCAGGATTGGTCTGATAACGACCTAACATTCCAGCAATGTAAGCGATATCTGGACGAGTACAGACTTGTGCATACATAAGGCTTCCTACTACTGACGCATAAGGTATCATTCTCATCTGTTCTTTTTCAACCTCTGTTTTCGGACATTGAAATAAACCGAAAACATCTCCCTTAACTACTGGAGCCACAGAAGGAGAGCAATGTTGCATGTTATAACGTGTAAGGACACGCTCAATGTAAGCCTTTTGAGATAATCCCAAAATACCATTGACTCTATCTCGGTGTATTTCGATGCCAATAACATAAGAAGCCTCCCCGAGATCTTTCATGTCAAAATTACGCGAGAGTAAGCGCTTGGACTCATGCAACATGTCTAAACTATTACTTGCCAATAGAATGTCATCTACGTAAAGGACAAGTATAGTAAAGTTGCTCCCACTCATCTTGAGGTAGGCGCATTGATCCACTTGATTCTTTATGAAACCTTCTGACTTCAAGACTTGATGCAACTTTAGGTACCATTGACGTGATGCCTGCTTCAACCCGTATATGGATTTTTTTAGCTTACAGACTAAGTGCTCTTGACCTTCAGATTTGAATCCTTCGGGTTGTTTCATGAACACTTCTTCATCCAAATCGCCATTAAGGAAAGCGGTTTTGACATCCATCTGATGTAACTCTAAATCAAAATGAGCTGCAAGGGCCATAACAATTCTTAAGGAATCCTTTCGAGAGACAGGAGAAAAGGTCTCTTGATAGTCAATTCCCTCTTTCTGAGTGTAGCCCTTTGCAACCAATCTCGCTTTGTAGCGTTCAATGTTTCCATTCGGGTCCAGTTTTGTTTTGAAGACCCATTTACATCCTACGGGTTTGACACCGTTGGGTAATTCAACCAAATCCCAAACATCATTTTTCTTCATGGAGTCAAGCTCTTCAATCATGGCTTTACTCCATTCGGAAGACTGATCACTGTTAATGGCTTCATTATAAGAGGTAGGATCAGTAAACTTTCCAGCATCCATTTCTGCTTCAGTCAGGTAGGTAACATAATCATCAAAGTTAGTAGGCCTTTTAGACCTAGATGACCTCCTGAGCAAATTTTCAGTTGAGCATTGGCGGCATTGTCTTGATGGTTATCATTTGAGGTGTCTTCATTTCCAGGTACATTAGGAGTAGGAGGTGGTGCAGTGTCCTGCGGATTGGCATTGAGTACAAAAGGAGTAATTGGAGGTAAAGTAATCGACAAGTCTCTCCCCCCCGCGTCTTGTACTTCTAGCAATTCATCATAAGGGTTTTCACTGCTCCCACTGACCTTAAAATCTTCAAGGAAATGAGCATCTTTGGTTTCTACAATGCGAGTGACATGGGAAGGACAATAAAATCTGTAACCTTTTGAGTGAGAAGGATAACCAATGAAGTAGCAAGTTACAGTTTTCATGTCGAGTTTCTTCAAGAAGGGATTATAAAGTTTAGCTTCGGCAAGACAACCCCATACTTTCATATATCTTAGACTCGGTTTCCTTCCTGTCCAGAGTTCATAAGGAGTTTTAGGGACAGCTTTAGAAGGAACCCTATTGAGTATATGAACAGCTGTTTTTAAGGCCTCGGTCCAGAGAAATAGAGGTAAACCTGAGTTGGCTAACATACTGCGTACCATGTCCATTAGGGTCTTATTTCTTCTCTCAGCAACACCGTTCTGTTGAGGAGTACCAGGCATGGTATATTGGTTTACAATCCCCTGGGCCTTGCAAAACTCATAAAATGGACCAGGAGCTTGACCCACATCAGTATGTCTACCATAATATTCACCTCCTCTATCTGATCTTACAACTTTTATCTGACGATCAAGTTGTTTTTCAACTTCAGTTTTATAATCTTTAAAAGTTGTAAGTGATTCAGATTTTTCCTTAATGAGATACAAGTACATATAACGAGAATAATCATCAATATAAGTGATAAATGAGTTATGTCCAGTTATTCCAGTGATAGAGTAAGGACCACTAATGTCAGTGTGAATGAGCTCTAATAAATTAGAACTCCTTGTGGCACCTTTCTTATTCACTGATGTCATTTTACCTTTAAGGCATTTGACACATGTTCCAAAATCATTGAAATCGAGAGATGGTAACACTTCATTCTTCACGAGTCTAGATAGACGTTCTCGTGAAATGTGGCCTAAGCGTTGATGCCACAACATGGATGAAGTTTCTAAGTCTCGTTTTCGTTTTCTCTTTGTTAGTGTCTGATTGATATTATATGACAACAAAGATTTGGAAAAATCATCATCTAGTTCTAATTTATAGAGACCACCATCCAGAAAACCATGACCAAACACTTGAGAATTGAAACTAATAGTAAGTCTGCCATGACCATGAGAAACATCAAAACCGTCTATGTCTAACTTTGGTCCTGATACTAAATTCCGAGTAATCTCAGGAATATATAAGGTATCATAAAGTTTAATACATAAACCAGTTTTCATTATTAATTCTAAGGTTCCCATGGCTTCGACAGCTAATTCTGTTCCATTCCCCAGCTTAAGTGTTCTTCGGTTTCTTTCCAGCTTCTGGATTGTAAGGAATCCCTGAAGTGAGTTGGTTACATGAACCATAGAACCAGAGTCAAACCACCATGTATTAGTTGGAACATTTAAATTAAAGGACTCAAGTATCATGTAAAGATGATTACCTTTCTTCGTCAGCCACTCTTTAAAGTCTTGGCAGTCTTTCTGTCTATGTCCTTCCTTGCGGCAGAACTTGCAGTAAGACTTCCCTTTGGAGTTCTTAGAGCTGGAAGAAGCACTTGCATCACGTTTCTGGACTTTAGAAACTTCCTTCTTATCGACATTTCTCTTCCTCTTCTTTGGATTAGTGGTCATGAGGTAAGCCACATCAGGTTTGTCCAGCTTCAGACGCTCTTCTTCTTGTACGCACATAGCAATCAACTCATTCATCGACCACTTGACCTTCTGGGTGTTGTAGTTGACCTTGAAAGCTTCAAAAGATGCAGGAAGAGAAGTCATTATGAAGTGCACCAGAAAACCTTCACTGATCTCCATGTCTAATCCCTTGAGCTTGCGGGCCATGTCGTTCATCATCATGATGTGCTCACGAATGCCGCTATTCCCGTCATATTTTGTAGTCACCATCTTCAAAATAAGAGTACTAGCATGTGCCTTAGAAGTTGCTTTGAATTGTTCCTCCACGGAAGCCAGATATGTTTTAGCATTAGATGAATCTGGAATAGCTCCCCTGATGATTATGCTGATGGAATTTTTAATAAGCATAAGAGCCATTCTGTCGCACCTCTCCCATCTCTCATGTACTATTTTATCTTCAGCAGTACTTTTATCAGTGAGGGCAGGAGGGGCAGGCTCTCTCAGTGCATAATCAAAATCCAACATGCCAAGAGTTAGCATCAGTGAATCTTTCCATGAAGAAAAATTAGCACCGTTCAAGGTCTCAATTCCCATATTTGGGGCTGATAATGGATTCAGATGAGAGAAATAAGACACAAAATTAAAGAAGAAGTTAAGAGGTAATGAACTAAGGCTGGCGAAGTTAAGGACCATTATATAGTAATGAAGCTGTGATAATAGTCTATTATAACACCAAAATAATAGACTAAATTTAATTCTACTCAAACAAATGGCTTTCACTTTGGTTATGACCACTTATTTAAGTATTATGAATAATAAAATAATGATGTGCAATTTGAATGTAACACATCACCTTTGGGCAGAAGTGAAACATTTAAATTTTAATGCACATATATATTTAGTTCGCAGTACACAATTATAACACATCATCTTTGGACAGAAGTGAAATATTATGTATTTAAGGCGAGTGTCATGCAAATATCTATTTAAGGATATGCACTAAATGACAATGCTTAATAAGGCTTGAAATAAATTTCACAAATGTTACACATCACCTTTGGGCAGAAGTGTACTCTAAGGTATTGTTCAAGTCAAGCAAAATAAATCAATTTAACTAATCATAAAATGAATTTTATTTAAGATTAGTCAAATGACTTATAAATTTAATGTTAATAATTAATTAACCGCAAAAGTTAAAGCGATTCGGGCGGGGCTACAAAAAAATTTGGGGACCCATTGAAATTGATTTAATTAAAAGGCGTATAAGGCAAGAGATTTTCAAGTAAAAGGATTTAACCTTTTCAATGGTATTTTAGCATATCCCTTACTTAGTTTTGCTATTCTAGGTAAAATAAATTCATAAATAAGGAAATAGAATATATTATGCAAAAGTGAGATATGCCATACAATTTAAGGAAACACAATTATATTCCAAAACAAATACCAGAATTAGAAGATTTCATCAAAATAAGGATGAACACTTCAAATAATTCATCACAAATTATACTTGCTGATATTCGAAGCATAAGAAAGTAATTTTATGGATTAATTCCGAAAAACTTAGATCTTAATTTTAAGGAAAAGTAATGCTGATGTCCGAAAATAAAAAGAATTGATTCATCAACATAAGGCTCTGATACCACATGTTGATCAATTCTTAAACATAAAAGATATAAATCAGGAATTAAATCATGTGTACCTGATAATCCTGTAAACGTGGTTAGGGATGAGGCCATGATTCTCACGCAGATCGAGTTCCCGTTTAGGGTGTATCGTTATGATGGCTAAGGTGAGGATGAGACTCACGAGAATAGAGAGGCAGAGAGGAGGCGTAAGATTGGTCTCTTGATCTCTGCCTAATACCTCTATTTATATACACCCAAGGGGAAACCCTAATTAGGTCATAAGGGTAATTACGTCCATCAAATAATTACCAAATAATACGTAGGGTATTTATTAGGTCAATGATCAATTAATTAGATAAATGATAACTCAGGCCACATAAAAACGTGTCCAACATTGACAGCATGCATGCATTTGAAAATAGCGTGAACATTAGTCTCAATAAAGTATCCACAAAACTCACACTTGGCAATTTGGCATCGATGCTCGGGATCCTGCTAGCAAGGGTTTGTCTTAAGGGTATCGCATGCGAGCCTGCACACCATAGGAACATCCTCATTCGCGGAGGAATTTGTAGGTGCCAGATTTCCTTCAAAAATGAAGATGTACCCGAAGAGCTGCAGCTAGGAGAAGTGTTGTCCATGACCCGAAGGACAGAGCGGTATGTTGCTCTTACCGTTAGCTCTCCCGTGGATGAGTAAATGCCAGGTTAGCTTGTTGTTCTACCAATGGCGGTCGAGAGATACACTCACAATAACTTCGGCATCAAGAGGCAGGAAAATGGAGTTTGTCATTTGGATAGTCTATTCCCCTTTGCTCCAATCAATTAAATTGCCCACTCTGAGGAGACTAGCGTTAGGGTTCTTTGACGAAAGCACTTTGAAGGAGATGGGTCTGGACAGCCACTTGGAGTCCCAAACATTCAAAGTCCAACCATCACCTGCAAGCCATTTGGATCCTCTACAATCCATTTGGCCTGATGTAAACTCCTTCACGTGTAGCTCGGTTTGGATCCCAGGTTTACATCTAAAAGACCGCAGTTTGGGAAATATTTAGTTTTGAGGACTCGAAATGCAAGCGATTGGCTAGCATGCGTCAACCTCTAAAATTGTTTTGTAAGCAGGACTAGATTGAGCGCTTCAAGTTAATTGCCTAAATTCGTGCCCACCTTCAAGCTTACTTTTGCACATGCTATTTTCGATAATCCAATAAATTTCGTGCTTAGACTCATCTTGACCCCGCCAGTAGTTGATAATGGATGATTGGATGCTCTCTGTAAAATCGCTTGGCAGCTTGAAAACACTCATTGCATATGTAGGAATGGCCTGGGCAATAACCTTTACAAGCATCAGCTAAAAAGAGATTCTTACCTAACCATCCATGAACCCGCTGACAGATGCAATCTGTAATGAGCATGAAAACTTTCTTCTTGGATTTAGCAATTTGCAAGAAATCAATATTTGATTTGAGGGATGCGAAAAAATAATTCGTTGTGTTGACAGCAAGTAAACGGCCTATTCACTTCAATACTAAGAACTAATTGTAAGTGGTAACAAGGAGCAGTACAGCGAGATTTGACAATAAGCAATGATAAGTAATCATAAATTCATGTGTAAACGAGTTACAATTAAGAAGCTGCGAACGATAAGCAATGGTAAGCAGTATGCTATGGGCAAAAATAATGGGTCTGAAATGGCAAAAGGCCCAAAGTCACGCAGAACGGACCAATTGGTAAAGATGCTGAAAGAATATGGATTCAGTGCTGCCCTCAATAGAGCTCAACCCGGCGCATTAACGGTAGCCCATGGTCTGACGTGTGCCCAAAAAAGGGAAAACGACCACAGTGGGAGTCGAACCCACGCCCTTTTGATCCGAAGTCAAACGCGCTAATCCACTGCGCTATACGGTCTGAACATGCAATCCGCGCGCATCGTTTGCAATTTAGTTGTATGATCGTACTAATTAGCTAAACTATTTACTGCATTCAAATTGTCATATGCACTGCTGATTCATGTTTTGTAATTCATATATAAGCCATCCCTGTGAGAAAGATTACTTAGTTCAACATGCTTTTTATTCATCATTGAATTTGTACATTCAGCCTTTTTTTATCTGCACTCTTATCACGGATAGGACTTAAACAACTATCACTCCATTTCAGTGTGAAGGCATCTTTTCATCTTCACCTTCTCAAGTTATGGAAAAAATCTTTCACACATTAACTAATTAACCTATAATATCCGGTCCATCCTAGATTTCTTATCGGACAATATGAGTTTTTCCAATCATATAATGTTGTGAAATTTTCCATTTAAGAACCTTTTACTAATGTGTTTATTGGATGAAAAATAACTTCACCAATGTAAAATGCAATTAATGCTTATTTTCATGTATTTTTAGGATGTAGTGTCTATAAACATAGAAAGAAGAAGGAAATCACAAAATGTAAAGGTGAATATAAATTAGTACAATTGATTCAAATTCAGAATGATTGCTTCTTTGTATGTGACGCTTTTTGATCCATACCAAATCAGCCATCACTAAATATGGCAGCCTACCTGGTTTATATAATGAAATACTTATTAAAAGTAGTTATGAAAGGAGTAGAATCTTAAAGCCTGTATCACAGGTGTATGATATATATACCAAATCAGCCATCACTAAATATATATATGTCAAGTGAAAGTACACATTTTTAGATGTATGATATATGTTAGAATTTGGATGTTTGCGTAATGCATTTTTCCAAAAAAGAGAAGAAAATTGGGGAGACTCGAAAAATAAAGAGGAAATTTAATTTGATCCGATGTTAGCAATGAACGTGTGGCTGGACGTCACCGAGACCGACTGCTGGTTTGCTGATTTCGCAATCAAAATGAGAGTGACCTAACCATTTGGTGCTGCCTCTTCTCTCACCTTTTTTCGCCTTTCTATCCTATTCACTTCCTATCTCATCATACGCCAATATTAAATTACCACTTCATTTGCCATTTCATGCTTCCTTCGCCTTCCACATACATATGTTCTTTTTAGCTTGGTTATTTGCACTTGAAGAAGAATAAGATGAAGATACTAACCAATTGTTCACACTTTTATTAGTGTTATTAATTAACTCGTTGGATTGGAGGAAGAATATGCACATTTGACCACCTCTTCTTCTCATCTTTATCCACATTCAATGAAAGTTGGCACATCATTTACATGCCTCTTTATTTTTCACAACATGCTCGACCTCATATGTCTATATGATGTTTATCGTTTCACAATTATAAAATTACAATTAAATTCATATATATTTTAAGACTAAATTTATGCGGCAATGATTAATTATGAAATATGTGTGAATCAAGTGACGTGTGAATTGCATGATCAGAACTGTTATGTCACAGATAACATTTAAAGGGGGCCAAGATATGAGCCAAATTCCGCTTCATCAAATTGGTTGTCTCTGGCCAGTAAAAAGCCATAACACATGGGCCCAGAACATAGGAAAATTCCAAATGGTATTATTATTACAAAGGAAATTGAAATTAAGGAAGCAATTAAAGGAACAGCTAGAGACATGGATGGATGCGAAATGCGACTAGAAAGCATAGCCGGAGGATATTATTTGATAAATGATAATTTTGTGCACTTAATTAGAACAACACGACGATTACCAACTCAGCTAGCAAGGCAAGCAACCTTATTACTCTCTGTCTTAATTAAGGTACATGTGACATGCTCTATACATAGCGTACAGCGTCAACCATAAACTGTAGTATGTTGATCATACATCATGTGCAATTACAGGACATTTATAAATGCAATTCTTGAAAAACAAAAATTAATTAAGAGGCGGCAGATTCATGAATTTAATGGATTGATTCAATGCATGAGACGATGACCTTCAATTCACATGATGGAACAAGCCGATGGGTTCTCCTCGCTGAAATAATAATCGCACCGACTTCCAGGTGGATAATACCCGGCTTGGTACGGCGGGCGCCCGTAAGTGTACCCATAAGTACTGCTGGGCACATACCCGGCCTGATAGCATGGGCCCCCGGGTAGTCCTTCGTAGCAGGGCTCACAGCATAACGCTACTGGGTACGCCGGGGGCCCTGGCGGGTACCCGGGAACCCATTGGGCCTCCGGCTCAGCCGGCTTTGGTGGGGCTGGCTGAGGCTGAGGCTCAGGCTCAGCTTGCTTGGGAGGCGGAGCTTTGTCGGCAGGCTTGGGCTCTGGCGCAGGAGGGGGTAGATCGGGTTTGGAGCCGTTCTTGGATCCGTTCTTAGAGGCATTTTTGGAGCCGTTCTTGGGGATCTTCTCAGGGGGCTTTTGCTTTTCCTCAGGGGCTTGTTCAGGAGGAGGAGCAGGAGGCGCCTGCTTGGGTGGCTTCTCAATCTGAGGCGGTGGTGGCTTGTTCTCGGGCTCAGGAGGAGGAGGGGCAGGCTTAGGAGGCTTCTCCTGGGGCTTGGGTTTGGGCTTTTCGGGCTCCTTGATCTCAATGCTCTTTATGGACTTACCGCCCTTCCTGCGCAGTTTGTCCCGGATCTTCTCCGGGCTGCAGCACACCACCGTGATCGTCACCGTGTTCTGTTTCTCATCGTACACCTGGTCTCGTATTTCTCTTGCCCATCAAAACAATACAATCACCCTTAGTTCTCAATCTTGGCTTCTAATTTCATTCACTTGGTCACCACTGACTAGCTACCTACCTAAATGTGATTAGTGCTTTTGAAACGCCATTGTTTGCTTCATTAATTAATAATCAAATATAAGATGAGAAAGAAATACGCGACAGTAGAAAATAGTGGGAAGACTTACGTGGGAATTTGCAGAGAAGCCTCTTAACCTTCCTGTAGCATTGAATGCACTGAAGATCAACCTTCAGCACCATTACTGTTACCTATAATATCATTCGAATGTATAATAATAGGAAGGTCAATCTCCGCATATGATAGGACTTCCTACAAGAACCTGGCTACGCACTCCTTAATGTGTTAATTAAAATAGTAACTATGAAAAGAGGAGAGGATCTAAACATATGCACATATATGTGCAGTGCATTTATTTACATGTTTAGGGAACAGAGAGAGTATATATATATAACAAGGGTTACGTTGATGAGCGAAAGTTGGAGATCGAAAGAGATACCTTCTGCTCTCCAGATCCCATGAGTACTGCAGATGGAGCTGAATTGAATTGAATGGATTTGTTCGGGGGGAATGATACGCACACCGATTGGACTAATTAATATTAGGTGACCGAGGGAGAGGGGGAAAAAGAGAAGATAGGAGAAGGCTCAAAATTCCAAGCTGCTGATTAATTATCAATTTGATTGATTGATTGATTGAATGAAAGGACGAAAAGGGCAGAGAATCAAATGAGACGACGAATTTTACAACTCAAGCATTGGCATTAACTTAAAAGCACGCCACCAACCGGGGGGAGAAAAAAAAAAAACACGGCTTGCAATTTCTCATATCCTCATACCCAATCGGGGAATGACACGTAATGCTGGGCGTTGAATATCATGGCTGCCTCATCACAAGCCTTGTCGCCATCGTATGGTACGCTAATGGAAGGATGGTGAAGGTGGGTTTAATAGTACTATTACTTACCGATTAATTAGTCCTTTAATTAATTATTATGGACTAATGCCATATATGTCAATTCCATGTGCTCCCCTCTTTTTTAATCTTCTTTTTCTGCTTTCTTGCCTCTCACCCTTTTCGTTTGCTTTAACCAAAACCCTCTTCATTCTTTCCATCCTACATATTATTTTTTTATTTTATTCAGTTCGTCCTTCTTCTAGTTAATGATTAACACTCGTCATATTCTATATTTTCATTATGATCCCACCATCTCCATCATTTCTCACAATAATTGAATCATTTATAAGGTATTGTATATCTCTTACAAAGGAGGAGGGAACAAAAAACTAATTATGTTTGGGGTACAAGTTTTTCGCAATCCTTTGATCCTTTATTAACATACCTCCAGGAAAAGTTTTTAAACGTTAGTTTACAAATTTTACACCCAAAAAATTCACATATAATTCTTGCACAAATTATTATGTTCATTTTAGAATGTTGGGATTATACTGTTAGTAGCGTAGCTTGATAATATCAACCGTATTGTACATTTTAATTAATCCAATATATTACATAGCATGCAAATTAATTACGAGCCAAAATCAGTAAACTTTGTCCAAGTTCAAATATTGTTCGTACTTGTAACTATCACAAAAATATTACATTTTGAAAGGATAAATGTGATGACCAATGTGAAATGTCATTGGAATCTAGTTGCGAGAATTAACTTCATCACCTGATAAAAGGTTAAACCCTCCCAATCTTTCAAGAAAAGAAACGAAAAATCTAATTTGATCGCCTATACCAAGCTTCGTCTAGCCATTCAAGGTAGCGGGCTACGGTCAAAAATGGGGAAAGAAAAAGCAAATGTCTTCATGCAATGAACTAATGAGTGGTACACACTACTGAGTTAGCAAAATTTTTCTCTAATCGTTGATAAACCTCGTAAAGAAAAAAAAAGATATGAGTGGGTATGGAAGGTGGGTGTAGGATGCGGGCATTGCGGGGCATGGGATTGGGAAAATGGCGCCACAGGCCACATGGGCAGCCTGGAACGCCCCATCTGCATCTTCATTGGAAACATGTACTTCAAGTTAGGGAAAACTGACGTTAATAATTTGAATTATCAGGAGTATCAACGTGAATAATCTGATATGAAAAAGTTACAGTGAAAAGTATAACCTTTGACCTTATTTTTTGTAAATAGTCTGATCTGAGAAAATTCATATTAGAGTACAACCAAGTAAAATTTACCCAAACTCTTTGCTATTATACTTATAAAAAATAGTATTAAAGGTCATATTATTTACTGTCCTTTTTCCATATCAGATTATTCATATTGATATCCCTACTAATTCAGATTATCTGTATGTAATTTCCTCTTTAATTTATTAAGTTTCTTTTTTGATAAGTTGTACATGTGTTGATAATCTCCTTTCATCTAATCACTTGATATTCGTACTTGCGCACATTCATTGGGCATTATTGACTAGCAACAGATGATCAGGCTCTGGTACTATGTGGAGCCCAGTTGTAGTCGGAAATGCCAAACACCCCCAAATCGCATTCAGTCCATGACGGCGGCCGAAACCCAAACGCCCTTACGCATAGCTACGTTTACACACACTCGATCATATCATCATATGATCAGAGCATATCAGTGTATGCCTACCTAATTGGGTATCCAATGCATCCCCTTCCCCCCCCTCAGGCGGAGCCCTTCAATCATGTCATATTCCCATTCTTTGCAATAATCAGCTCGACTCAACGTTTTTGCAGGCTGTCTTTTAACTAATACTGTAATATCGTCCATACGCATACGTGCAAGGCAGCCCAGCCCATCTTCATGTGAAGCTTTGAGCCAGCCTATTACCAATACCAAACAAAATCAAATAATGATCTTTCAGTCCCCATTCGCAACGGCCTCGATCATGACGGTGGTCCTATATTGGCGTATTGCATGCAACTTATACCTAAAATAAATTACTTAAACATTTGTTTCAATCTATTCTACCTACCTTACTTTTCAACTTTCTAGTGTCTTCTATCTGATGGTCCAAAACATATACCTCACTTAAGTGAACCATTTAATCTAACGTAATCAAAATCACAAAAACTTTCTATAGAATTAAATCTACAAACTATACAAAAAAATGGTTGGATTTATTGAGAAAGTACAATTCTGTGTTCTTATTTGTCAACTTAATTCATTGTTTAAAAAAATTATTGGACTACCAGACGACATATTCGCATTCCACAGGTATGTACCACATATACACTCATACATTCAACATTAAAAAAGAAACATAACAAATGTTAATGAAAAACTCATCCACGATCAAAGAGTGTTCAAGAACCAATTCAACCAAAAGTTTAAACTAATAGTTGAAGACTCATGAATTTGTTCTACATTCTTAGAGAGGAAGCCATACACAATCTAATTCAATCAGCAACTTCACTAAATTAGGGAATTTTTTTGTTCCAAAAAAAAGGGCTCCTTACATGGGTAAAGTCACAATGCAAAAACATCTCAATCTCCATTAGCCATCATTTGAATGTCCATCCTTTATATAAGCCAATCTTTTTATTTTCTCAACACACAGTTGGCAAGGTTTGTTTCTTTAAAAGGTGTTCAATATAATATATATACTCACCTAGTATATATTTACGAAAACACTTGTCTCTGAACTTTTTTTAAACAAGTCCTAAGAAAACTTCCTAAATTTGTTGTGCTTTTTTCAAAGTCTATATTGCACTTCTTTAAATATATGCTTCTACATGTCACATCAACTTTATATATTAAAAATAATCTATATGACAAATACATATTGAAAAAATACATATACGTAACAAGTGAGAGTATACAATCTCAGGCAATGGTACATATATATATTACCTGGTTTTAAGACCTTGGCAAGCTAGTATTCACTTGCCAATTTTGAGGCAATTAAGGAATTAATCTTGCTAACTGTTGCACGCTTGAACTTAATAAGAAACAATGAATTAATCGAGCCTTTTAGATTGATTATTCATATTTGAATATAGAAGCATTGATTTTCTATGGTGCTATGATTAATGCGATGAAAGGTGCATCAATGACGCAGCTTGCATCCGCCAACGATGCTTTTTTATCATTGTTTGCAGGTCGGCTTGCCACGCAGACTACGAATGGACAAAAGTGAACAACAGCGAGGCCAGATTAAGAGAGGCGGCCCGAGTGATTATTGATCAACCACAACTTCACGGTTGGTGGGGCGGGCCTCAGAGGTTTGTTGGGCTGCACTCCACTCAAAATGGGCCATATTTATGAGTCACAATTTGGGTTGTCCACGTCGGCGATTCCCGAATCTTATCTTCACCCTTTATTGGATTTTTCCGGTCCCCAGAACGGTGTCAGCAGTAGCACTAATCGTTATGATATTAACTTACTTGAGGTGGAGTAAGAGGACCGAGTTTTGATTAAGTTGAGATGAGATAGGTGAAGACAGCCAGCAATAGCATTGGCCACCGTACCGGTCCCCCAATTCATAGTTGAAAGGTACGCAGAGCGCGGAATCTTTTTGGAGCTGACAAAGTGTTTGATCCCCCAAAACCAAAACCAAAACCAAAACCAGAACTAAAAGTGTCGATAAGGTTCGGTTAAAAGTGTATGTATAGTATTGCATGGTGGTGTATATTTTTCATCAACTTGAACTGGTCCCCGGCCCTCTCGATCATTTCATTTCCAACCTAGCCAGCTAAAGATCAGATCCTTTATATATGAGTGATAAGCCTCAAGTCATTTATCAGTTCGGTGCTGGACCTCAACTTTTACTCTATATGCGTATACAATGACGTACTTAATTAGTAAATGCTGGCATTAAATTGCTCCAAGAAAGCCATTAGAGTCCTCCGAAGGTATCATCAGCTGGGACTGGTCCATCGATCATCGCCTTGATTTGGACTCTAATCACTCAAGTAATTAATCTCATTTCATCCCACAAGATACTTGTATCATCATAGGCTTATGTTGAATATCAGATTGATACACGTGCGAGAGAATTCAGAAGAAAAGTGGTCGTCAAGCCCAAATCATCGCTTCCTTGCCCAACCCCCAGGCCCCAGCCCAAACGTGACGACCCAAACCAACTGGACCAACTATCTATCTTTTCTTTCTTTATTCCATTCTCATATCCCTACATGAAAATTAAAATGGTGTACAAGTCATAAGTGATAAGCTCTATCATCAATTTACAAAATAAAAATTAAAAAAATAAACTGAAAACGTCACGTTAGAAAAATATCACACCTTGTGCATGAATCAGTAGTCCATAATTGCTAAATATATACCTAACATAAACAACTAGCCGGCGTCATCAACTAACAATTAACAATTGATTGCTGAACATAGCCAATATATCTTGATTGATACGGCCAGCAAAAGTTTGGGATATCAAAATTTTAGTATGAGTATCCATTATCCAAGACAAGCAGTGTTCAACAAACATATCTGCATTATTCTGACTAATATTGTAATTTGTAAATGATTCACACTACTAAAAATACAATCGGTTGACAGGCTCCTCCAGTAATAACAGTGATGCTACAAGCTCACGTGCTTGCGTTCAGATTCTGCGAAAGCGCATCCGAAACTGAAAGCTAGATAAAAGGTACACACACATATATATATCGTCGTCTACTAAGTTAGTATTTTGCATGTAAGCCAAAAATTGAAGGAATGAAAATAGAATATATATGTTACTACTTGTGAGTATGCAGGTACGCAGTCAGTGGAATGAATTAACAGATGTGGTCAAAAGCAGGGGAATATATCGATCTGAGTGCCTGAAATGCTTGAACGAATGGGATTGAATTTTGCATGCTATCACGCAATACTCCCCTCCCTTTAGCCCCACTACTAAGCAAGCTTTAACATGAAGCCCTGCCCAGTAGGGTGGGCGCCTTACGTGTTCAATTTTTCCTTTGTTTTAGAAAAATGAAACTTATACAATGCCAAAAACCTTTACATATATACATAGAGAGGGACTAGAGAGGTTGTGGTTTAAATCAAAAAGGCTCCATTATTTAATGTATTGAGACTAAGTGTGTCCATTTCAATCGAGAGAGGCACCTACGTACCTAGTACAAAATCAGTCATTACATGTAAGAATACGAGCATAATTTTTAGATCGATATGTGACGGGTTTTAAAGGGAAAAATATAATTATAGGGAGGTACTTGTTTGACACAATTAAGGAGCTGGGTCGTCTAATTTTAATTAATTGCACTACCAGCAGTCTCTATCTCATAAATTGATTATGAAGTGTGAAATCAATGGTTGGTAAGAAGACCATTGTGGCTTTTTGCACTGAGAAGGCTCCGGCTCTCCAAAACATGATGCTCACATCGCAGCCGTACATTTGCGTGTGATGGTGGATAATCATAAGAGACTTTCAGTGTGAAATTATAGGTGGGGTAATTGAAAGGGGCCCCTAGCTAGGAAGATTAGCAACGGATGGACAGAACTATAGAAAGCCTGGTTTGGATCTTTGGACGCTGATGTTTTACAGGTCAACTGGAGAAAACGCTACGTAGGGTGTGCAAAGGCCAAGGGCCCTAATGACTTGACGTCGCCATCAGAGGGAAGATCCCTTCTCTGGGGCATCAAATAACGGGCCTGTTTTATTTTGCGTTTCAGATAGATACATAGATGTAAGGAGATGTAAAAAGGTGTAAGAAGCTGCAAGGAGATGTAAGGAGTTGTAAGGAGCTATAAGAAGGTGTAGGAAACTGTAAGGAGCTGTAAGGATGGATGTAAGAAGTTGTTGAAGAGTTGTATAGTATAATTTATTTTACAATGAACATATTGGATGAAAAATAATAATATTACACAATAATAAAATATATTAATCCCCATAAATTTGTTGAATAAAATTTCGTCCAAGATTTTTTATATGAACATTAGTTTGATCGAATAAGCAAAGTATAACCAAAAAAAAAAAAGTTCTTTTGAAAAAATTGAATGTAACTCTTCAAATAAATTCCTATTTTAAGTAAATAATTTTAAATATAAATAAATGTATGGTCATCTATAATAATATATATTTCATATCGAAATTCAAATATAATTTACGTCATTATATTATATTTTTATATTTATGTAAATGTTGTGGTCATAAGATATTTATAAATTTTATATATTGGTAGTATCATTAAAAAAATATACATATTTCTGTAACTAAAATAAATGAATGTTATCGAAAATCTATGAAATGTAAGAAGATGTATGAAGATGTAAGGAAATGTAAGGAGATGTAAGAAGATGTAAGAAGATGTAAGAATTATATTAAGGATGTAAGGAGCTGTAAGGAAATGTAAGAAACTGTAAGGAGATGTAAGCTCTTAGCTAAATCCTAAAAAACGCAAAATAAAACACGGCCAACATCACGTAATCATAATGCTTCTCCAGTTCATATTATATTGTTGCTTGCCAGTTAACCTAGAGCGTCTTCTTAATTATTTGACTAGCAAAATTCTCCATTTAGAAATATATATATATATATATATATATATATATATTAGCATACTAGTTTTTCTTTCTTATCTTTATTAATTATGACGCTCAATGTATCATGGAAGTGGAAAGACGAGTATGACAATGAAGATAGCCATACATTGAATTGAATAGAATCACCACATATCATATCATCATATCATATATATATATATTAAAAGTTGGATACAAATCATGTATGAATGACATGTGGCAAGCTAATGTGGTATAAAACAATGAATTGGCAAGTTCTAATTGGTGGATATTAGTTGACTCATATTAATTAACATTAATGTTATTAACTAGGATTTATTAACCTTCAAAAGAAAAAAAAAAAACTAGGATTCACTATATGTTATTATATATGTTATTACTTTGCGAATGAAATTTAATTTTACAAAATCTAACTACATAGGCATTTGAATAGCCACACAAGAGTAAAGCTAATTTAACACAATGCTACATTAAATTAAAAGAATTGACCACTTAATGAAACCACTTAATGAATAATTTATGTAATAATTAGTAGAATAGTAACATATTCTTAACTAAATCATATTGAAAAAAATATATAATGTATCAAATGACAAAATTGTGACTTGCATATTAAAGGTTAAAACTTAACCTAATTAAATAAATAATTTTAATATTAAAAAAATGTAATTTTAAGTGATGTAATTGAAAACAAGAAAAATCCTATGTTTCTATGAACGATTACGATAGTATAATAGTTATTCTATCATACAAAATTTAACTTATTTTAATAAATTAATATATTTTAATTATTATTTAATAACAAAATTAACTCAAGTCCTTGCATAGCAAAGGATATAACACTAGTATTGTCAATGTTCATATAATCATCTTTTCACTAACAAAAAGGATCTCCTACAGTGCCTTTTAGTAGTTGATAAATTTTGCAATTCACTAGTTGATAATCAAGGATATATATATTACTAATTGTGTAATTTTGATCATTTAAGACATTATTTTGGATCAAACAACAACAAAAATTACAAAAACAGTTTTCATTATAGCCCTGCACCAACATTTCTTAACTTTAAGTTAATATTATGCTACCTGATAATGATCCTCCCTTTGGGACAGAAAAGGTGCAATAAGTAAATTTTGAAAACTAGTGATCCGTGTTTTTGTGATAAATTAATATATGGTTGATTATTGATGACAACAATGATATTTAGTTAGTGGTGTACCTAAATTTTGAATCAAATAGTCCCGAATATTATACTTGGAAGTCAAAATGGGAAAAAATTATTACTTCAAGATATTCTTAATCTATTAGAATGTATATTCATAAAATTAAAATTAATGAATCTTCATCAAATTTTTAAAAATTCAAAATTTTTGACATCCACCATTGTGACTGGCCAGCATAATGCGCAAAAATAAGGAAGAAAAAGAAAAGAAGTGAACGTAACTCGTATCATCCGACTTAACAAGTAATTAAAGGAGACCATAATTGAAGAAGACTAAGAGCAGTTCCTCTACATTAGCAATGAGCGATATTGCAACGTGTTAATGTAAACTTCCTATTGTCCACAGATATGATAAGGAAACATGAAATCCTTTATGTAAGTTTCTTTGCTACTATATATAATATCTTTTAACAAAGACAAAAATGTGCTACTGTGGAACGATTGATAATGTCAGTTTGATTGATGTAAACTTCCTAGTGTCCACACATATAATGTAAGTTTCTTTGCTACTACTATATCTTTTGACAAAGGGGGAAAAAAATCCTTGCATGAAACGATTGATAATGTTAGTCTGATTGATGTTTTTTTTAGTCTACAAATATGCATGAGGTTTCCCATTGGGAAAAGTCAAGGTAGCGCAAATAATCCCCTGATGGCTGCTTTTTTTAATTTTTCTTGTCTTTCTATGCCTTATCTAAAACTAGACTTGATCAAATTAAGGGTCGGGTCCGGTTGAGGGCCGAGTCATGAGGGTTGACAGATAGGATTTTCTCGACCCTAACCCTACCCGACCCTCATGTGGGTCAGCATACCCCTAATCCTCACCCTGACCCTGCAGGTACGTACTTTCAAGTTATCGGGTCAGACCCGACCCTCAAACCTCCTCCCGATATAGAAAATGAGATTTTTCACTAATTTTTTTTTTATTATAAAGGTTAACATTAAATATCTTACAAAACAAAAAAAGTCAAACAATAATATAATGATTCGATGAACGTATCGCAATTACAAACACTTTAATGTGTAAGTTAATCATTAAACCAATAGACCAATTAGTTCACTAAAATGGCTACTCAGTCTACTCCAAATATCAGAGAGGGAGCGCTAAAAGGTTACGAACCCGTGAGATTTAGTGAAATGAATGGAGAGAAGATGCTAAGAGCATATGCAATGATGATCCAAAATTTTGGATCACAAGTGGAGGTCCACACCATCCCACAAGTCAACTGTTTTTCTCTTTCCTACATCTTATGAATCACCAACTTGAATTACCAAATAAAATAATATTTTATAGACCCCACCACTAACATATTATTGGGTTTTAGACTTTTAAGGGCTTTGTTAGCAAACAAAAAAAAGAGAAAATGTGTGAGGGGCGGATCACGGCCATGAGCTGGACCTTGGGCGAGCGAAGCGGATCATTGATGTATGGTATTTTTTGGACCGTAAGCCAAATTTTTGGCTCGCAAGCCTTGCATTGCAGGTGCTCTAAGGGGAGATGGGAAAGTGAAAGTGAAAAAGTTTTAAACAGATGAAACCGAAAGTATCTTATTTTAATTTTAATTTTAAATTTTTTTAAAAAAAGTGAGGGTCAGTGGGTCAAAATCTTTACCCAAGCCCAACCCTCATCAGGGGAGCGGATCGGAGATAAAAAAAAGCCGACTCTAACCCTTATTTTTTTAGGGTCGGGTCAAGACGGACCGGGGGACCCCCAATCCATTGATCAGGTCTATCTAAACCACATATGATACATTCAGGCATGCGATTGGGTAATTAGAGTACATAATTTGCCTGAAAGGACATGTTGATGCTTCGATAACTTTGACAAGTCTGCGTCGCCCGCCCTCATTGACTGACTCACATCCATCAAACAACAAGACCCTGGGCTGTGGCACCCTCATGGTTACGCTGCCAGCTCTCTCGTTGTAAAGCTTGCAGATGCTTTTTGCCTACCTCATTTTTCTAAATATTCTCCCTCTTCCTCTTCTTTTTTTTTTTTCCATGGTTTTTTTTTGGGGGGGGATTTGATCCTTCCATTGTCCTTTCCAATTTGTTGGTTTTTATTATTGTGATATGCTAAAATATGAACTATTGTCCAGTGATTGATGAATTGATTAGATAGGAAATTTTATTTTCATCCTAAATTCATAAAACATTTTAAGTTGATTATTCTATTAGATTTCAGTATGCAGTTGGAAAATTTAACAAGTGGTCCTAATGATGATGACTTTAATAATTATGAAAAGGGACAAAAGAGTAAAACTAGAGGCCTATACGTTGGATTCATCTTGAAAGCCAGATTGGAAGGTCAATAATTGGACAAATATTCAATAATTGTTACATATGATTAGTTATTATGAGATACATATATATATGTTTCGATGTATATTTATCATATGAGCAATTATTATTATATATTGCATTTACGTGACTCTTAGAAGTATATATTTTCAAGAATGATATGAGCTTTGAAATAGTAGTGATAATAATAATAAGAAGAAGAAGAATGATAAGAAGGGCGAGGCGGGACAAGTAAGGGGGACTGACAGAGGCGGAGCACAAGAAATGAAGAGAAAGGCATACGCCCGGGAGAAAGGGAGGAAAGCAGGCCCAAGTTGGAGGAGTGAGGGGGAGCCGATTATCCCAGGTGGACAGGGCAGTGGGACCCCCAGTCCAACATAGGCAAGCAGCGTGGCAGAGGAGGAAGCGTGGCAGGAGGCGGCAGTGCTCTATGCCTGCGTGTGAACTTCTCATGCCCCCAAAAGCTGTCCACTTTTGGTGATTTGGATGGTGCCACCACACCCACTTTTCATTTGTGCACTGTGGCCGTGGAGAATAGGACCCCCTCTTTCTCTCTCCTCCTCAGCCCACTGTCTAATTAAATTCACACTCGTATTTTTACCCGAAGAAAATCAAAAGCCAACTAAAAGAGAAGCAGAGCCCCACCCCCACCCCCACCCCCACCCCCCCTTCGTCCTCTGTCTTATGATATAAAACGGAACGTACTCACCCACACACCGTACCAGACAGCAGAGACTGGCTAATTGATTGAATTAATGGCGACGGCCAAGAAGGGAAGCTGTGAGCAGCAAGGTGGAGAAGAGAGAATCGAGGAGTCCGACACGGAGAGATGCCCGGTGGAGGAGGTGGCGCTCGTGGTCCCGGAGACGGACGACCCCAGCATGCCGGTGTTGACCTTCCGGGCTTGGGTGCTCGGCCTGGGCTCCTGCGTGCTCCTCATATTCCTCAACACATTCTTCATATTCAGGACGCAGCCCCTCACCATATCCGCCATCCTCATGCAAATAGCGGTGCTCCCCATCGGCAAGTTCATGGCCCGGGTCCTCCCCACCCGCAACTATAGCCTCTTCGGCTACGGGTTCACCCTTAACCCGGGCCCCTTCAACATCAAGGAGCACGTCATCATATCCATATTCGCAAGCACCGGGGTGTCCTACGGCGGGGGAGACGCCTACTCCATCGGCGCCATAGCTGTCATGAAGGCGTACTACAGACAGTCTCTCGGCTTCCTCTGCGCCCTCTTCATCGTCTTGACCACCCAGGTACCTACTGCCTACTACTCCCTCATTCATTACTATTAATTTACTTACGCGCAACTTCATATTAATATTAATATTAATTAACCCAAGTGCCACTTCGCTAGCTAATAAATTACTACCTAGCTACATTCTTACTATCTACACTTTTTAATCGGGTAAGAGCAAAGCAAGCATTATTGTCCCTAGTAACTTGGGTGGGGAACTAAGAAAGAGCAAAACTAACTACACAAATTGAAGACTGAAACTTGAGTTTAATGTGATGGATGTTGATATGGTAGGTATTGGGATATGGATGGGCTGGCATGTTGAGGAGGTATCTGGTTGACCCGGTTGAAATGTGGTGGCCTGCAAACCTCGCTCAAGTCTCCTTTTTCAGGTTCCTTAATTCTCCTCCTCTTACTACATCTACATGCCTGTATTCTTACTTCACTCTCTTGTCATTTTCTGCATGTATATGCTTAAAAAAGGCCACATGTTCTCCAATCCTTTCTCTCTCTCTCTCTCTCTCTCTCTCTCTGTTAGCATCAACAATTTGTGGGACAATTAAAGCCATAAACAAACAATCAATGGCGTTGTTGTGTTTTGCTGTTGCTTTTTTTCCTGAACCTAGCTAATATCAAAATGTAATGGAATTAAGATGCTTTGTATTTTACCCTGACAATGGCTGAATAATCCCCCGCCCCGGGGGGGGGGGGGGGCAGACAAGATGCTCAATTTGCATTTCCCCTAGACTAGATGCTCAATCATGTGTACTCGTTGTGTTCTCTGCATTTACCCAATGTGCTATAAGTGGGGTTGGCATATATATACATCTTGCTGTGTTCTCTACATTTACCCAGTTAAGAGTGGGAGAATGGAGAGGAATCCGGTAAACAGGCATGGTGCAATGCAGGGAGGTCATCAGGAAATTGCAATTAAATTGCTAGCTCTGATTAATTCCTTCAGCGAGGAGGTGGACTATAACTATATTTGAAATGGCACAAACAACTGTCAAGCCAAAGCCAAGTGGCTGTAGATTGTGCGTGGCATTATTTATAGTATCAGAGCATTGCTAAATGCTAACGACACTGATTAAAATGTTTGATTTGATGGGTACAGAGCACTGCATGAAAAGGATAGCATCAGAGCATTGCTAAATGCTAACGATACTGATTAAAATATTTGATTTGATGGGTACAGAGCATTGCATGAAAAGGAACCAAAGACGAAGGGGATGACCCGCATGCAATTCTTCCTCGTGTTCTTGGCAGCAAGCTTTGCCTACTATGCTCTTCCTGGATATCTCTTCCCAATTCTGACTTTTTTCTCTTGGGTATGTTGGGCCTGGCCTCACAGCATTACTGCCCAGCAGATTGGGTCGGGTTACCATGGGCTGGGTGTGGGGGCCTTCACTCTCGACTGGGCCGGCATCTCTGCCTACCACGGCAGCCCATTAGTCGCCCCGTGGTTTTCCATTCTCAATGTAGGGGTTGGCTTCATCATGTTCATCTACATAATAGTTCCCCTTTGCTACTGGAAGTTCAACACTTTCGATGCCAGGAATTTCCCTATTTTCTCAAACCAGCTCTTCCGCTCCAACGGCCTCAAATATGATACCACCAAGGTTCTGACCCCTCAGCGCGACCTTAATGTGGCAGCTTACAATAGTTATGGAAAACTCTATCTTAGTCCTCTCTTTGCACTGTCCATCGGCTCCGGATTTGCCAGATTCACAGCCACGCTCACCCATGTTGCTCTCTTCAATGGAAGGTATGCGCCTTATAATACCCTGCTCAAGTTGGAGTTTCTGGTTAAGTCATGTCTTAATGTGGTTTATGATGGAGCAGGGACATTTGGAGACAGAGCAGATCTGCTGTGAAAAACGTGAAAAAGGATATACATGCCAGGCTGATGAGCGCATACAAGCAGGTGCCAGAGTATTGGTTCCTGATCCTGTTGATGTTGAGTATAGTGCTGTCACTCTTGATGTGCCTCGTTTGGAAAGAAGAGGTTCAGCTACCATGGTGGGGTCTGCTCTTCGCTTTTGCTTTGGCTTGGATTGTCACTCTTCCCATTGGTGTCATTCAAGCCACTACTAACCAGGTATCTATTATTTGCAGACTACTCTTACATGATGTAAACTGTAATTCTTTGTTGATCGAATTTCAGCCTTGTTATTATGCATTTTGTAATGGACTGAAACTGATGGGTGTGTATCTACACTGATGCAGCAACCCGGGTATGATATAATAGCTCAGTTCATATTTGGGTATGTGTACCCTGGGAAACCCATTGCCAATCTGCTTTTCAAGATATACGGTCGAATCAGCACTGTTCACGCTCTCTCCTTCTTATCTGATCTCAAGCTAGGTCACTACATGAAGATTCCCCCAAGATGCATGTATGCTGCTCAGGTATTTTTACTTTACACTGCATCTTGATCAAAGAAACTCAGACAGTCCGAGGGCTAAAATTAATTTCTATTCTTGCTGACACATTGGCAGCTAGTGGGAACATTGGTTTCTGGCATAGTGAACCTTGCAGTGGCATGGTGGATGTTGGCCTCCATTGAGAACATATGTGACGTGGAGTCCCTGAACCCAAACAGCCCTTGGACATGCCCCAAATTTCGAGTCACCTTTGATGCCTCCGTTATATGGGGCTTGATTGGACCCCAGAGGCTATTCGGCCCTGGAGGGCTGTACAGGAATTTGGTGTGGCTGTTCCTTATCGGAGCCGTCTTACCTGTGCCCGTCTGGATACTCCACAAGATGTACCCCAAAAACAAATGGATTCCTCTCATCAACATACCCGTTATATCATACGGGTTTGCAGGGATGCCGCCAGCAACACCCACCAACATAGCGAGTTGGCTGGTTACAGGCACCATTTTTAACTACTTCGTGTTCAAGTACAGGAAGGAGTGGTGGAAGAGGTACAACTACGTGCTATCTGCGGCTCTAGATGCAGGGACTGCGTTCATGGCAGTTCTGATATTCTTTGCCCTCCAGAATGAGCACAAGGAGCTCAAGTGGTGGGGGACCGAGATTGACCATTGTCCCCTGGCTTCCTGCCCTACTGCCCCTGGTATCAAGGTCGAAGGCTGCCCTCTTCATTGATTCCCCAATATCTGAAACAATTTGTAGGATTGTTTGTGTAGGGTGTTTTCAGTTTTCACTTAATCATAGAACAGAAGCAGCAATGGCTGCGCCATAATTAACTACGCCTGATAAATACATAACTTAGCACCGTGGTAGCGTGCTTTGTTTCTTTTTATTAAAGCCTAATAGCTCTGTTTGGATTAGTTTTAGTCGATTTTGTTAAAAGCCATGAAGAGCGCAGTTTTGCTGTTGCTCCACAATGCCAGACACACTATTCTTTCATGGAATACATGCAAGGTTTGCAGGCAAGAGGTGCTTGGTTGCACCCACAAATCGGAAGAAAAGCAGAGGAAAAATGGTTCTCCAAAATCCAGACCATCGCACGTGCATGGCATTTCGGAGGAAAATGCAGGGCGGCAACAAAACATCCCAACCTGCTCAATCTGGCCGTACTGTTGGCGGTAAGGAAAGAAGGGAGAAAAATAGAGGGCAAATAGAGACGAAAACAAGTTGCCTACGTTGAATCAAACATAAAATAAAATTTTCATACTTCCAAAGTCTACTCCATCCGCATCGTTAAGTAATACTTGTTCTTAATCTATGCCCGCCATCATCAACAAACTCAACCGATTAGTCTTCTAAGCATGTGAAACGAAGGCCCTACAGAGACTTGTAGAGAACAACCGTCACGTACTTGGACTTGAACCTGTGGGTCGCACCAAGTGCCACAACAGACGGACCACTCTTGCCTTTCTGCATGTAAAGATGGTTAAGCACCACATGCTGAGGCCTCGACAGTGGAGATGGGGAAGGCACATTCAGCAAGGTCATGTTAAGGTGGGGAGGAACAAGCGGTGGTTCCTTGGCAAAATCTTCTTGAGTGAGTTGTGCGTTGTTGTAGCTATAGTCAGGGGACTGTGGTGGCTCAAATTCAGATATACTCTCCGTGTCTTCTGGGACGTAATCCTGCATTTCATGAACCAAACCAGTCCATGCCACGAAGTATAAGTAATAAATCAAACCAGAAGGAAGATGTACTCTTCTTTATTGAAAACATGTCAATAATTCTAGATAACAAAAGCAGAATGACTCCGATTAGGCACAATGCAAGAAAGAAACTCGGAGTTCCTAGGAAAAAATTTTTTCATTTCGACAAATATCTGTCATTCATGCCTGTGGAGTTCAATTGCTCTCACATGTCACATCATTAGCCTGAAACTCACTTCTCAACATTCGGAACGCCTCACAGTGAAGCATCCACAGAAAGTGACTCGCAATCTGATCACTAAAAAGACAGATGGACAAATAGATAAGTGGGAAACTCGTAGCATATGGATATGTTTGATGAAAGATTGAAGATAGTATTTGGCCTATCAAACCACCAATAAAACGACTGGGTTTCCAGGCTCCTCTATGCTCGTAAATACAAATCCACAAATGGATGAATAAGGAAATGCCTTGAAAAGACAGATAACAGGCCAATTTTCAAGACTCACTGCGCTTGCTCATCATGAGGGAATTGACACAATAAGAAACGAAGGTACATCCGTCAAGCACCCAATGTTACTCTTATCTCATACTATCACACCTTAACAATTCAAAAGAGAATCATCATTCCATCAAATCTATGTTAATTAACGTTCAATTCACAGTCTAATGGATTTCAAAACCTAAAAGATCTAGCAAAAAGAGCAAGCGAAATACCTGTAGATCTAAAACATTATAATAATTTCCAGCCTCATCCTGGACCCACGGTATATCCGGGGCATATCTCCACGTACCATCAACAATAAATCTATATTGGTACACTCCCGATGAAAGCACCTTCATAAGGGAAAAATCCTTCCCTGATCTCTGCAGCAGTTTTCTGAGAAAAAAGATCTTGGAAGATTAGTTGAGAGCTCCTTGTCAAAAAGAAGTTAGGTAAGAAACTTTTGCTGTTCATTATTGCACAACACAAATGCCATTCGGACTAATAAACAGTGAGGAGACTAGAACCTTGTCTTCCAGTTATCCCATGAACCCTCCACAGCCACTTCTTTCCCACCATGACTCCATGTGATCATCGTTGGAATTCCTTGCTCGCAGCTTATATCTTCAGGTACAGGTGAGGCATGCACCCACAGATGACTCATATGCATTTCATCGGGTTTTTGTATGGGGGCCACTGGATTCTATGTATCAACCCAAAAAAAAGAAAAAAGGAAAGAAAAAAGGATTCAGCTGAAGCAAGTAGTCATCATACCAATAGATCCAAACAAAGTAGGTATTGGGCAGAAACAATCCCTGATAAGCAAGGAAGACCCCAAGAACTTTAAAAGAAGCCCCAAATACCATAATCCATTGTGTTGCTTCAATGTTTAAAATCAAGCATGTATGCCACATAAGCATAAAGTCGAACTGACCTGGCACTGAACAAAGTATTTATGCTAAACAAAATGCAAAGATGAAAATAATGACACCAGGTGACATTATGTAAGTTAAACTGATGGGAGATTTGCTGATGAGTGTTTGGAAATTTCATCCACCAAAGGTACTATAAACTACCACAAAGACATATTAAAAAAGAAAACTTGCATAGGGCCATCATAGTTATGGCCAGTGTTTTCTAGGGCTTCAGTCCCCAGCTCCTCTGTCATAAGGTCTCCAACTCCCTTGACCTTCCAACACTAGGCAAGCATCAGTAGTATACACGGGTCTTCAGAAGCAGCAGATGAATAATAACTAGTGAGAAGAAATCAATAATACAGTCAATTGGAAGTTGTCTCCAAATAGACTTCTCTTAGACATCCTCAAGTATCACTAGAAGATTGCAGCAGTAAACAGGATATGATGCAACAAACATCAATAGAAACAGCAAGTAATCGTGTAATGTTCCGATGAAGATCCCCAGATGAATTACACAACTGCTTTTCTAGTGTCAAAAGTAACCCCTCTTATGGGCCTTACGTATGTTGTATTACTTCATAACCGTTGATGCCGATCTCATTCCATGGTAATAACTAATAAAATTCCCAGATCAAATTCCATTGCAGCATGCATGCTACTTGAGTAACCAGGGTTCATGATTCATGTTCCGACTAAAAAGTCCAAAACATTATATTAATTTTTCTAACCAAATCATAAATTCATAATTGAACTTCACAACTCAGCCTCACTTTTAATTGATTAGATTATATTAATTTTTCTATCCTTGAATGTTTATTAAGATGAAAGATGTGCGCCGTATGCGATATGTGCATCAACAGTAGCAAGAGGTGTGTGCATCTTGGAAAATTAAAGCCCAATGATACATATTGAAGAGAGACATACATGTTTATAAACAAAGGCCCGATCATGTTCAAAAGTTCTTGAGAAGAGAGATTTGTATTTCTTTTAACATTCATTTGCATCTTGGTATTTTTAATTTTTGGGAACTTGCTCCCATAAATTATGTGCAAGACATATCAAAGTAAATGGTAACATGATTGAATATATATAATGAATAAAAGTGGAGGTTAGTATGGAATTGAATGCATTGTACTATCAAGTGTCTATTTGGACGTACAACAGTTACATATCATGGACCCGAGATTATAGCCCAAGATCTTAGATGACACGTCACACACTCACGCAATCCCATCACACAGAGGAAATTAGGTGAGTCCAGGGGAAAAACGAGAAGATTCAAAAAACAAGCGGTAGTAACTCAACAAGACAAATATACAATGTGCTGCATAAGATAAGTCTGAGAAAGATCCAAATTTTATTAATTATTCAAGGGAATACAATCAAGTAATTGAGATGATGTTTGTCAAGTAGAAGCATTATGGAGAACAAGTAAAACAAAGATGAGGACAACAGGGATGAGAATAAGCAAAATGGGAGAAGGGGCAGAGATGGGGGTAGAAGGCATTGTCCAGGGAAGAACGATAAGGAGGAATAACACCCCCAAGAAAGCCATTATAGATGTAATGCCGCACCCGTAATTCTCAGTCCCCGCCATTCTCAATGGATTGTTTTGTAGTGAGGTTTTAATCAATAATAATAATAATCCCCAGAATCCTTGTTTGATCAGCCTCCCAGAAATCAGACATGATGCAATCTATTTATATGAATAATATAACAAGTAAAGGCACAATGGGAGGATCATGTCACTTGGCAAAAGGCACATCTTTTCAGTTTAGGGATTCAAATAACCGCCTTTGGACTTGATCCCAAAAGGAAGAAAGCAGTTCGTACTACTACTACTGGACTGGGTAGTCTTAACAACTCGTGAACTTTGTTTTGGTGGCCACGGGAACACAAAAGCAGAACTGATTTTGGTTTTCGACAATTATTGGGTCTTTATTCAAGACCGGTTATTTTGATTTGACACAGCCAAAAACATATAATGGCGGAAAAAAATAATTGTGGAATATTTTTTTTTAGTATTCAATACTCGCAAATTCAAGCTCTCGTACCAAACAAGCTGTGAAATGTCAAGGAAATTATTATGCAGTGATATCAAACATATGACGGGTTGGAAAACTGAATTGACAGCAGAAGAGCAACAAACCCTAGAACGGATCAAGTCAGGTAGAGACTGGAAATGAATCAAGAAACAAAAAAGGAAGGGAGAAGAAAACCTGAGGGCCGAACTTGAGAGGAGATTTGACAGGTCCGGGACTATGAGGAGGAGAGTGACCCATCAAAGCAGGAGGCAGAGCAGCAGCAGCAGCAGCAGCATCCACGGCTATTGGCCCACCAATTTCATCATCCTCCTCCTCCTCCACCACCAACCCAGAAGCAGACCCACTTGGACTTCCATTCCCATCTTCTCTCCCATTCACATTCCCCATCTCCCTCTACTGATTTTGATCACCTATTTATTAGTATTGCCTAGGGTATACCTAGGATCTAATCAAGATTCCCAATAATAATATTCCTCAAGTTCGTTGCTTTTTCTTCTTTCTCTCGTCCTTTGTTTCTTTCAAGGGAAAGGAAAAGAGAAACAGAGAACCCAAATCAAAATCCAAGGACCCAGAAGCCAAAAACTGTGATGGGTACTCTCAACAAGTAGAAATTGGAAAAGAGAGCACAGAGGAATTGCTGATGAGGTCATCTATTTGGAAACAAACATCAGCAATTAATTAAAAGTAGAAAGTAGATTAACCCATTAACAGCAACACAAGACTGGAGAGAGGACATGGGAAGAAGAGGGTGGATGATGGTGCTGCTGCTGCGTCTTCTGCTGGTGGTGGGTGGGGATCATATTCGTATTCGTATTCGTTTTCATAGGATGCGGTAAGTGGGTGAGGCACCAAAAAGTGTTCAGGTTGAGGCGCCTGATTTCATCTCATTTCGCTTCAATGTCATTTCATTTCATTTCATTTCCACTTAGAAATGACAGCAGATTCTAAATCCAATTTAGATCCATCAAATCTGACCTAAATTAGAGGATCTGCCTTAAATCAAATGAGATCCAACAGATCTTAAGTAGATCTCAGTCCAAGGGATACGGATCGGATTTAAATTTGAGTCTAAAAAATTCAGACCCAAACCGGCCCAAGACCCATTAATTTTTTTTAAAAAAAGACAAATACAATTAGCTAAAGTAACTCTAAATTAGTAAATCCTAAAGTTACTTTACTTAATGTTGATGGTAAAAAAAACTATTATATTATGGTTGTGGACTTTGTGTTTTGTGGTTTGTACTAAAAACTTATTTTTTATATGTAATACATAAGTAAGAATACTTAATTATGGTATATGTCGCTAGAATTTTTTATTAAATATTAGTTCTTCTAAATTCAATCATTTGTATTTAGAATGTGATAATTCATGTTGGGATGTGGAAAAAATAATCTTTAATGTGAAAAGCAGTCAGGACCCGTTTAGGAACCGCGGATCCGCTAGACCCACGGATCTGGGGCTGGGTCTCATCTTTACAGACCCAACGGATCTGGGGCAGGTTTGGGGCCATATCTAAAACAAAAAACGGATTTGGATCCAGATGGACCCGACCCAAACCCGGCAAATCGCCATCCCTATTTCCACTTGAATATTTTGTAAGTGCACCTACTAGTCTACGCATTGTACGTAAATGTAAGCGTGCTCTTGGGTCCAAATATAGATCGGAATAGTTTGGGTCGATGATGAATAAGAAAAAGAACACAGACTGTAAATTGGACCAAATAAAACTTAGATTAGATCAGGATCAATCCGAACAAATCGAATTGATTAGGGGATTTCAAGTTTTCAACTTTGATTGATTAAGCAATATCCAAAATACAATATCTAGACGTGAAATTTTGGGGCCATTTAGTTGTATTTAAAAGTTAAAAATTTATTTGCTATTAAAACATTATTCTTAAACAATTAGAACTTTAAGTACATTTAGAGAGTCGGGTGGGCAATGGATCGGAAGATCGAATGAATTATGTTCTATATTCATCACACACTTTTCATCTGGTTCATGTAATTCACCCATCATTAACAAAAATTCAATCCAATTCTTCCATCCACCATCAACGGGTGAAAGCAGATAGATCATGTTGTAAATGGGCGATGAAAACTTATGTGTAATATGTTAACAAATTTATAAAAAAACAAATTACCTTCTGAAAAGTTTAAAAAAATATTTTAGGGACAAGAAATGAATAACTATCATATTCATTATATTAATTTGACAAAAATCACAAATTAACAATATAATCGTTCAAAAAGGGGGGTCATGGATCAGGTGGCAGGTTGGATGCAGTATCACCCATATCCAACCCAATTTGCCAAACCATCATCCATTTATTTCGAGGTTCCACCGTTTTTTTGGATTGGGTGAAATGAATACCCATCGGGTATGGGTGAAATTTCTACACCCTAATATCAGATTATAGAGATAGAGCGTAATGTGTAATAGTAATAGGGGGGTTGGGAGGTTGGGATAGTGAATAAAAATCAGACCAAAAATTCCAAATTTAAGTGTGCACGGATCACTTTGCTCACCAACTTGATAGTCCATAATTTTTTTAAATTCGGTCATCGGTTTGTACTGGTGGACCAGACCGGATAGAATAGCAAAAAATCATGGACAGTAAACTAGACCGAATTTACTTATTCTGCTCTAGTTCTAGTCGATTTTCGATATCATCTAATTTTCGACCGAATAATGAACACTCATATGTGAATGCATTCAGCCTGTGTCACTTCTGACTTTCTAAGGCCCAGTTGCTTACTTCGGTTGAACACCCACCCCGTGGGGCCCTCTCAATTCCTTATTTATTGATTTGTAAATTATAAGTTCTGTAATTACGAAATTTTTTTATCTTCGTTCGGCCAAAATATATATATCAAGTTATTTTATTGAGACAAGAGGAATACAATTTTATTGAGACAAGAGGAATACAATGATAACATCTTGTAGTGCAGGTCTCGTATTGCAATGTGCGGAAAAATTCAAATATAAGTAATCTTATTCTAGAAGTAAATAAATCTATTATAAGAAACTTGAGACAAATAGAATAGACTTCATTAAACAATAATAAGTCACTCGACATCTATGGTACAAATTTGATCCAAATAAGTATAATTCTAAATGCCAAAAAGAAAATATAACTCCAAAACAATTTTTTTTATAAAAATAGTTTCGATTTAAGCAACAACCCCTGCTACGATTGTTAGCCTATGCTTTGTCGATAATGACAGTACCTGTGGGTTGGAGACGGTCAAGTTTTGATTGTTCGCCTATCTATAACTGGAGATATAGTTATAGGAAAAAATATATATTATGATTTTTAATAAAAATAAAACTGAAATACAATAAAATAAAGTTCACTTATCTATCACTGAGGATATAGTTCATGATCAATGAGACAATGAACATATTTAATTATAATGGTAAGCGTATATAGATCAAGTGATTATCAAGCACAACTCGAATGATAACTAAATCAAAATTGGATCAATTGATGACTAACTAATACCATAAATAAAAACATATATTATGATTTTTCATGAAAATAAAGCTTGAATGCAACAAAGAAAGTCCACCTAACTACAATTGAGTGTACATGTTATGATAAACAAACGTAGTTATAATGATCGCCGAAACATAACTCATACGATCACTATGTAAATGTACATTATGTTTACATATTTTATGATTGTTTCCTACATTTTAAGTTTGTTCTCATCTAACATTCCACTCGCATATAAATAATATTAACATAATCACCAAATATAATTCTCATAATTACTATAAGAAGATCTATTAATCACTAATGAACATTATAAGTAAAAGCGTATTCAAAGATTTTTTATAATCCGACTAAATAGGTTAATTGATCACCTAATATAATTGAGTGTTATTTACATTAAAATACTAGTATTCATTTTTTATTATAATCTTTGTTGGTAATCAATAATTTTAATTTTAATAATCATTAATATTATACTTGATGATCCATTTTAAAAGGGTCAATATCTTTATTCGCTCATTATATTCATATCACAGAGTACCTCATCTTAGTGCAGTATCCACATATATGTTGAACTCGAGCGGGGCGTAAGAGGCTCCAAATCCACTCGAAAAAACCCCGACGAAAGTGAACATCTCGGCCGCTTTGAGGCTGGGCATCTTCGAGACATTAAGTCGAACACTTGGCAGACATCTCGAAAGGTTTGGAGTTGAACGCCTGAAAGCCGGAAATCTCCAAGGTAAACTAGCGCTTCCAACACCTCTTCAATCCTGGTTCCTTGAATTTTGATGGACAACTGTTTGCTGGTGAAAATGTGAGTTTGAGCTTTGGGGGTGGAGTTGGGGACCCTTGCCTTCGTTACTGCTGTTCTGCGCTTCATCGGGTTATCATTTTGCTACTGGTTTTATGCTTGCGAATGCCATTTACTACTGTACTAGTTTTCTCATGTAGACACAAAAGGTATAACAGATGGACTAGCAGTATTAATTGTATGCATTTGCCTTACATGTTCATCACCTAATAACCAAGTTATTGATTTTGTCATTCATCATCCAAAGCGATTCACCCAAATCAATTCCAGCAGTGATACTATGTGTTAAAACTTTAGTCTTGCGATTCCTCTGATTATGCGCACGTTGGCTTTGGATCAAGTTAAGCCCAGTTCTGCTGTAATCCATCGAAGCTGGAGGTTATTCGACCATTGATCTCCGCTCTTTTGGTGACTCATTCCATCTGTTATCACTCTGCTGTTACTATGCATAGTATACTGCCTATTGCAATCAAGTATGGTTGTGCACTTGTGCTTGTGCTTGTTGACTTTCTCTTGTTTTTTTCTATCTTGTTTACCTTACCAAAGCTTAAGGGGGAATGTTCTATCAAATGTTTTGTATCCTTGGTCTTAACAAACTAGTTGGCAATTGCAGCAGAGGCACAAGATGCAGAGCTTAAAGAGTTCCATTTTGAGGCATTTTAGAGTTGAGGCCTCATTCAGGAATTGGTCATTTGTTACTCAAAATGCTTTTCTGCCTGGCATGTACAGCTTCCGGCTGTTGTGTATTGGAGTGGGTAAAAGCCACGACCAGGTCTTGGATCGAGTCGTTGGGTTGGTCAAGCAGTTTGACAAAACTGATGCTGCTAAGGTACAGAATTGCTTTTTTTTTTTTTTGGGGGGGGGGGGGGGGAGGGGTTCAACCCATACTTTCTCCTACCGGTTCTTCGTAGGTAATTATGCTATAAAGCATGAACTGCAGCCTCAATATTTGTTTCTTCGTATGCCAGAAAACTTAACTTGTTTTATTGAAATTCTAGTGTGAACTCTGCAATATTACCATCAATCCCCCTCCCCCCAGTCCCTCCTGTTACTGGTCATCTCTGCCTGTAAGTTTATGATTTTGCCACCTTTCCATAGTTTTGGAGAGTTCATACTTAATACGTTGTCTGTAATTCCTCCTCAAGAACAGGTAACTGAGACAGCCGATTTTCAGAAGGATTTAAGCTTGGACAGCTTGGACAGGGTGGAGCTTGTCATGGCTTTTGAGCAAGAGTTCTCCATTGAGATTCCCGATGAGGAAGCTGATAAATTCAAGTGCTGTGCTGATGTTGCCAGGTATATCCTAGCTGGAAGTGAGCCGAAGCCAGCAGAGAAGTCCTGATGTTGCGTCCAGGGATTCAAAATTTGACTCCTATAGTATATGGTATCTGTTTTGTAATGATTTAGCACTGTATTGGATCTGAAAGACTGGGATTTGCTGAACTATGCTAATCTTTTATTGATTCCTCCATTAGATTCAATGTTACACTGAGTTCCCTTTAAAACAACCCTCCTAAAAGTCGTTGCAAGTGCAATGCCTCAGTAGTACATGAATTACATTGTGTAATGGAGGTTGCGTAACTATTCTGTGTATTATGGAAGAGAAATCCGACAATGTACAATGGTGTGAATAAACCCTCGCAATACACCACTAGAACTTACATGAGGTATTTACGTACACATGGACCGTTTTTCCTTTATAATTTTAGTTTTTGAAGTTTCAGCTTACCATTCTTTACTTGAATACATCAAAGAGGCTGTCGGTGGTAGGAACTATGAACTCGCTGCTGTGACTGAAGCGCCATCTGAATGAGTGTTGCTATCCCTCTCTCCACCATCAAATCTCGTCAAACACAACCTCTACCATGACATCTTCAGGTCATCATCCATTACTTTCTCGCAAGCTTTTGAATCATTAGGGATTGTACTCTGAAGTGTTACAGTTCCAGCTGCGTAAGTCCGGATTCCGTTATCAGCAGATGATAACCTGATTCCCTTGTGTTCTCTGGCAATGTCTGATTGACGGCAAGGTGAATTGTTAGGGAGTTGTAGCACCTTCACTGAGCATGCCTTCTCTAGGTTTTGGATCGCGTGGAGTTGGGAGGGGAGATCAATTATGAACTCTCCATATTTATCACTTACAGCTTTAGCCCCGTTGATCGGCAGTTTCTCCGTATCGTTGGTCTGGCATGTCGCGGCCAACAAAGCCCCTGTAAATAAATTTGAAAAAAAATTACGAAAGCCTAACTTATGTAATTTTAAAGGAAATATAGAAAGGTTTAAAAATATCATCGAATATGTTATGGCTTACCCTATGTTATAGTGTTTCTTTCGAATTTGTCTTGGTCGAGGCTTGGATAGAGAGAGATTATGAAGACCCCAGCTTTAATTTAACTCTGTTTCAAAACTTGTTCAAGGTTTTTTTCTAGATCTTGATTGGGAGCAAATAGTTGCATACTTTTCCTTCTTTTTTTTTTTTTTTTTTAAAGAAAGTTGATGACTGTTTTTGTCGTCCAATGAAAGGGTGAAACAGAGACTTGTTTTAAACATGTCAAACTATTTCAACAATTTACAATGACACAGCTCCCCCCACCCCCCAAAAAAAGGCAGCTGTCCTTTGTGCCTTCTACAATTAAAAAAAGAAAACTTAATGAGAATATCTAAATATGAAAACAAAGCTATAAAAGGGATTAAACTTTCCTTTTGCATTTTAATGTGCGACATATATGGTGGTATGTCACACCGTGAGAATTGAGTTGCAACAAGAAGACTGTCTATCGTTGGCTCTAAGCAATATTCCCAACGAAGAAGTTGGATGCAAATTGTTTCATATCGATTCGAAACATTTGAATTCATCAGCTGGACAACCATGCATGAACTAAAGATGACATTTACGCCGTGATATGTGCATGGTGCATTAACAGGATTGTACACAGCAGACCATACGTACCAGAGACAGGGTGTGGGGGCAGTTGATGGCGGTGTCCATGGGAAGCCTTGAGACAAGCCCTATCGCAAACCACCATGCCTGTGATTATGACAGTGGAGAGCTTATCCTCTCCATATCCGGCCATTCGGACCATGTCATCTCTGCTTGACAGCTGCAACACTGCCTTCTCTTCTTCTTCTTCTTCTTGCTCTTCTTGGGCAACCGCTGATGATAGCGGTCGGCCATGGGAGCTGATGATCGTTGAAGCAAACATGAGAGCCGCAATAAGCAGCACCACAAGGACTTTGTGGCCTCTCCCACTGCCACAGATGTTGGTCATCTTCTTTCTGTTTTGGTGTTTATCCTTGTAAGTTTCCTCCTCCCTTGTTGTGTTATTTTAGGACGCAAAATAATCAGCTATCCAGCATGAGCTTTCAATAGCCTTTTTATAAGCTAAGCTAGCTAGGGCCTCTTCTATCCTCCAAACATATACACCACTGTGACCTTATTAACCCTATAATAATGAGGTTAATTTCTGACAAATAACCAAACTATCTTTGTGACAAACATTATCCTATTTGTGAGACAAAAACTCAAAGCAGATGACGTAATTAATTATGCATTAAAGAAATTGCCAGTACCCTTTTTAATTAGTTGCACCCTCTCCATCCTAAAAAAGAGAGCAAAAATTTTGATGGCAATGTGGTGATGATGATGATGATGATTTAGTTGAGCTAAGACAATAGAACAGAGAGAAATTTGAAACAAGGAAGAGGGGCAGATCGGTCAATGCCTGAGGAGAGAGGGATGACAAGGAAGGAACCAAACGGAAGTTGAATGGGAGAGATGAACGGCAGGTTTGGTAGCCTACTCTTTTATGTTGCAATTTGCAAATATTTATTTTAAATTTTAAATTAATAAATGTAGAAGAACAATGAAAACGCCCATTCCACCAAAAAAGAAACGAAAAACGCCCTTTCTGTGGCTTTTACCATAAAAAATGTGTGCCACGTAATAGGCTCCAAGAATGAGAAATCATAAGTTCAAGCCAGCCTCCAACCGTCTCTGATCTGCTCGATTCTCTTTTTCTCGTCGTCCCCAACCAAACAACACAGAGCGGCAACTGAGGCGCAGGCAGGGCATCTACTTCTATTCCTTTTTCTTTTTTCAACTCAACGGATGAGTCCTCATTCTTTATAATTATAATTACTGCGTTTCTCGATCCAAATCATCAGTATTTCATTTTAATCTTCGGAGTTGTAACATGGTTACTAATGAATGGCCAAGGGGAACATTATGAACAACTAGTAAATATTCACTTTTGTGCTCAGATGAATACGTCGGTTTATTGTTTAATAATTTTGAGAAGAATTGGAACGTAATACTTAGACAAGATTTGAAAATTTTAGATTTAACAAAGAACATGACTCATGATATGAGGTTGTGGAGGGTTAGGATTAAGATTGCAGGCCTTAGGGAGCTTGTTACTTGCCATTCCTTAAGATTCTGAGCACATAGGAATTGCTGATGCACAGCTCTAGATATAATTACTTGTCACACATTTTCTTTACCTGTGCTAGCTAGTAATGCATGTATTGATATTGTGCAATTTAGTGTTCTTATGTGATATTGACCTTATCTCTATTATTTATTTAATGTTATGGCTTACTGGCTTTTGCTAATTTCTTACTCCATTTTTGTATCAACTGATTTTCAAGTCAAAAATGTTTTATCAAATCTTTTCGTGGATCTGTTGGAAACGGCCTATCTATAGGCGATGATACTTGTAAAGAAGAGGTCGTTTACATCTGGATCTCCCTAAACCCCATGTAAGCGGGACCCGCACTGAAAGTTGTTGTTGAATAATACTACTAAAATAAATGATATGATAAATGATCAACTTCAAAGGTTGCTTATATGAATCTCTCAGATTATACCAGATATTTGTCTCAAAAAAGTAATCATCTTGACTGGAGAATCATTATGAATTACTGACTTTTGCGGAGGCACACTAATACTTATTCAATCATGATAACCGCCAGTTCCAATGCCGTGTTCTTCACCTGATTTTTTTCCTTGAATTAGAAGTCAGATGCCAAGAGAGTTAAATGATACATAGATTAAACGTTTTTAAAAAAAAAAAAAGCAACCGAATTGTACAACATTTCAAAAGTGTTGAAAAAATAAGAAAAGACTATTAACGTCTCTATTCATCCCTCACATCCTGAACAAATTGATAACCAGAAATGTTATATGTGACCTGTAGGCTGTAGCATGAGATAAAATCAATGATTTTTCAGAGTCTGATCCTGATTACTGAAGTAGATGAAGTCCCTCCCATCCCTGAAGCTCGGTTTGATGGACAGCCCTTGAAACCCAGAATATCCTTGTTCAACTCTTGCCCTACAAATTTTAATCATGTACTTAAGTAGCTCGTATTTCTGAACAAAAGGTTGTGCTGCGTATTCTTCAAAGTCCATCCACTGCATATTGACATGTGTTTGGTCAAAGATTTTGATTTGTATTCCCTGTCTTAAGCTGAACAAATTCAACCGCGGCTGGGGACAGAGGCCTGCCTGCTTTCTAATTCATTTTGCAATGAAATTACCTGGGCTGCCTCTATTTCCGACTCTTGTTCTTGGATTTCAAAGGAAAGGGGTTGCAACATACAGACGAAGAAGACATCTGATTTTTGGAAAAATGCCTTGTGGCTTTCTCTGCAGACACGTAAAATAAATTTTATTATTAGTAGTAATAACTAATAAGCACGAAAACATATACTTATCATTCTATTTCGTCACAAGCTTCTTTTTTAAAGTGATTTTTTCTTCCTATGTCAAAATTTAATGACCTAAGACATCTTCACAGGTCTCATTGTGGAATCTTCAACCCTACGTCCATATAAAAAGAAGAAAATTTTGACAGGCTAAGGAACCATTTGGGAACTCCAAACCATATCAGAGAGAGGAAGCCATGATACCTGAACACTAACACTTCCTCAAATCTGGTGTCAATCTGCACAAATCAAGCAGGCAGCGAGGGTTCAATAATGACAAATCCAATACCAATTGCATCATTGGTGGATTTCAGCTATAGTACTGTGCTTACCCCTGTCTCTTCTTTTACTTCTCTTACAGCAGCAGCACAAATGTCCTCTCCCTGTTGATCAAATTTCCAGTCAGAAAATGCGACAGCACACTATTTATGCATCTTAAACCCAAACATTTTTAAGGCAATACCTCATTGATCGTTCCAGTGGGGAACTTCCACACGCCCTTTCCTTTTAACATTCCATTCTTTTCTTGGACCACCAATACCTGCATCAATAACGACTTAGCTGTGAAATTGCTCAGATTGTGTAATTTTTGCAGGTGAGTCTCATAGTTTTGGAATACATAAGCTTAACATGACCATACGTGCAATAATCAGTAAAGAGAACATGGGGCATCTTGTGTATTTCAGGCTTTGGACCACATAAACATGAAAAGAGCATACCTCCCTCTTCTCATTGATCACAAAAGCACCAACACTAATACGATGAGAAGCATTTGATGGAAGAGCATTGGGTTCATTTTCAGGCAGCCATTTCGCTAGCATCAGATAGTTTGGCTCTGCATGGTGGTAATAAAAACCTTCCTGCAAAAAACATTCAGTGACCTATGATTAAGAGTAGCTCCATGTATAGAAGGACTATAAGGCCAATAGATTGAAAACAATAAAGTGACATGAAGGGGAAAAAGAACTTAAAGAAAATGACAGTGTAGCACCTTGACAGCAGCTTCAACAAGATTGGCGAGCTTGATAGGCAGTTTAATCCAGACTCCCCTCTTACGCTGCATCAACAGTTACATGACTAGAATTACCTCATCCGAAGTCGGATTGGAATGTTTTATATTGGCCATAACCAAGGTTCTAAAGTTGTCTTAAATAACAATGGGGGAAAATAAGAAAATTAACCAGCTGCCTCCAGTGAGAGAGGGAAGATCTAAGGGAAGTCGTGAAAAGCAGCGAGTCCATGGTTTCCTGCAATTCCACAATGACACCTCCAAACTCATCATCCCTTGATGCGATTAGTACTTCATTAGCAGGTGGTTCCCAGCTCGCTCTGTGCAATGCTGACACCCACGCCGTACTCTGCCCATTCTCAGTTGTTGCAGCCATAATTGAACCTTTGATGAGCAACCAAGAAATATTGTAAGGGGAAAAGTATATAAGCAAAATATTCAATCAAGCAAATACCCAAGTGATGAGTGCAGTGGTGGGGAATTGCAGGGCAAATACCTGGCTGATGGCCAGAGTACATTGCTGGATTGAGATGTTTTGTATTTGAAATGTCTTGTGTTTGATGTTTTGTATTTCTTCTTAATTCCTGTGCTTCTTTGTTCTCCCCCTTCTTCTTCAGCCCCTAACTTATTCTAATGTAGGAAGGCAATTCAATTGTTCAGCTCCAGCTACCTGCTAGATAATCAAATCCCTATTTATAGAATGCAACGTCTCTGTGTTACTCCTGGCAAGGTTTGAAATGATTGTATATATAATATATGGGTTCATTTCGTGGGGGCTGGGCAATGTGTCAGCATCTTTGAATTGAATATGACCTGAATTTAGTTTCTAGTACGTCGTTTTGTTAGTATTAGATTTAGATGCTGCTGCCTGCAGCTGCAGGGTCTCCAGAGACCATATGCGTATTGCCCTTCATTTGTACCGTAATTGCCACTGCAAAAATTAAAGTTGGCGGACTCATAAAAACATTAGAAGCATTAGTGAGTAGCCTAATCACTAGTTGAAATTCCCTCAATATCATTAGGGGGTTGATGGGATTTGGGAATTTGGTGCGTCAACGAATTGAGGTTTCCCACAATCCCACCCCGTGCTTTTCCTTCCTCCAAACCTTTTGATTTTCAAATCTAGACCGAGTCATCATCCCCTTATAAGTTCTATGGGAGTTCCCTCTTTCTTTTCTTTTTTTCTTTTTTTTGGTTTTGTTAAAGTTATACACCTCTTTGAACATACGACCTAAATGACAAATCATAGTTAGAAACATGATGGGCATATTTTGCACCAAATAAAACATAATAAGCATATTGCATTTTTACATTCTAACTATAGGTCTTGTATATACTATCTCAACTTAAATACATTATAAGGTAATATTTTTATGGTAACTGTTAATGATTAGAGGGTTATACTTAGCTTAATTTAGTGTGGGTCATTGCTTGTTGGATCATTAATTAATCACTTTCAACTTAGAAAGTCAATATAGAATAAATTATAAATAACTAAACGCATTTAAAAATTATTTTTAAAAGAGTCCATCACATTGTAATTTTTACGTAAGATAGTTTCATTTAAGAATTTGTGACTATACAGTCAACTAACGTAACTCATAAAAAAAATTCAAAATTATTACAAAAAATTAAGTCAAAATCTTGCATACATAGGGACAAACTTTCAAAGCCTATATCACACTCTTAAAAATACAAACTTCTATAAGTCATATCAACGCTACATATTAAAAATTATTTATATGATAAATATACGACGAGAAAATATATATATATATACATAATAAATAAAAATATACACTCTTAGATATATAATATACTTTACCGACAAAGCGCCTTGTTCAATTAAAACAGTTACCACTATGAATTTATCTTCTGCACTGTTCGCGGTTTTTTTGGCTCCTCGTTTCTTTTGTTTATTTTGGTTTTTCCTTCGTTCTTTTTTTGGTTGGGGGGGGGGGGGGTGGTTAATGTGGTGTTTTGGAGGGTGCGTTTTACCACGAACAATTAGCAAAGCCTGCGTTTCACTTTCACCCATCCCTTCGGCCTGTGTCAGCCGCCGCACATCTTTTTCTTTTTTTTTTTTGGGGGGGGGTGTTCAGTGTGGTGTTTTTCCCTTTTATTGGGGGCGATTTGATTTTCACCGGTGGATAAAATGGAAGAATTGTATAATGATGATCGGACGTTACTTACTGGCATCGGCGGCGATGGCGAGGGCGAGGGCGACTTGACTCCCTTCCCTGAGCCCGTGGTGGCTGCATACCATCAGCATCAGCCAACGGCTCTGATCTCTCCGGCGGCGGCGCCTCCTCAGAAGCTCCGACCCATCCGCAATGTCACTTTTGAAGCTCAAGGGAATAGCAATAGCAATAGGATCAATGCGGAGCTAGGGTTCCGACCCCGCATCCTCCCAAATGGCTGCCTCCCCTTTGAGTCGGACGATGACTTATCTGCGCTCCCCCTGCTTAAGCTCAAGTCCCAGATGGACGCCACCTTCATCTCTTCTATCGAGTCTCAAATTTCCCACCTTCCTTCCTCCTTTAGGTAAATTAAATCAACTCTCACCTTACAAGTATATTTAAGTTTACTTGAGATGCTTGTCATAATCTTCTTTTTTCATGCCTTTTTAACTCAACAATGTATCTTTAATCTTTAACTAGCTACTCTGTAATTTCATTTGATGGAGTAAAGTTTTTAGACTGGACTCGACTCCACGCAAAACAATGTAAAAACTGATAAAAGTGAGAGTAAATGACAAGTGTTCCTCTTCAATCTCGTGTTTTGGCTCGTTTTTTCTGAAACTACTCATATTTACTGAATGCCCTTTGTCTGACTCTACTGTTGGAATGGGGCTCCCTTAGTTCCTCCTCAGATGGCAGCGCTGATTCATCAGAGAAGCTGGCGGAACCTGGGCCTAGTGTAAAGCCCAAAAGCAAAAAGAGGAAGAAGCTGCACTCGTTTCTTCAAGATTTGATGGGTCAAGTCATCCAAAAGCAGGAGCAGATGCATCAGCAGCTTATGGACATGATTGAGAACAAGGAGAGAGACCGGATTATCAGAGAAGAAGCTTGGAGGCGCCAGGAGATGGAGCGAGCCCACAAGGAGCAACAGCTCAGGTCCCAGGAAGCAGCTCGTAACCTTGCCCTTCTTTCCTTTATCCAGAATGCTTTGGGTCAGGATATCCAAATGCCCCAGCCCTTGCCCTCAGTGCTCCCGGGAGAAGATGATGGAGAAACTGATCCGAACAATAAGAGGTGGCCCACATCTGAGGTTGAGGCGCTCATCACTCTTAGAACCGCCCTTGATCATAAGTTTCGGACCATGGACCCAAAAGCTCCTGTATGGGAAGAAGTATCTGCAGGAATGGCTAACATGGGATACAAACGGAATGCTAAGAAATGCAAGGAAAAGTGGGAGAATATTAACAACTACTTCAGAAAGGCAGTGGGCAACGGCAAGAAGCCTTCTGAGAATGCCAAATCATGCCCCTACTTCCATGAGCTAGAAGCGCTGCATAGAAATCAACTCATTAACACTGGAAAAGCCAACTGTCCCGGTGATGAAGGCCTCAACCAGGAAGGGAGTGACGGCTGAGGAAATGCGGACCATGGTCCTTCCCGTCTGTCAAACTCCTGCATTTATCAATGGCAACCTCTGAAGGAAATTGAAGCGCTATATCTTCAGCGTTTGAATCTCAGTTCTTATGTATCCCTGATCTGTGTTTACCACTATTGACGATTGTAGTGATTATTTGGCTGCAGTTTGATCAATAATAGAAGGAAAGGATGATCTTTATTAGATTCTTTTTGGTTGCCTCTATATAGTAAGAACCTCTGCACCTTTATCAAGTGCAAATGCAGGAGTGGGCTAGCACAGTACCAATTAGAAGACTTCATATTATAGTTAACGATGCTTTGCTGGCTCCATCGGCACGACTTCTACAGGAGGGAAGGCCGCTGGACTAGAGAAATGGAATTACCACCCCCTCCCCCCCAACCCCCCAAATTGCACAAAATATGCATTTGCTGTTAGTAAGTCATTTTACCCATTTTGAGTTATAGTTTGGTGATGTAGGACGATCTAAGAACATTTCCTACACCGAGAAACTCAAACACAAAATAGCAAAACACTCACAAATAATTCTCAATTCAATTCCATTCATTCAAGTTTGTCCTGCAAAGGCATAGCAAATGAGTTCAAATAGAGATAAAACCTAAAACGTTACGCATAGCAAATGAGTTCAAATAGAGATGAAACCTAAAACGTTATGGAAACAAATAGATAACCTAATCACGAAGATATTATTTTGCTAGCTAAGAAGATGACTAAAAGATAATATATTCCTAAAAAATAAACTACCAAGATAATAAAATATCACAATACTGCTTATATGTCAATCTTAAGACCTACACATATCTTTTTATTTCTTCTTTGTCCTTTTCCTGCATCATTCTCCCCTAGCTGAAAAAACCCGTTCTTGAGTTTGGTACGGGGGTAGAATGAAGAAAATCAAGCAAGAGATCTTCACTTCGTTGCACATATGAGAACACCGTAATTGAATATATGTGGAAACATGTTTAAACTTAGCACCTTCCACGAATTCTATTAGATAACAGCCATTTTGAATTTCTTGATCTTCCTTCTTGCTATGCATCATTTGGCTTTTCTCTCTGCACATAAGATTGAGTTATGGTCTGGGCTTTCTCTCTGCACATGAGACTGATAATTTAAGAACTCTGGTAAGAGCTGCTTAATGTATAGACAGCATATCCATTAAGGGAATGATACTTTGGTGGAAGGCTTCTATCAATTTAAAAGCTACCAAATTCCGTTTTCCTTACCCTGCTGTGAAGAAGCAGGTGATCCAATTTCAATTTTGGTTCCATAAGGATTTACAGTAGACATTAGCTTGAAATTGTGTTGCATGCATCATTTCTGTTCTATGAGAAGATTGCTTTCAAGTTAAATTGCGGCGTACTTACGCAATCAGTATGGTTGAAGAGATTTCTGGGTAACGGTTGCAGGTTTATCAGATTGCTTAAACTGAATGTGAGACTTAGCATTGTTGGCACTGGTGCTGCATAAGGCACCGGAGGATGGAGATATTAGAGATGGGTGTTAGCTTGCAAATGGATACAGTAAGGAACTCTCGTCTTAAGATGAATGCCAGTGCTATCCTCTATATATTGTCTTTCATTTTCAAACCTGGAGGATCAATCAGAGAGATATTTCAAGATAAACACACAGTGAAGGAGATCTGGCTATTAATCATCATTTTTCCAAATTTACAAGACAAATAATTATTGATGTACTCAAACCTCAGCATTATCTTTAATTGATCACATTATATCAATTTTTCTAACCTCGAATGTAATAGTAAGATGGAAGATGTTGACATATGTGATATGTCTATCTATAGTAGCAAGAAGTGTGTGCAGGTTGGAAAATTAAAGCCCAATCATACATATTGAACAGAGACGTACGTGCTCATAAACACATGTTTGATCGCATTCAAAAGTTCTTGAAGTGAGAGATTTATCTTTCTTTCAACAAACAATATTTCTATTCCCCATTCCAATAGGATTTTAACATCCATTTGTAGTTTTTAAAATTTTTGTGGAACTTGCTCCTATAAATTATATGCAAGACTTATCAGAGTAAATGGCAACATGATTGAATAGTGAACAAAAGTACAGACTAGTATGGAACTGAGCGTTTTGTACCATAAAGTGTCTATGTGGTCGTACAACAATTACATATCATGGATCCGTGATTATAGGCCAAGACCTTAGATCGCGTGTCACGCAATCCCATCATGTTTATGTTTTGCAACCTGCTCTCTTCCTTTTGCCTGTACATCTTTGCTTATAATGAAAATCTTGTACAATGTGCTTACATAGCTTGGTTTGCTTGCAGGCCAGATGACATTGGATCTGTTCTGTGTGGGCCATCATTTCGGACTGACTTTGCCGTCAAAGATATAATTGAGCATTGGATAAGTATCTTGGCAAGTCTAGGCAAAGTTCGGATCACAGCTCTGGAGAAGATTTTGCAGCAGAAGCAAAGGTCCCAGTGTATGCATTTTGATTTCAGTTGCTTGCTTGCAGGTTTATTCCGTGATGCTTATAGATTATTAAGTAATGAGGTTTTCTTATGGATTCATTTGTGTTCTTTTCTTTTCGCTGAAGGGCACAACAAGAAATGCACAAGTATCTGTCCCTTAAGCAGACGCATAAGGTATGTAATCTGTTCACAAGTTTTAAATTTCTGTAAGTCTGATTCTGTTTTGCGACATGAATCTGCCGTCCTGTTTGATTGTTTTTGCCTGAATACAGGACAGCAATATGACTGACTATCAGAAAAAGTTTATCCTTTTGTTCAAAGTTATGTCAAGGTTTTTATAGATCCCGTGGAGGGTGAGGAGGGATTTTTGGCTTTTGTCTGCTAAAAGACGTTAATGTTTGAAAATTTTTACCGAATGTACTTGATCCAAACACTAGCTCCCATCAAGCTCATGCTATTCAGGTGATGTACTGGCGACTCAGAGAGTTAGGAAATTTCCTTTTGGCCACGAAGGACATGTATCTATGCCTGCTACCTACCTCATTCATATGCTCAATACTTGCTCGATGCGATGCTATTCAGGTGATTTAATGTGCCTTCCTGAAGCAATCGTTCCTTTTGGAACAGAATCATTGACAAATCCTTGGGCTTCAGTCATGGTGACATATGTTAAATACCTGGAATATGTTGAAGCTGCATCCTCAAAATGTGCCTTAAAAGTTCTTGTGCTTGCCTTCTCCGTCCTTTTTTGGGCCAGACTGGGTGTCTAACTTTTCTGTGTTCCAGGCATGATCCAGAGGAAATCTTTTTCTGTATTTTAGACTTGATCGTGTTGAGTTGCATAATATCTTCCTACCTTTGTAACAATCTTGATGGTGCTTCTGATGCGAATATTCAAATGCGATGTGCGTAACAAAATTTCTGTTTGGTTTGGTTCTTAATGATTAATAATAAAGTGAGACGCTTTTTAGCATGTCCTAAGTGCCATGGCTATTATTTACACATACGTACCACGCTGCTGTAAGAGACAGAAAATTTGGTTAATAGTACGTTCAGGTTTGCATTGTGCCTTTGTCCTATTACATTGACGAAAGAATTCAAAGTTCTGAGACGAATTGAATTTTCTTTTTTTCATCTCCGTTTGACAAGATGATCTACTTAAGATTCTTGGGGAAATGCATTAGCTGTTGGATTTCCTAAATGTTGCTTCTGTGAAGTGCTCATACATGGTATTCAGTAAGGAGCATGCCAAAGAAATCCTTTCAGAACTTACAAGTTTAAAGTGTGTGGACGATACAGAGAGTTGTTTGTCATGCGTTAACATGCTCGCGATAAAATCTCAGTTCTGTGCATCGGAAAAATTTTGGCACATGTTTGATCTAAAACAAAATAATAGTAGAAACAAACAAAAGAATAGCGGGAACAAGTCATATGAAAAAACCCATGGTTGTCGTCTGCTTATGGAGTTAGCCACGCAGCAACTATTTACTTGTTGCATTTGTCACCATTCGAGGTATTTGTGAACTGATGTAAGCTAGTGCATTATCTCACAGCTGCTAAAACAGTATGACTGCATTTGTCTTTATCGTTGCTGATCTAATTGCCGGCTCTGCTCTTCTGTGGAAGAGACTAAGGATGGAGGATATGATTGGGATAGGCCATGTAACTGATACTTGTACCGTGTACTGTAACTAATTTGAGTACTTCCCTCCACTAGCTGCTGCTTGGATGGTTCTTTCCTTTGTGTGTGGGGGGGGGGGGGGGGGGGGGGGGGGGCTGGTATTAGAGAGAATGTCTGGTAAATAGCCTAGTATCACGAATCTGAGTTGCTCTGGTTTTTAATCTACTTGGTGGAACAGCGAGATGACTATCTCGGTAAAACAAAGCGAGTATTGTTGCTGGCCAAAAAGTGCTGAGTTATCCCTGTACTGCTGCTGGTGCGAACTAAATGTAGCTATTTATATGCAGGACTTATCAAAGTACGTTGCATTTCTTTTAATATATTTCTTTTAAAATTCAAAAGTACATGTTAGTATGGAACTGAACACATTGTCCTATAAAGCGTCTATTTGGACATAAACAATCACATATCATGGACCCGAGATTATAGCCCAAGATCTTAGATCACGCGTCATACAACCCATTCTTGTGAAAGGGACATTAGATAGGTTTAAGGGCAGTGCAAGAAGTTTGAGAAAACATGCGTTGGTTGGTCAAGACACAAATAAAATGTGTGGCATAAGATAAATTTGAGAAAGATACAAATTTTGTTAATTCTTCAAGGGAGCACAAAGCTAAGCAACCTCAGCTAGCGGTATGTAGTCGAATGTGGCGTCAATACGTTCATATATAATGCTAATGATTCAAGTAATTGAGATCATGTTTGTCAAGTAGAAGCATTATGGAAAACAAGTAAAACAAGGATGAGGACGGCAGGGATGCGAATAAGCAAAATGGGAGAAGGAGCGGAGATGGGGTAGAAGTCATAATCCTGGGAAAAACGCTAAGGATGAATAACACCCCTAAGAAAGTCATTGTAGATGTAATGCCGCACCCATAATTCTCAGTCTCCGTCATTCTCAATTGATTGTTTTGTCGTGAAGTTCTCAATGATAATAATCCCCAGAATCCTTGATCGATCAGTCCCCCAGTAATCAGACATGATGCAATCTATTTACGTAAATAACATGTAAAGGCACAATGGGAGGATCATGTCCCTTGGCAAAAGGCGCATCCTTTTCAGTTTAGGGATTTCAAATAACTACCCTAAAAACTTGCATTGGATTCCAGAGGGCAAAACGTAGTACATACTACTATTGGAATGGGTAGTCATAACCCATAAATCTTGCTTTGGCAACAACGGGAGCAGACACATTGGCGGGCTGCTCCACACCTGCATCCACATCTTGGTTGCACTGCCTACACTTCAACAACAACATCAACTAATACTCCTAGTGTGAGTCCCACTTTCACGGAGTTTAAGAGTTGCACTAGCTACACGTGACCCATTTAATTTGGGCTTGCTTTTGCAATGACCCATGATCTTGTTCGCATTTCATGTGGTGTCCTTTTGGGGCATGCCAAAACTGATTTTGATTTTCAACAATAATGGACTCTTTATTCAAGAATATTGACATCACCTATGGATAGCGTAATGTTGGCTAATTATTTATAATTTTTTGGTAATTTTTAGATTTAAGATTGTATGTAGAACCTTTGTGGGTCCTAATAAAAAGAATGCTTGCAACTTTAAGAAAATACGTATTGTGTTAGGAAATTAGTGCGGTAATAATAGCGGAAGCGATAGGATGAAACAGATATTCAGAAATTCAAACCAGAATAACAGGAACAAAACAGCGACACACAAAATTTACGTGGAAACCCAAAACGGGAGAAAACCACGGGCGGCAACACCGACACAAAATCCACTATCATATAGTTAGTACAGAACGATCTCATTCCCAATACAGAGATCAACAACAGGAGAGACACAGATCTCAAACACCCAAGAAAGAGATCAATTACAACGAAAATCTCTCAATACTAACTCCCAACAAAAAGTGGAATAGAAAAGGGAATTGCCCACAGGCACTCCCAAGTTGCACCGCATTAAACAAGGTTAAACAACCTAGTATTTATAGGGAAGCCCCACAGGTACCAAAGGTTCAATCCTAGCCGCAAACATATGTCTTGGCCACCAACCATCAACTTTCCAAAAAAGGAAAAATCTTCAACCCAAAGTATGGAAATAATATAATTTTCATAATACAGAAGATCTCAAACACACAACATGATCTTGGATGCCAAGAAATAATCTCATAAAAGGAAATAACTTTATTTATTTCCAAAACCGGCAAAGGAATTTGGGACAAATCCCAACAAACTCCCCCTTGGACCAAATTCCTCATCCCTCAACGATCCACGCCTCTTCTTTTGGTCTGCTGCCCATTGTTCGTCAGTTATCTTCTTGGGTTTTACGTGAGGTCCCTTTAGAACCTTCCACAACCCGTGCTGAATGAGAACTGCTCTCATCTGCACCTTCCAGAGATTAAAACTAATCTCCTCATCGAATTTCTGAATATCTACCCTCATGATAGAAGACATCCTATAACCAGAGCTCTGATACCACTTGTTAGGAAATTAGAGCGGTAATAATAGCAAAAGCGATAGGATGAAACAGATATTCAGAAATTCAAACCAGAATAACAGGAACAAAACAGCGACACACAAGATTTACGTGGAAACCCAAACGGGAGAAAACCACGGGCGGCAACACCGACACAAAATCCACTATCATATGAGTTAGTACAGAACGACCTCATTCCCAATACAGAGATCAACAACAAGAGAGACACAGATCTCAAACACCCAAGAAAGAGATCAATTATAACGAAAATCTCTCAATACTAACTCCCAACAAAAAGTGGAATAGAAAAGGGAATTGCCCACAGGTACTCCCAAGTTGCACCGCATCAAACAAGGTTAAACAACCTAGTATTTATAGGGAAGCCCCACAGGTACCAAGGGTTCAATCCTAGCCGCAAACATATGTCTTGGCCACCAACCATCAACCTTCCAAAAAAGGAAAAATCTTCAACTCAAAGTATGGAAATAATATAATTTCCATAATACAGAAGATCTCAAACACACAACATGATCTTGGATGCCAAGAAATAATCTCATAAAAGGAAATAACTTTATTTATTTCCAAAACCGGCAAAGGAATTTGGGACAAATCCCAACATATTGACATTATAGAATGTCGTTGATGGTAGGAATGATATTATAGTCTAGAGTTGGTCTGCAATTTGCATAAGATAGAAAACATGAAACTACAAGCTAGGCTCATGGCCAGGTTCTAAAGTGGGTGGTTTTTTTTGGGGGATACCTTTTCAAATTTTAATTAGGCAACACTCTAAAGGATTAACACAAATACAAAAGTCCAATACAAGGCTTACACAAGCATTAAAGTTGTGCATGGAACATGTATAATACTTTTTTCCAAATAGGTTGATTCTTCTAAGGTGTCATTTGGGTAATGTACATCATACACCTAGGTGTGTATATTCTCACTTGCCATGTATATATATTTTCTCAGGGTGTATTTGTCATATAGACAATTTTTAATATGTAGTATTGATGTGGCTTGTAAGAGTTTGCACTAACGGAAATATGATAAAGGCTTTGTGTCATTTGGATCCATCTAGCATAGCAAACGAGTGATGAACGTCAATAACTTACAATTAACTATAACTTTAAATAATTTAGTAATTATAAATTATATGTGTTATATTTACAACTTAAATGTATGTAAGATATTTTTGGTGTGTGTGTGGTGAGACTTGAGAGATCTTCATCAACCATTTCTCCCCCGGTGGTGGCCTTGATTCTTGAAGCGAATATTAGTGAAGGCCCTTGTTGATCTAATTATTTGGTGTGCGTTATCTTGTTTATTCGATTTGTACCTGTTTTTCTTCATTGCTTTTCCAACAGTCAATTCTCTAAGCATGCTATTTATGTAAATGTGAAGTTCACTTAAATGATCTCGGGGGAAGGAGGGGGAGCTTCAGCTCCAAAAAAAAAAAAAAAAGAGTTGTCATCTCAACTATTCCCCCCCCCCCCCCCCCAACAAAAAAAAGAACTAAAATTTGCTTAGCATCAGCTAAAAATACATTGTGCCTCTATCTGTAACGCCCCCAACCCTAAGGGTAGGAGTGTTAGCGTTTGTCTTTAAATCCTGGAACGAAACGGACAGAGCTCCCCCTGAAAACTGACCGTTTTCCCAGGCTTAAGCCTTACATTGAATTCCCTGCAATTAATGCAAAAATAAAATCAACTCAACGGCTACCCGCCGGAGTTCACGGCTCTACGAGCCACACGCCCGGAGCATATTAACCAGCGCAGTTCAATACTAATATGATGATACAATTCCATGGACCACACTACCGGGGTATTGGGGTTATATTCTAAATATAAATAACCATACTGAGCGACTCGACATGACATGCAGCATATGCACACGAGGACTTAAATTACATAGAAATGAATGATTACATTATACTACATTTCGCAGCTCACATGCAGGCATGTCGCTTTATTCCTGGGGCAGCAATAACTCCATTTCAGCTTACTTGGGCCGACCTTTACTGGCTAATTCAGAAACCTGGGGACACAATAACAGATGAAAGTGAGCAATAAACGCGTAATGGATAACTCTTCCCCTCTCTAGCAAATATTATCAAGACAACCATAGCTTACGACCACCATTCGTAGGTTCGTAGGTTCTCCCCAGAATAGCTGTGCCCAATGAACTTACCAAAAGAATCCCATGTGAACTCGTAAACTCAATGAAAAGAAAGAGGTTTAACCCGTAAGTACCACTTGCTGGAATTTCCGTTGTGCAAACCTTGTATGTTACGCAACAACAGCTAAAACGTAATACGTAATGCTCAGCACGTTACAGTTTATTCCAGTTCATATAAGTTACGCCGTATAAACTCATTAAACTTCATTGAAGATGCTGCCAGGCAATAGACGTTATGAGCTTAGCAATTACCTTAGAGCAATCAACATGTTCAATGCGAGACAATCTCTACACTGAAGACTTTACTATACTATTCAGTAGTTGGTCAAGCGCACGAATAGGTGTATGTGAGAAAACATGGAAACTATTCACTAATCAGGTAGCACATCAACCTTTGAACTTCACACTCGTGGTTCTTAAAAGTGATACACTTATAAACCCTCATAGGATCTGAGAGTTTCCTTTGCCCTTGGGTTGCTACTAATTGACGAGATTTTGCCACGTATGGTTTTGATTCTACTGCCTATTTGCAGAGCTATGAAAACATTGACCAACTACTGGTAAGACAAGGAAACTCAAGTGGGAGGCTCCCAAAGCACGTTGATTCAATAGATAAAGTATTGGAATGGTGAGCCGAAGCCCAATACGTACAATCCCATGCAGTAAAATAAGTTTCATGTGAAATCCGTTGGGCATGCCGCATTTGAAACATTTTGTTTTGCAAACAGGAGAGAGAAAATATGTAAGTACAATTGAATTGCCGATTATTATCTGAAAGTGAACCCCTTGGTCGATGTACATCTTGAAACGATCATACTTTGGGTGCTCACCCCCCAGGCCGATCGAGAAGCCTGAGTTGACGCCGCGCGCGAGTATATTGATGGGCATAAGCCCCAATGCTTGGTCACTGGTCTTGAAACGATCATACTTTGGGTGCTCACCCCCCAGGCCGATCGAGAAGCCTGAGTTGACGCCGCGCGCGGGTATATTGATGGGCATAAGCCCCAATGCTTGGTCACTGGTCGGGGTCACTTGTTTATATGACAAAACACTGAGAAACTTGGTTCATTGAATGAATCTTGTGTTACTTTGCTTTGCTGAGAAATACATGAATTTTCGAAGAGCACAGGCAGTGCACGTACTGGGTCATTGACATCCATACCCTCATCGTTTCTAACTAGTCAATATAACCGATATATAGATTCAATAAGCTTCTGATCAATATCCTTCATAATTTCTGCTATTTGACTGATAAACATCCCTATGCATTTAAATGATAGCAATCATAATCGATCAGCTGTGTACATACTTACTAAACTTCCTATGATCGATAAAGTATAGTTGGTCACTGAATTGCCCTTACCTGAGCAAACAGCACCATTCAGCGGTGCGTTACAACAAGCGTACATATAGCCACATGTGTCCACAAACGACAACACTTTATTCAATAAATTAAACATAATTTGATCTTAAACATATACAATGCATCTCGAAGGAACAACTACTCTACTTGTTTCGAAGCTAAACACATTTCAATAACCTCGAAATTAGCTCATTTGCATGCATTGGTGAATTAACTCGAATGGGAGCGATACATGTTAAAAATGACTTCGCTCTTGATCCTTTAAGTAACTTGAATCGGTGCTAAACACGTTAAACTAACTGCGTTTTTAATTCTCTTTCATGCATGAACTAATTAACTTGAATCGATGCTAAACGCGTTAAACTAACTTCGTTTTTAATTCTTTTTCATGCATGAACTAATTAACTTGAATCGATGCTAAACACGTTAAACTAACTTCGTTTTTACTTCCTTCTCATGCATGAACTAATTAACTTGAATCGATGCTAAACACGTTAAACTAACTTCAAATCAACACATCAAGCATGATTTACATTCATTGATTCGAATCAACGCTAAACACAGTTAAATTACTAAATCAATGGGCCGTTGTAAAATCGAATAATTCTCATATGACTGATTATAATCCGATATATATATATATATATAATTGATGAACTTGTTCAATGCGATCAATATGTATACTAGGCATAATTCATCAGTTCCAATTCAACCCGAATGAACTATAATCGATAAACTTGCATCGAGATTAAAAACGAATAGGAGGAAGAGGAAACCCACCTCGAATCCAAGCTAAAGGATCCGTTTAGGGTTCGGTTTGGGTGGTTCGATGCGGGCTCAATTCGCCCCTTTGCTTCCCGTCTGCTGGTCGCCACTCTCCGGCCGTCCCATCGCCGCCGAGACATGGCTGCGGTCCACCTCTGTTCCCTTGCTCTGTTTCTCCCTCTATTGCCGTCTGACTCTCTCTCTCTGTGGCTAAGTTGGCGCCGACCGGGGTGGGGGACCGGTCGGTCGGCGTCGGCCGGTTGCCGGCAGCTCGCCGGTGCCCCCCCTCTCCCTCTTCACGTGTGGCACCGAACAGGGGGTCGAGAACCCCCTCTGGCTCCCCGACCCCTCCTTTCTCCAGAGAAGGGGGCTTCGGCCCCTTTAACTTTTTTTTTCTTTTTCTTTTTTTTCCCCTTACTGCTAACTGATAATAACCCCAGCCCACTGTACCATAAATAAAATTTTCGACCTCTAACATCTTAAACCGTAATCATTAATATAATCGTAGGTAATTATTCACCTTTTGATTATATTAAGGTTCGATTCGATAAATTACATGTTGATTCCCTAGATTCGACATTCTAGCCGTATTCAGGAATCTGCTCACCATAGTGCCCGATAATCATCCTTACTACCAATAACACTAAGAATAATAAGAATATTAATCTTCTTTTCAATAAAAACAGAGCTCGGATAGACTATATCGCTATTACTTCAATTTATAACGAGATGAATCGGCTTAACGAAGGGGATAAAAACCCAGGGTGTTACACTATCTCTCATCTTTAAAAGCCATAAGCTTTGTGATTATTCATACACTATCATTTACTAACTTGTTTGTTTTTTAAATCAAAATGTAAAACATTTAGGAAGTGTTTATAACAAGACATTTATTATTTTTGATATGTGTGTATAAGCGTGTGCGTGCGTGTGTACGTATATTTTTGAAAATTGTTACCAAATATCTGGATTCGATGCAAATCCTACTGACCGGCCTTCACATCTCACACCAAATATGTGTGTGTGTGTGCATGTGTATGTGTCTAAACTGAAACTGATAAATATTTTGCTAAAAGACACTTATCATGTCTCGATTTAATATGGAACAGGTGTTGTCCCTTGTAAATTGTGTAAAGTCACATTTTTGTTCATAATTTTTATTCGCGTATAGAGTTGATTCGATTAGAGTATCATTCGAAATCATGAGCTTCTAATAAATACTAAAATTTCACAATTGATAATTAAGTATAACTCCATAACTTATTGAAAATTTGTTGATTTTAAATTACATAACTTATTGATTTACACTAAGGCTTTCCAGAAGACATGCATTGTAACATCCCGACCCTTTCTCAGGCCGTAGACAATTACTGAAAATGGCTTTAAGAATTGTCAACTGACCCCTCAAATCACCACAAGCATTTCCCATGTGCTTTGTTCTCGCTCATACACTGTTGGGGAAACTTCCCAGGATGTTACCTCATCATAAAATTTCTCCACAAAAAGCACAACTGTGGAGCTCTTATGAGTAGGCTTTCCGAAAATGAAGATAAACCTTAGTGATATAAATAGTCACTTCAAATCTTTTAGGCTCCGTTTGGTCCTTAGAAAATTTGGTAGAAGGAAAAGTTGAAGGAAAAAAATGTGAAGGAAAAAAGTAGGAAGAAAATGAGTTTTTTCTCTTGTTTGGATTGAGGGAGGAAAAAAACAAAAATTTGGATGAGAAATTTGAGTGTTGATGAACTACTTGAATCATATTGATGTCATCTAAGTAATATGAGGTTGGAGGAGGTTGGAAATTTTTCTCAAACTTTCGCCACAATTTTATGAGAAAAATTTTATCACTTGTTTCCAATAATTTTTTCACCTAACTTTCCTCCATGTTTTGTCTTTGTGATTTTCTCTAAACCAAATACAATAAAAAAAGTAACTTTCCTAAATTTTTTTCTTTCCGCCAAAATTTCCAAGGTCCAAACGGAGCCTCAAGTCAAACTTGTGGAATTATATTCACCCCCGCTTGAAATACACAACGTCTTCATTGTGCCTTACAAATTGACTGTATTACGTGTCTTCTCAACCGGCAGTCGACAACTAGTATCTTTGCCCTGCTAGGTTACTGCCCATGGTTCTCCTGCCAACTGGTGTAGCTCATGGTCACAGGTCGGCTTTGATGCTATCTGTAACGCCCTAAACATTCTTGGGTCGTAAACATTTATCAGGAACGACTTCAAGGATTGTTGACTAGCCCCACAAATCGCCATAAGTTTTTCCGATGTGCTTTATCCTCGCTCACACGCTGTCTAGTAATCTAAGAAGGTTACTCACCACAAGATTTTTCCATAGCAAATACACTTAATTGTGGAGTTCTTATGAATGGGTTTTTCAAAAAAAAATATATATTATTTATGATATAAGTAGTCACTTTAAATCCTTCAAACCAAATTGGGGGTATTACATTTATCGTAGGAGAAAATAAATACACAGAGGGCGTGCATGATCTAGTAAGAAGTCGACCTTGTAGTGATATATGAAATTACTTTCTCACCTAGAGGCCACTATCGAGCCACATCATCCCCACCGATCCCCACCCCTCCTCCAAACTCCTCTAACCTCCCATCCACACCATGATCTCTTCACAAGGAATCACTACTAACCGTAACCTTTGCTCTACCAACACTACACCACGATGCTTGGCAGTAGCTAGGCGGCGAATCCAATAGGAATCGCCATTCACCAATGAGCTCCATGTTGAATGGTTTTGAGAAAAAGAGTTGTTCGTTCCCCACTTGCCCTCTCCCTCACCTCAGCCATCTCGATCATCGGTCAGACTTCTCACTCAATTCACTCTGACGGCCCATTGCTCACTACTGGAGCACAGATGCTAGCATGCCTAGGTTGCTCTTTGCTGTATTGAAGCTAACAAAATCCAACAGCTAACATAGATAGGCTAAATTTTTCGTTGAATTTTAGATTGGTGAAGACAGCACATATTTAAGAAGCTTCGAAAGAAACTTTGAGGCAAAATGGAGAAAGAACGGGAAGCATCAACCCATCGAGATCGAAGAAACATAAGGTTTCCAGTAATTCCTGGTGATTGGACACAAATGGAGGAGTATCAAGCGGTGTGATGACATCAATATAGGCCACTGGAAAGCTTCCTGGTGGTAGGGCATGCCACATCAAGGGCTTACAGGTCATTAGCAAGCTAGGCTTCTATCGATCGGTACCAATGATCGTAGAAGGGGAGCGATGAGACACGAGAATCAACGGAGGTGGGGCATCCTGGTTGGTGATTTGGCCTCATATTGAGCGTTAATCCCATAATTGATGGTTGAAACTAAACTTCTCATTTCCCATTCTAAAAGACGCTTCTCATTTAATAGAGTCCCTCCGCAGTCCACACATCCCCGCCCGGCCGGCCCGCATTTGTACATAAGAACAAACTTTTGGATGTTAGGTTGCATTTTTAAGAGTTTAGAATGGGGCATTTTTAATGATACTAGACTTCTTTTTTTGGAGTCCGCTATTGATTTGATAGTTATAAAAACACTTGAAAAGAATTTAGAGAAGATAATTAACATATATCTCCTCAATTTAATGCTATATGTAGATTTATTAGCATTTCAATTTTGACTATCAAAAGGATAACATCTGCTACATTCTTTTAAATCATCTTAATTGCATAACAATTGTAGACTGCAACACTATTATTGTACATATGTAGTCGACAAAATTCAAAAAGAGTATACTAATTATCTAAATATTATTACGTCATTCATCGCTAATACAAATTAATTTAGGACATATGTTATCAGTGCACTTATGGACGATACTATCATCAATTAAACGGATCACATGAGAGCTTAATTCCTCTTTATCCAAAGGCCCCATCACACAATGAAGAAAATGACAATCCTCCATTTGATTACATGAGAACTTAATGAGTCATAGTAACTTTGCATCATAATTGCCAAAAAAAAGGCAACTGATGTTGCATATTTTTTATTAAGTTCATTTTCAAATTACACAAACCGATCTGTATGTTTACTTATCTCATTGTAAAAGCACAACAACTACCCTGCATCACTACTTGAAACAAATAAATGATTGCAACATTTCACAGCTAGCCTTGATTTTGTTTCCCCCCATGGTACACAAAGTATCTTCACTAGACGTATTCACGTTGTTTTATATTTATATCGGCATACGTATACGCTAACACAAGTAAGCATCTGTAAAAAATAGTTATTAAATAAGCTACCAATTGAATTTGGGCTTGTTGGTGAGGAAAAAGGAAGCCACATGGTTAGAAACAAACCTACCGTTGTATTACACACTAACGCATTAGTATAGCCAAACCAAGAGATTTCAGAAATTTTGGTATGCTATTGTAGGTCATGTATTAGATGTTACAATAGGATAATATTTTATAACTCAACAAATATTGCACAAGAAAATTCTTCACATAAAACAGTAAAGACTATATTGAAATTATGTGTTCAACCAAGCCAATAAGGTTGTATAAAGGAATACAGTTGAGACAAAAGGTAAATACTTCCTCTTCATTCAATAAATAAAACGGGTTGGGGTTCCATCCCACTCAACACGAGCTTTCTCCTTTTCATGTGGTAAAGATTGCCCCTCTTATTCGATCACGATGTGCTGCTTACCTTTTGAGGCTATAAAGTGACCTAGCTTAATTAGAGGGGAAAACCAATTATGTTTTTATCCCTTTGCATTCATCAGTGCATACAATTCAGTTGATACAATGACTTTTGTAAATTGCATAGTGAGCATGTTTAAAAGCGAATTTGATTCTACAAAAGTCGATAAAATGGAGAATCATTTGGCTAATTGATGCCATGTGAGGGGTTCCATGCTAGCACAATAGATTATAGGATTTAATATCTTATGTCATAGTACACTGTGCACTATGTAAAATCAAATTTAACTCATTTGAAACATGTGAAATATTATATATCTCAAGACAAATAAATTGGAAAGGATCAAAGGGGACAATATAAAGAGAACACTAAAGATAGGGGGGGAAGGTAGCATAATTGAGAAGAGGGACAAATTAACATTAACACATAAGAGCTAGCAAAAATTTAATTTCAAATTTGTATATCTTTATGATAAAGTTGGATATAGTGGAGGTAAAACAAAGCTAATAATTGGATTTGACTGCAAGAAAAAAAAAAATTGTTCATATGGATCATAAAGAAACACAATATAAAAAAATCTAATAAATATTGGATAGATTAGTAGGTGAAGATTGGAATTGCACATAAAGCAAGAATGTGATGACAAATTGATTGAAAACTTTGTTCTGAATTCGGTAAAAATTGTTATGATGAGCCATTGATGGTATTAAATAAACTTTATCCAATGGATAATTAGTGTTCTGCTTGATTTTATGCAATACACAGGTTATTAAATCTGAGAGGGTTGAGCAGGTAAATAGTAATAAACTTACAAACTAGTAGGCAGCAAGCGGAAAAAGCCGGACATCCAATTTAACTCAACAAATCTCGACTTCATGTCTGTGCCTTTCCTTTCCCTCTCTGTTGTCTATTTCTATTTCTGCTCCTCAAATCGAATCGAAAAAGTGAAAACCCTCGTCATGACATGAGCAGAGGGGAGCTCAGCCTCAGCCTCAGCCTCTGCCTCTGAGAAGCTTTGTTTTCGTGCAAATTGAAGGTATCTGAGAAAGAAAGATGGCTCAAAAGCTGCAGCAGCAGCTCAAAGACCTCGGATCCAAGCTCGAGTCTCCCCCCGCGTCCAAAGACGCTCTCCTCAAGCTATTGAAGGCACGTTTCTTTCTCCTCTTCGTTCAATTCTTTCCTGCTCTAATACCTGCATTATTGCTCCTGCCCAACGCTGGACTAGGGCAATCTTGCTGCTCAGATTATCTTTGTTTTTGCGCAATTCGCACTCCTTACCTCTTTGTCTTTGTTCTGTTGGCTTTGATTCCGTCTTCTTCATGCGTCAAAACTTGCTATTTCTACTTTCTACATAATTAGGTCCTCAGGGGTCCGACTTTTGTTACGTTTGATGCAAAAAGGGGTGTAATTTGCTTCATTGGGGACAAACCGCGGCATAAAATTTTCAATCACTTTGTTTCCATAGCCGTCTGGAAACTTATCTATCCCTTCCTTTTTGGATATTAGTCAACTGAATTCGTGAAACACTCTCTATACGGCTTGCATGAAAAGTTTGCTAGTTAATGCCATCGCCAGAGCAAAATTCCTTTTAAGAGTTCCGCATAGCAGACCTCTCTGCATTTACTAGGTTTATTTCTCTCCACAAACTTTAATTTTTTTGGTAAAAAATGTAAACTGGCTGCATATGTTGGGAAGTTGGAAGTTGGAAGTTGACGACCTATTTAGGATGAGTTGATTTAACCACGAATTTGCCCCTCCTCCCTAGTTTTAGCAGCATGACTAGCTGAGGCATCGCCAGGATTTAGCGCCAACTGTAGTGTTACAACCTTTGCATATAACGTGCCCATTGATGTTGGGTATAAAATGCATGACCATTCTATATGGGAGGCAGATAAGATTTCCACAGTCGGATGACCATTTTATCACTTCATGTAGTTTGTCTCAACAATGCATGATGCAAGTCTAATCTATTACAATAGGGGAAAAAATGAAAATTGTATCAGAAAGTTGTAGAGGGTAATTTTGTGTTCTATATACATGGGTTGGTTGTCCCTGTTCTTTGCCAAATGGCTGCATCCTTAGACTTATTCACAAATATGAGAAGCAGGGATGTTGGGTGCAATTATGGTTCCAGAGAGATGATTGTGGGCTTTAATGGCTGTCGCTGTAAGCAATAAGAGGAATTCTGGATTTTCATTGGACTGAAGATAATTTAACCAGCTGGGGTAGGGACAGGGAGTGCTACGAGAAGTGGATACTGTGGATTTTCGACCTGTCTGAAGTGCATGTTTGATAACATCTTTAGCAGACAGGTTAACAGTGCGGCTGAGCTTGAAATGCGAGTCCTGTCTGTAATAATACTTACAGGATTTTGTGAGGGAATGCTCACCATCTAAAATTTATTAGTATTTAGGAGGAAGCAAGGCAACAGCTCACTCTCAATCCTAGTTGGTTTGTGGAATTTGAAAAATGATCAAATTGGTTAGAGGGACTCAGTTGTCTTAATTTGGCGGCCCACATGCTAGGGCGACCTACATATCTAGGTTGACGCAAGTTCAATTCAATATATAAGTTAATGAATGGTCAATCAGAACAAGTAAAAAGCGTAGGTTGACTTTTGGTTAATCGGGCGTACTGAGCAAAAAGAGTTGCTTTATCTATGTTTGACTTACTCGTGTTCCAATGACACTGTTTGTCTTCTAACCGAGTTTCAGCAAGAACTACTGTCATGCCTGTGCTTTGCAAGGATTTATGCCATATATTCAGTGTAACATTTACGGGGATTATGAATTCTTAATAGTTCTGGAAGTTGTGATTTATCAATGTTAAAATTTATCAAATTCCAATATCTCAGCTAATGCATAAGTGAAATATTAATGGCTTTTAAGTTCCCTAACTTAGCTTGGTGCTCTAGATATGCTTAAATGCAAGTTGGGCGCTTCATGTCAAACTTTGATCTAAATTGGGGGCTTTTGGTTTCTTTTCGCTTTAATGTTTTAGGTCATGTGATTTTTTGGAGTATTTGGAGAGAAAGAAATCAAAGAGTGTTCGACGGCATTGAAACTCCTCCTGGGCGATTAAAAGACAATTTCATCCAGACAATTTATTTTTGGGATAACGAGAAGATTTGCTTATCCTCTCTTGATGCAGCTGAGTGTGTGGATAACTTGTATTTTGGATGTATATAGCCTTGCTAAGATGCTAGCTGTGCATCCATCCCTTTAATACCCAGTGGCGGAGTCAAAATTCAAACCAAGGGGGGCAAGATTAATAATACACAAATTAGAATTCGGGTAATTTGTATTTATCATAAACAAACACAAATTTGCCTAAAGTTAATGAATTTAACACAAATAAACAAACAACAACCAACAAATTACCCCAATTCTAATTTCTAAATTCTCAATCAAGAAAGACAAAACCCAATTTTTTAATTGATGAGTAAATCTCTAAATTAGCCACTTATTCAACACAAATTCAATAAAAATTAGTAAACTAAATATAAACAAGGAAGCAATTACAAACAAAATTAGTTCAACTTTAAATCTTCAACCAAGAAGACAATTAGATTAAAATTCTCATTTTTCAATTCATGAATCATGAGTAATTCACTAAATTAATCAATTATGTAAAATAAATCTAACTAAAATTAGTAAAATAAACATAATTATTAACAAAATAAGAAAATTAAAACAAAAATTGAGTATTTTTGAGAATTACCTTAAATTGAGATTTGGAATTTAGGAGGAGAACTGAAGAGGAATGGAGTGAAGTGGAGGCGGGCCAGGCGGCGTCGGCCAGTCGGCGGAGTGGCGGACAGCGGCCAGGGACAGAAGCCAGGGAGTGAGAGAGAGTAAGTGGGCAAGGCAGGCAGGGGCTGGTGCTGGGAAGAGACGAGCTTGGGCGATTAGCGAAAAATAATCGAGAGGACGACTGGACGAATAAATATCCAAAACTCCAAAAAAAAAAAAAACTTATAAGGGACCAAGAGGCAGAGCAAAGCGGCAACTAGAAAGATTCGAACCTGTGACCAAGCGAAACAAAGGGCGGGGCAACCACCATCCTGCAAAGCATGACTTTGCAAAATATATCTAAACCACATTATATATATCTATTTTTTTACCACAAAAATATTTCATATTTAATTTTTTTTTCCTCCAAAAAGCTGGGGGTTCAATTGACCCCCCCTTGCCCCAACGTAGCTCCGCCCTTGTCAATACCCATTTATAATATATTACTTTTTCCTTATAAAAAAAATATTTTACTGAATGAAGGCACTGTGTGGTTCCAAAAGTTGGAATGGACTGGAATTACGAATGATAGCAAGAGGTATGAGAAGCGCGTCTAATTCTTCATATCATGCATTTGATTCAACTCATAAATGATAAGATTTGATTTTGGACCTATGGTTTATATGAACTAATGGGGAGGAAAAGTTTTACTCAAACTCATGCTCGAAGGCTTTAGTATGCCTCAGGTATGTGATCCTGGATTTTTTTTTTTTTTTAAGAAGCATTCCCGCACCTAGAAGGAAAAAAAGGTAAACTAAATAACTCATAAGTGTCATAGATGACAAGAAAAGGAAATAAGAAGCTAATCATTTTATGGTATAAATGTATTACTTGTAGAAAATAATTATATTTTGTATTATGTTTTTGTATGAATATCAGGGGTATTTATTGTATTTTTCATATATAATTTAGTTGTATATCTTAAAGTAGTATATTTTAAGACATCTGCTGTATTATGATCAGGAATATAATATTCTAGTTATGTTAGGATATTAGGTTATTTTCCTTCTATTGTAAGCAGTTTTAGGCTATAATTACACCGTTTACTCTGTTTTATTTGGAGGTTTATGAAATGAAATTGATTTGACTTGAAGGAGTTCTTCATCAATTTGGTATGAATTGTTTTTGTGTTAAAAACTGCCGTTTGGGACTGGTATGATTTTTGCTGCCCCTTGTTGGCGATTTGATGATCATATATTCATTGTCATTGAAATGTGATTGGTGGCTGTTGTTAACGAATAATATTTTATTATTCTTCTTCCATTCATGGCAATGGAATCATGAAGGATGTTGTAGTGTGAAGCCTCCAAGCACTTGCTGTACGCTTCGGTTCTTTAATGGAAACTTATTGGCGGAACTTTGGCAATGAGTACCGTAATCCTCGGCAAAGGCGTGCTAATGTTGTTTTTGATAAATTTGATAAGCTAGCGGAGGAATAGCTGCTGGCAGTTCCAAGTAAACATGCTACAGTAAGAGAGAGTCACCAATTGAGTCTGTTGTTGGGGGAAAGCTGACAGATATTGAGGATCCTGTGGAAGATATCGTTCTTATGCTAAATCCACAAGAGGAAGATAAGGAACTACTATAGTGTAGTGTTCCTACTCGTGCAGTAGCTGAAGTGGAAAAAATTATCCTGGTGGAAACAAAACCAATGAACATTGAGCCTAAACTCTCGAAGATACTACCAACATTGATATACCTAGTGGATATGTTGAATTACCATTGCATTTTGTTTTTCCATATGGATCTTTTGAGCCTTTCATAGAGAAGGGCCTTAATTTTTGCAATGTACCTCAATTTTGCAACATCGTCAACCTAGTCCCTAAGGGCAAGATGCATGTTGTAAGAGGCTCCTATTCACCATGAGAAATCATTGGTTGAGCTTTTTCTAAGGACGGAGAGGATGATGCAGATGCAAGGGAAGGAAATAAGGAGCTAATAACTTAATACCGTAAATTTCATCATGACTCTATGCATTTTGTGAAGTAATACATTTCAAAATACTGGTGATATTATGATTAAGAAAGTTTTACTTGTTGCATTGGGATATTTGGTTTATTTTCCTCATCTTATTCGTAGATTTTAGGCCATTTATTCCCCTTCTTATGCTGTTCTATTTGCGGAGAGGTAGTTATGGGATGAAGTCCATGTCAGTTTAGTTTGAGTAGTTCTTCATCACAATAAAAGCAAAGAGCTATTTATGACATCAAGTTGGTCTAATGACAATGAAGCTCCCCCCCCCCCCCAAAAAAAGAACATGAGCATGAGGCCTATTATTGTCATGTTGATGAAAGAGAATAAATGTGGTTGTGCTAAAATGAAGGAAAGCTGGTAGTTTTGCAGTTTGTTGGATTTGAATTTAAAAAAAAAAACCTCTCCTTTGGTGTATTAACTTGTAATAGTGTTCTTAGACTCCTTTATAAGGACTTTTTGATCTGAGAGTGTATTGTGCATAAAAGAAATTGCTGCTTCAGTTTACATGCTTGATGGTCTTATTCTGTTCATTTGCATGCATTCTTGTTGACATCCTATTTTGATTGATCAGCAAGCCATTACTGTTCTGTCGGATATGGATCAATCTCCGTCAATGTCAATATTGGAGTCAATGCAACCCTTCCTGAAAGCCATTGTCAAACCAGAATTGCTGAAACACCAAGATAAAGATGTTAAGCTCCTAGTTGCATCCTGTCTTTGTGAGATTACTCGTATTACTGCTCCAGAAGCACCTTATAGCGATGATATTCTGAAGGTATGCTATACTTGAAGTGAAGTAAATGATGGAAACCAAAGCATTCTTTGGTTTGGTGGCAAACTTGATGGCTAGGTCTGATTCACTCTATTTTCATCCTTTTACCACTCCAGGACATATTTCGTTTAATTGTCGGTACGTTTAGTGGATTGAATGCGATAAATGGGCCATCATTTGGAAGGAGGGTTGTCATATTGGAGACCCTTGCGAGATACAGATCATGTGTTGTGATGTTGGATCTTGAATGTGATGATCTGGTAAATGAGCTATTCAGGACGTTTCTCAATGTTGTAAGGTATGCTTCTTTAGTAATGCATTTGATTAATTATGTAGACTGCTGTTAAAGGCATGTCACATGAAGTTACCATTTAATCAAAGCTCTCATATAAAACAAAATTCCTTTTGTCTCTTTTCATGTCACTATATTGGGTAATTTCATATTGAAATTTGCTTATCTTTGGGATCATAAAATATGTGGAAATGTAAGAGTTCATAGAAGGCTGTTTATCGTGGTGTCAAGGACAATTGCGCTTCTAACTTGATATGCTATGGTGGCAGGGATGATCACCCTGAAAATGTGCTTACAGCAATGAGAACCATCATGTTTGTTCTTATTGATGAAAGTGAGGATATCCAGGAAGATCTGCTTTTTATTTTGCTGTCCATGCTGGGACGGAATAAGAAAGTACGTCATTTCTATTTCGCATGAACAACCAATTAAGTACTCATATTGGTTTCTGATGCCATTTTAGAGTGATGTTTTCTATTATTTCTTGATGTGTAGGATGTTAATGGGGCTGCAAGGAAGCTTGCTATGAATGTTATTGAACGTTGTGCTGCCAAACTTGGACCTGCAGTCAAGCAATTCCTCATATCATCAATGACAGGGGAGAGTTCCTCAAATTGTCATATTGACTACCATGAAGTTATTTATGATCTGTACTGCTGTTCACCTGAGATTCTATCAGGAGTAGTTCCTTTCCTGACAGGAGAGCTATTGGTAAGTGAAGAGTTTTGACCTTGCATTCTGAACTTCTCTATATTTTAGTGTCTTACTGTCTTGTCATTTCTGTTACTTATTTTGATTATGGGGAGGTTTTCTAATGCTTTGAATTGGTGTACTCATCTACCCTGTTGATGATATATAACTTGTTCAATTTCGTGTGCAATACTGGTTCTTAATATGGTTGTTTCTCTTTTTTCTTTTGTCTACCAGGTGTTTCTTAGCTTCCTATGATGATTGCATAAACTTATATTTTCTCTGGATGCAGAATGACCAGTCAGAAGCCCGTCTAAAAGCAGTCAAACTGGTTGGTGAACTTTTTGCCCTTCCAGTTTCTGCTGTCTCGGAGCCATTTCAATCAATGTTTGCTGAGTTCCTGAAGAGGTTAACAGACAGGGTGGTTGAGGTTCGCATGAGCGTCCTTGACTATGTCAACAGATGTCTTCTTTCAAGTCCTTCAAGACCTGAGGCTTCTCAAATATTTGGTAAATCCTGCCACATGCGACTTTATTTCAGTGTCTCATGCTTCTTTGTTGTTTTTTTTTTTTTTTTTGGTTGGGGGGGGGGGGGGAGGAGCATTGCGTGGGTCTAATGCTGTATAATATGCTGCAGCGGCTCTCTGTGATAGGCTCTTGGACTATGATGAGAATGTGCGAAAACAAGTTGTTGGTGTCGTAAGCGATGTTGCATGTTATGATCTTAATTCGGTTCCAGCTGAGACCACAAAACTAGTTGCAGAGCGTCTCCGTGACAAATCTGTAATCAGCGCTCTCCCTTGGCCTCTTCTCTGTTATGATATTGGGATTGTTTTCTAATCAATTTAGATTTGGTCGTGCAGTTACTTGTCAAGAAATATACACTGGATAGACTTGCTGAGATTTACAGGGTTTACTGCTTGAGATGCAAAGAGGGCTGTGAGAATGAATATAACTGGATACCTGGGAAGATCTTGAGATGTTTCTATGACAAAGATTTCCGGTAATTCATAGAGTTTACTTGTGCATGAAACTATCAAATTTTAGTTTTAGTGCTTCTTCATTGCCTTCAAATTTAGTTGTGGGTAAAACCTTCAAATTTAAGTTTTAATGCTATGAATAACCCATGACCTTGTTTATTCATTTTATTTTTAAATGCATCTTCATTACCTTGGGGAGTCTTGAAGGTTTTTCTTTACTGGAACTTGATGGTAATCTCAGCATGCAATGATTTGGTGAGGATGCTTAAAGGCAAAGGAAACGGATCATTATGTCCTCATTTTTCTTTCAAGATTTTTAATTTTGCTACCAATATGACAAAAGGCCCCCAACATGGATCCTGCAAAAGCAAGATATTGGAGAAAGTGGTTTTTGAGAAGAAAGCATTTGGAATCGGTTAAAAAGAGTTAAAAATGTTTGGGGAATTGCCTAGAATGTAGACTAGAAGTAACAGGGAAATATGAGGTAATGGACATACAGAGATGATAATTTTACAAGAGTGATAAAAGGCATGAGATAATCACTTACACTAAGATAGTGTGGTCAACACATGGGAGGGCAGAAAATGAACATTTGTTAATGGTGAATATGATTATGATGTGTAAATGAAGAAGGGAAACTGGAGACTGTGCGTGGAAACTTGGTGATTAGAACAAGTTTGCCGTGAAGGCTCAAATGAGATGACTAAAGGCCTGAAGTCAAAGAACATTGGGAGTTTCTAATTTAAGTTTAGCTACTCTAATCCTCACCACGTAGACTCTATCAAGGGTGAATCCTTCTTAAATTTTAGAAGATTCTTGCATTGGCAATGATAGCAGTGCAGGGTATGTAATTCTTCCAATGCTTCACAACCTAGTGGAAATGTTGGTTGCCTTTGAGAGGACGTGATGACAAAGTACCGGCTCAAAAATTGCTTGACAGCATTGGTTTGAACTTGTTGAATGCAGTTGTAACCTTATCCTAAAGTTCAATTCATCCTCTTGTAAAGCATGTTTATGTTTTGTAATCTGCTCTCTTCCTTTTGCCTGTACATGTTTGTTTATAATGAAAATCTTGCATAATGTGCTTAGATAGCTTGGTTTGGTTGTAGGTCAGATGCAATCGAAGCTATTCTGTGTGGACCACTGTTTCCGACTGAGTTTACCGTCAAAGATATGATTGAGCATTGGATAAGTATTTTGGCAAGATTAGATAAAGTTGAGATCAAAGCTCTTGAGAAGATTTTGGAGCAGAAGCAAAGGTAGTGGTGTATGCATTTGGACTTCAGTCGCTTGCAGGCTCATTCATTGATGCTTAGAGATTATCAAGTAATGGAGGGTTTTCTTATGGATTAATTTGTGTTCTTTTCTTTTCACTGAAGGTTACAACAAGAAATGCATAAGTATCTGTTCCTTAGGCAGACCTATAAGGTTTGTAATCTATTCACGAGTTTTATTTCTGTAAGTCTGATTCTGTTTTGCAACATTAATCTGCTGTCCTGTTTGATTGTTTTTGCCTGAATGCAGGACACTGATGCAGCTGACTATCAGAAAAAGGTTATCCTTTTGTTCCGAGTTATGTCGAGGTTTTTTATAGATCCCGTGAAGGCTGAGGAGGGATTCTTGGCTCTTGATCAGTTAAAAGATGCTAATGTTTGGAAAATTTTGCCGAATCTACTTGATCCAAACACTAGCTCCCATCAAGCTCATGCTATTCAGGTGATGTACTGGTGACTCAGATGGTTAGGAAATTTGCTTTTGGCCATGAAGGACATACATCTATTCCTGCTGCCTACCTTATTTATACACTCAATACTTGCTTGATGTGAATGAATGTTTTATCATGTATAACGTCATGTGCCTTGGTGAAGTAATGGTTCCTTCTGGAACGTAATCATTGACAAATCCTTGGGCTTTGTAGGTCATGTTCTTTAGTTAGTCAGTCATGGTGACTTATGTTAAATACCTGGAATATGTTGAAGCTGCATCCTCAAAATAGCCCGGTTCTGCAATGAAATTGCCTTAGAAGTTGGTGCGCTTGCCTTCTCCACCCTTTTTTGGGCTGGACTGTGTGTCTGCCTTTTCTGTATTCCAGACATGATCCGCAGGAAATCTTTTTCTGTATTTCTGTATTTTAGACTTGATCATGTTGAATTGCATAATATCTTTCTACATTTATAACAGTCTTGATGGTGCTTCTGATACGAATATTCAAATGTGATGTGTGTAACAAAATTTCTGTTTGGATTTGGTTCTTAATTATTAATAACAAAGTGAGAAGCTTTTTAGCATGTCCTCAGCGCCACGTGTATTATCATATGTACTATGCTGCTGTAAGAGACAGAAAATTTGGTTAATTGTATGTTCTGGTTTGCATTGTGCCTTTGTTCTATCACATTGACAAAAGAATTCAAATTTGTGAGACGAATTAAATTTCCATTTTTTCCTCGCTGTTTGACAGGATGATCTACTTAAGATTCTGGGGGAAAAGCATCGGCTCTTTGATTTCCTAAATGTTCTTTCTGTGAAGTGCTCGTACATGCTTTTCAGCAAGGAGCATGTCAAAGAAATCCTTTCAGAACTTGCAAGTCCAGAATGCGCTGATAATACAGAGAGTTGTTTGTCATGTGTTAACATACTGGTGGTAAAATCTCAGTTCTCTGCATCGTGCTTGGAAAACTTTTGGTGTTTGTTTAATGGTTGATGGAGATTTATTTGTTAGCTTTTGCATTCCTTCTATTATTGGTTCTTCTTTCTAGCTCATTAAACACTTGTTTGATCTAAACTAAAGAAATAGTGGAAACGAGGTCATAATCAAAAATTCCATGGCTTATGGAGATAGCCAAACAGCAAGTAGTTACTTGGTGCATTTATCGCCATTCTAGGTCTTTTTGAACTGACGTAAGCTAGTGCATGATCTCACAGCTGCTAAAACAGTATGACTAGATTTGTCTTTAGCCTTGCTAATCTAATTGCCAGCTCTGTTCTTCTACGGAAGAGACTAAGGATGAAGGATATGATTGGGATAGGCCATCTAACTGATACTTGTACTGTAACTAATCTGAGTACTTCCCCCCACCAGCTGCTGCTTGGATCATTCTTTCCTTTGTGTGTGGTTGGAGGGGCTGATATTAGAAAGATGTCTGGTAAATAGCCCAGTATCATGAATCTGAGTTACTCTGGTTTTGAATCTACTTGGTGGAGCAGCATATTGATTATCTTGGAAAAAAAAGTGAGTTTTGTTGCTTCCTTGGTTTGCCAAGAAGTGCTAAGTTATCCTTCTACTGCTGCTTGTATGAATTGCATATCGCAGTTGAAGGTACTGATATCCCCTGCATAATTGAGATGGTGCTGATGGCTTTGGTCATACACCTGACTTCTTCACCCTTGTGTGGTCAGAGAGTAAGCCGCCCCCTCCCCCCCAAAAAAAAAAGAAAAAAGCAGTTGTCTTAACTTGCTCTGTTTTCAGCTGTCTGCGTGAGTTTTTCTTTGCTCATGTCTAGTTTATTTTTTGTTGGGAGTATGCTGATTACTGGTTTATGCTAGTTTTTCTAATCCTCTTAGAACTGCTTGCAGATTCTAGCAAGCTACTTACCGTTGTTATTTGTTGGGAGCGAAGAGGATTTGCTGCAGCTTCTTAAAGATGAAAATGAAATCATAAAAGAAGGCATTCTGCATGTGTTAGCTAGGGCTGGTGGAATTATTCGTGAACAGCTAGCATCCACATCTAGGTTTTACTCCTGCCCTATTTGTCAAAATGAGCTATTCTGCTGCCAATAATCTGTGTAACCACTTGTCGACTGTGTAGTTCTGTAGATCTGATGCTCGAAAGGCTATGTTTGGAGGGTACACGGAGGCAAGCCAAGTATGCTGTGCATGCTCTTGCAGCGATAACAAAGGACGATGGGCTTCGATCACTCTCGGTGCTGTACAAGGTGTATTTTTTTTTTAAAAAAACTTGTAATGTAAATCCTTTAATTGAATTGTTGTGCTTGTGGTTTGATTTCGCGTCTTAACCGTTGAGTGTTTCGCATGCTTTGTGCAGAGGCTTGTTGATATGATGGAAGAGAAGGCACATCTGCCCACTGTACTGCAGTCACTTGGATGCATTGCACAAACTGCAATGGCTGTTTTTGAAACTAGAGAGAGTGAAGTTATGGAGTTTATTAAGAGCAAAATTTTGCAATTGAGTAACGTACGCTATTAATGACTCTTTTGGCCTTCTACATCATTTCATTCTTACTATGTTTTACCGCATGTTGTATTTCATTTAATTTTTAAACCTGTCTTTTACTGTTTCCAGAAAGGGCAAGTGAAGACGAAAGCACGCTGGCGTGATCCAAGTGAACTTTGTCTCTTGAAGGTTGGTTTGTGTTTCATTTTCTCCTGATTGAACCACCAAACACAGGCAAAAAAGAAGAAAAGAAGGTTGATTGTTCATTATAGGATATTCAGTGAATGTAGGCGTGCTGTTTTTCTTTTGCCTGGTAACTTAGTGGACATTAACATTACCCTTATATGCATATTATAGTCTTGCTGACCTATCTTCCTCTTTGTGTTGGTGGGACAGATATTTGGCATTAAAACATTGGTAAAGAGCTACTTGCCAGTTAAGGATGCCCATCTGCGTGGTGGAATTGATAGTCTCATAGAAATTCTTAGAAATATGCTTTCCTTCGGGGAACTTTCTGAAGAGTTAGAATCAAGGTACTCCTAAGCAAGCAGAAAGTCTATTCCTGTGGCACAGATTTGTTAGTCCCAATTTTTCTCAGTGATGGTTTTGTCACTTACATGATACAGATTTTTTAATTTGATACCGTTGCTGTCTTGCAGTTCTGTTGATAAGGCTCACTTGAAGCTTGCTTCTGCGAAGGCCATTCTTCGCCTTTCAAGATATTGGGAAAATAAAATTCCAGCTCATGTCTTCCAGCTATCTCTGAGAACAGTTGAGGTGGGAGCTGTTGATGTTATATTTTGTTTATTTTGCTGATCTGGATTCAAGCTTTTGTAATAAATTCTTTGGTTTACTTATCAAGTCATTCATTTTAGGCGTTGATACTGAGCTTTTCGTTTTCATGTTTTGAGCAATATACAGATTAATTATCGTCAAGCTAGGAAACTCTTCCTCAGCAAAGTTCATCAGTACATAAAGGATCGTGTTTTGGATGCAAAATATGCTTGTGCTTTTCTATTGGATATCTTCGCATCCCAGCATCCTGAGGTGGAGGAGGTACCAGTAATTAAGATTTAACTATGTTTCTGTTATGTTTGAGTGTGCTATCCTAAAGCGTTGAAACTTGGAGTTTATTATCATCGTGCTCATCTCTGCTACCTCATTTGCAGGATAAACATAATCTTGCTGACGTCATACAGATGTGCCGCCAAGTGAAAGCCCGACAACTCTCTCTGCAGTCTGATACAAACCCATCACTGCCTTACCCTGAATATATACTTCCTTATCTAGTCCATGTTCTAGCACATCATCCGCTTTGTCCTAATTTTGATGAATGCAGAGATGTCAAAGCATTTGAGCCGCTGTATCGGTATGTTTTAGCTTCACTGAACAACATTATCCGATCCTCTCCCCCTGGGGCATGGGTCTCTTATTCTGGTAAACAATACTGGGTGGGATGAAAAACAAATTATTAGGAAGTAGATTTGGGAACACTTATTGTTTTGTGATTGTTCAACTGTTTAGACACGTATTCACTGGTGTGGCTTTGTTCTTTAATCTAATGATCCTCTTGTCCATTAAACAATTTGTAGCCTCTTTTCGATTTTGTAAGCAGTAGATGGTTTTCCACTGCGCGATTTTCTTTTCCATGATACGTACTGATGATTTCTGGATTCATTCTCTATGGGCTATTATCATTCTTTATGGGCTATTGTCATTCTTTATGGGTTAACTTAGACCTCATTTTGCTGGTTTCTTTATCTAAACTTTGCTGAAATTTACAGGTTCAAGTAATCCCGAGTTGTCTTTTCTGGAATATTGACTCCCAATATTTTAGCTTTAACTGATAGTGAGATTTCTGTTTTCAAGCACATGGGAACATACTAACGTGTGACAACTTACAAAAAAAGGGGAAAGTTTTGGTGAATAGATGCTTCATGTGTAAAAGGGGCTGTGAATCTACGGATCATTTATTGCTCCATTGTCAGGTTGCAAGCATTCTTTGGGGTCTAGCTTTCAGTTGCTTGGGTATGTCCTGGGTTGCTCCTGATTCTATTAGGAACCATCTTTTGGCGTGGGAAGGTTCTTTTCGTAAAAAATTTAAGAAGAAGAAGAAGGAGGAAGTCATGGGCCAACCTCAGGTCATCTTTTGGAGTATTTGGAGAGAGAGAAATAGAAGAGTTTTTGATAACGTTGAAACCCCTCTTCAGCGTATGAAAGAGAATTTCATCAAAATTCTCTACTTCTGGAAGAATGGGAAGATTAGCTCTTCCTTTATTGCTTTGGCAGATCGTGTGGATAGTTTACGCTTAAATTGTAAATAGCCTTTTGTACAATGCTCACTGTGCATTTGGGCTTTTGATTAATATATATTTATATATTACCTTTTCCTTATCAAAAAAAGAAAAGAGATTGAATGAAGCTCATCTAAGCAGGTGCAGTCCTGGTTGCTGTATTTCTGTTAGAGTTTGTCAATCAACATAGGACTGTCCTGTTGTTAAACGGTTAAGATTCGTTTGTGTTGGTACTGTCAATGCAAGTGGTCTTTGTTTGTTAAGCTTCTCAATAGCTGTGCTTATCGTATTCAAAGGTTGCCAGAATATTCGCTGTACATTATACTGGTCTTCATGTTTCAAAAAGTGTTAACGAGGTTTTTCTAACCCCTTAGTTCAATTATATTTTCCACCTTTTGATTTCTTAATTTCCAGACACGTCTTCTGTATCTTTATCTTAGTTTTAAAAAGCTCGCCTGAGGTCGCGCCTTGGCGTGAGGCTACCATGTCGCGCCGTCGCCCTCAGAGGGGATGAGTGCGCTTAAGTATGGCAGGCTTATACCTTCCCCCCATTTCTTCTTGTCCTTGGCCTTATCTTTACCTTTTTCCGTCTTTTCTTTCCTTGGGAGCTAAAAGGTGGCTATGCTTGTACACGCGTGTGTGCTTTGGTCAACTTACTATGAGTCCGTCTATGATAATTGATAATATACATATCTAAGCTTAATTTACAGTTTTTATTAGTGACATTTGATGTCTAATCAACTTTTTTAGTGCATTGTTCTCATTTGTTTCTACAAAATATGCTTTGTAAAATGTGAAATAACTTTTACACATTTTTGCATGAGAAGTGCGCCTCGCATTCCGTGATGCATGCGCCTTCACCTCTCGCCTTGTGCGTTGCGCTTTCGGGAACCTATGCGCCTCTGCGCGCCTCACGCCTTTTAAAACTTAATATCTTATGTTCCTCGTTTGTCACCTATAATACACATTAACGAACTATTAAGTTGTTCTTGCCACGTTTTTTTTAAATGTTTTTTTTTTTTGGGATGGTAGATGTGCACGCTGGGCACACAACCTAGTGATAACTGACCCTTAGTCCTCTTCTTGTGGAATCAAGACTCACTAACTAAGCTCCCCTCTGGAGGCTAATTATTTTCTTGCACATGGAAATTTGGGTTTTGGTTAAGATTGACCAAACCTTGTATTTTGATCTCTAGAAACTTATTGCTTTCCCTCATATATCCATTTGCCATCTGCGGGCAAAGCCTCTTGCTTTAGACCACCATCTGTCCGTTGCACAGCAGTGCCTTAGCCTGAATTCTGTTGATGATCTTGGGTCATATTTCAAAGTTTTCTAGTTTGATTACGGTCCTCTCAAATGCGTTTAACACTCCGTTTGTTACCTTTTTGAACTTCCGTGTCAATGCGCGTATATACTTTCTGGAGCCCATTAAGCTTGCGCTGCATTTTTCTAGGGTTGTGTATCTCTTCCTCTCAATGGTTGTGCGTGAGATGATGACACTATGCCGGAAGTTAATATGCTGATAAAGAAAAGGACATTATTCCTGCCCGTTAATTTCTATTTTGCAATGTGTCAAGCAATCTGAAAGATGTAGTGTGGATCTGCGAGAAAAGTCAAAGGTAAAATGTTTCTTAGATTTGTTGGCCTGGCTTTAAATGACTTCTAGAGCAACCTGAACAACACATGCATTTTTGGTGGGGCTGTGGGTTGGGATGGGGATGATTTTACCTTGGTCTCAATGTGGAGGATGGATATGGGGGGAGGAGTTGATTAACTGGGACTAGAATGGGCTGTGGCATGCATTTTTTGACTGTGCAGGGGCTGTCAATCTTTTTTTTTTTTTTTTGGGGGGGGGGATTTTTTCTTTTTCCTTGGGTAGTGGGAGGGCCAGCCATGTGATTTGAAAAGCTGTGAAAAAAATTAAGAGGTGGAGAAAGGTGTTTTTTTTTTTTGGGGGGGGGGGGGGGAGGCGAGAGAAAAAAGATGGGTCCCCCTTCGTTGGAAAAGGCAGTAATATATTTGGGATTTTAGAATTGGGACTGACTATAGGAGTGTTGATTTCTACTTTGTAGGTCAATTGCTGTTAAAGTTTTTTATTTGTTAAAATTGATGATGTGGTGTAAAAAGGGATGGAAGTTGCCCCCCTTCATTGGTGACCTCAGTAACCTATATATGTTTTTCTATACAAAAATGGGGAAGAGAATAAAATGAAATGGGAAGAGACATGAAAAGAGTTAGCTTGAGATCAAATCTCAATTGTGAATTTGAGCCTGTTCCTCACTCAACTGAATTGCAGAACTCACATGCGATCTCTGAACTTGGGCTGTTGATTATTAAGCGCTTAGCTAAATCAAGTGATTGTCAAGTTGCCAATGAATCGGTTTCTTTACCATCAACACTGTACAGATCAATCGATTCGAAAGTGGACAATGCTGAGGTACGGGCATAACAGACAGTTTAATTGCTTGCATCGGATATACAGTTGAAACATGATGTGTTGTCTTTGAGTAATTTTAATGTTTACTTTTTGGAAAAATGGAATATATAGATTCTCATTTTTCTATATTGCTGTGGTGATGTTCTGTTATCGTGCATACCCACACTTCACAGTTCATTTCATTTATATTTGTGGCTGTCGTGGATTGAGTGTTAGACCTGGGACTTTTAATTCAGTTACAGAAATTTGCGCTGCTTACACTCCTTTCTTTCTGAATAGGCTGTTGATTCATGGACATGGTTGGTGGATGATTCTATTGTAGCCCACTTTGAATCCCTTACGATGGATGTCAATGGAACTGTATGTATAGAAGAGAAGAAGCCACATTCATCAGTTCCAGATGGATTCTTTTATTGTTCAGTGTAATAATCTATCTTCTCAATTTGGTCATCACAGGTTCATTTAGAGATGCCTCAGGATGATGTTTTAGAAGACATTGAAATAGAAGCCAATGAGATGCCTTTGGGGAAACTGATCAAACGAATAAAATCCCAGAAGAATAAGTCAAAAGCAGCTGTGAAAGGCAACTCTTCGTTAGCTGAAATTAAGAATGATGTTGATGTTCTGAAGGTGGTGAGGGAAATCAATTTGGATAATCAGGGGGCCTCAACTAAGACTGAACCAAACAATGGCCGTGACAATAATTTGAATTCTGAGACTAGAAATGGAGAAGAAAATCACAGTAAGAAAAGGAAGGGTAGCGATGCGAAATCTACTGTTATACCAAAACGTCGGAGATCATTATCGGCTCGAAACACCTCCCGGTGTTCTTTGTCAAAAAGTGCGAAGGCTTCTACGAAAGTGAGCTTGAGGAGGCCATTGCAAGGAGAGAATGAGCCAAGTGAGTCAGACTTGTTGGTATCACCTATCACAAAGAAGCCAGGTAACCATGGCTGTGAGCAGGGTGGTGATGAAAAAGATATTGAAGAAGCTGATATCAGTGATCAAAAGGTGAATTGCTTGTTCTGCTGCTGTTTTCAGAAGTAACAACACTTATTCTATTGTGGGATGTGAATGTCTGTGATCTGCAACATTCCTTGCCATGTGCAGGGGCCTAAATTGGTAGGAGAAGATAAGTGTAGCAGCATCCACAATGACAATTCTTCCATTGCATCTGCTAAGAAAAGAAAGAGAAAAAGCATTGCTGGATTGGCAAAGGTTAGTAATTTTTCTATGATTAGCTTTGGATGATCTTGTTCTCCTTTGTTATTTTGTTCACGAATGCAAACTGCGTTCATGGGGCCTTGATGAATATAGTGTACATGAAAGCGTATTGCGATTGGCATGTGAGAACCATAGGATGAAATACAGCCTGTTATGTGATGCAGTGATTAAATTATCAATGATTCGCAACCTACCCGTATTTTGTTTTTGATGAGGATAAATTATATAAGAGGAATCTCTTTATCCAAAAAATAAAGAGTCTTAATGAAGTGATCCTTTAATCGCTTAATGGACATTTCATCTCCCTCAAACACTCTGCAATTACGTTCTCAACAGGTACTCCAAAAAATACATAAGGAAGAGCTAAGGCCCTTTTCCTTTTCACTTTCCTACCGAAGTAGTCTTCCGAAGGCAAAAGATATCGCTAATTGAATTATGAGAATCCCAAGAAATACCCAAGCAACTTAAAGCAAGCTCCCAAAGTTCCCTAACAAACCGACAGTGAAGCAACAAGTGATCCACTGACTCCAGATTCGTTTTGCACATATTGCACCTATTCATCAAGATCTTTCCCCTCTTTTGTAGGTTGTTACAAGTCAACATTTTTCCATGCAATGCCTCCCCCCCCCCCCCCCCCCCAAAAAAAAAAAAAAAAACCCTTAAAGGGGCCAAGACCTCCAAATGAGCTTGTGAGGGAACCCTTTTTTGAATGCAAATTGTAATGACGGAAAATTCAAAAGTAGGAGCTTCAAATAGTAGGATTTGACTGTGAAATCCACTTAGAGTCCAAATCCCATTTCACCTTATCATGTGAAGAGTCCCCTAGTTTGTTTCAATTAAGCTTGTTAAAGAAGCTGACAAGAGTGCCATCATCAACAAAACCAGCCCGAACAAAGACAGGTCCGAACACTAGTGCTAGGTTCTCGCTTCCAATAATCCGCAATGGAGGTATCTCTATCCACTGCTAGAACAAAAGAGCAGGGAAAAATTTCTCTCAAAGGGGCTCCATCACACCATCGATCATGCCGAAAAAGATGGAAGAGCAATCACCTACCTCAAAAGAAAGAACGAAGAGAATTTGTCCCATCCTTTTGGGATATACCTCCAGAGGCTATGCCCATAAGAACCATTGGGAGTGGAAGGAAAGAAACCAGGACCCGCCTCACCATATTTGATTGCACCACCTTGCAACTACCTGTATGTGATGGGGCGATCTGGAAAGTGGTTTTAGATATAATGCAGTGATGTTATCTACGTTATCTCATCACCTGGTGCAATGTGTCATTGAAGGCATTATGCCTCTAGAAGGTATCACATTACAATATCATGATCATCATCATCATCCGATTGGGATCCCACTAGAGTATGTCTACGGAGACCTAAAAGGAGGCAACCTTACCTTGTAAGTGGAAGAAATATTAAAACCCCTTCTGTAAAGTAACATTAATGAAAGGTTTGAGGGAAGGCAGGAGATAACACCACCTTTTTTTTGCGTTTGAGGACAGTAGATAAGGAAAACGTGATATATTTATATTAATAAGAGACACCTTTAGGGAAGGATGTTGAAAAAGCATCCGACAAAAGCTAATTACGGCTACAGAGGTACGTACGGGTAGGAGATGACTATGCAGAGAGAGGGGGGGGGGAGCGCGCCCCAAAACAACTAATGAGAATTAGAAAGCATGAAAATTTTAAAACATGATGATAGGAAAACACATACATGACTAATTCAAGCCACGAAGACACTATAAATTAAGCTATTCAAGGTTACTCATGACCCTAATCCTAAACCTCTATAAATTCCTGTCCTGATCCATGTGCACTGTTATCCTCAAATGGGGCAAATTTTGTTCAATAATTTCATTTCAAATCTTCTTGTGTCTACGTCACCTCTCTCACACTCTGTTACACTCCAAACTGTCAATCTTACACCTCCTTATGTGTGTACCTAGACTCTTGATGCAAAACAAGGCCATCCCATCCTCATTAACTTGACTCTTCTTTACTGCCAACATTTTCGGCTGTAAAACAAGGCCGGTCTAATCATTATACGGCGAAACCATAAATATCCCCATAAGTTTTAAGGGTTCTTCTTATCACACCTGACTCAATTGCATTTTGGCCGTTTGCACTCTTATATGGTGAACATTGTTCTTGTTGATATTTCCCTTCTCTTATATGATTAAGCACAAGTACGTAAACTTTTCAACCGTCACTGCTGTAATATCCTTAGAGATGCCTCTCTCGTCCCCATTACTGATCACTTTGCGTTGTTAAGACCTGCTTAATCTCAGACCTTTGGACTCCAAATTGTTCATTTCTCCAACTCGTAATCAAGTTCTCGAGGCTCATCCACTAGTACAATATCTTTGATGACTCGGTATACATAGTCGAGGTAATTCTACTTCTCCTGGCATCTTTAGAACACCTCCACAAATACTCTGTCGTACGCTTTCTCTAGGTCTGTGAATACCACGTGCAGATGCTTGCTCCACTCTCTATGATAGTCCTCGAGCCTTTTTATGTGGTGATTTACTTCTGTTACCATTGTTACCCGGTTATGTGTATGTGTGGAGGGAATCTAGAGATAAAGAGAAGAAGAGGTGAAAAGAATCTCTGTGCCTAACTCAATATTCATTCAATATTTGTGGATTAATAGGTAATCATAACCTAAGACAAAACGTCTATTGATACTGGCCTAAAGACTTAGAATTCTATCAGGAAATTTACCTAATACAAAACCTACATAGAGTAGGAACTAGGAAACTCAATATTATCTAAATATCCTAAATATCCTTATGTTGATTTATCTAAAATACCTTATAATATCCTATACGAAAATAATATAAAAATAGTGTAAAAGTTACAGAATTTCCTTAATACAAGACTATTCTGTATATTCCTTATGTTAGTCTCCTTTTATATTCATCCTTATTGCCTGTTCTCCACTTTTTTTTGTTCCTTTTTTTTGGGGCATTCCATGAAGCCGTTGCTGTGCTCATCACATTGTAATTCGCGTATTCTGACGTGATCATGTGTCCTCATCAGTGCACATCAAATGACAGCGGCGGTCATACTACAGATCTGGTAGACTGCAGGATAAAGGTTTGGTGGCCAATGGATAAGCGGTATGTGTTTCATTGAGTTACTGGTGATTTAAACCATGGACTGTATGTTTTGCCTTTGATGAACATGAGTAAACATTACATATTTCTTATGTTGGGCTCGGCATTTTTAGGTTGCTAAGTTCAATTTTGAACGTGGAGTATGGGTTTTTAGTTATGTGCTTTTAATTGTATACTAGAGAGACGGTCCTGCTTGGGATGCAGAATTAAGTTATTGAGATCATGTTAGTGACTACACCCACAACAGAGGTCACTTGCTGGGGGGAAAAAGTCATACTCCCCCAAGAAAGGGTGGCACTTCCTTTTCCTTTCTCTTCGGCTGTGGAGTTATTTTTTAAAATTCTGGCAGCTTCGGCAGTTGAAGAAAAACTGCAGGTTGTGAGAGAGAGAAAATCAGTGCAT